>OY804595.1:30882691-31278644 GCA_963680895.1 Fragum sueziense | reverse complement strand
AAGCTGGCTTGTTTTACATGCATTATTACTGGTGTTCAACTAGAAATAATACAACATATGAACATTCCAAGCAACATAACTCCACAACCGAGATCATTTGCTTTAAAAGGGCCTTGTGGAACATGGATCTAGATCAGGCCTGTTCATACACAATATGATCAGGAGCCATTCTGATTCAGGGCCTGTTGTGGCTACCCCCCATTTTATTCTCTGTGTGTTCCCATTGATGACATGAAGTTACAAGGGCATCATAGATCTTTTTATTAGTCCCCTAGTCTACCGACTTAAGGTTTGCACTCTGTCCATATACTTCAAGGGTGGATCTAGAGGGGGTCAGAGGGGTCTGGACACCCCTGGCATTGGCCGAAAAAATAAATTTTGACCATATAACTTAGGTATAATGTCAAATATCGCTGCTTTTCAAGGAAAACTAACTGCAGCTTAAAACAAGCTGTAGTTTCAAGGTTTTCATTGAAAAGCAACTACAGTCGATACTCGTTATGTCGACATCGGATAAGTCGAATTTCCGCTTAAGTCGAAGTAAAAGTCTGGTCCCGTCCTCATCGATAGATGTAAAAATCTGACAAAACAATTTCTCGATAAGTATAGCCATTGAAATATAGTAGGAAAAGGATAGAAATTGCTGGGAAGGAGCAATTTTTTTCCTTTCCCTACTTTATTTCAATTATGAACCCAATTTAATGAGTAGCAAAAGTAACCAAATATCATTTTGATTAAACCCTTGAAAAACGGATAAGTCGAACGTCGGATATGTCGAGGTATTTTGACGGCCAGTCTGACTTCGATACCATCCTGGTTGAGCATGCATTTATGAACTGAATACAAAGCAGTTGGAGTTTCATTCTGGTCCGTTGATTTTTGAGGAAGATAGTATGGATGCTTGACTGATAAAAATACTTGGAAATTTCAGTTTTCCTGTCTGAGCTGATTTTTTGGTATAGTTAATGAGTGTGCATTTATTAGTTACAGAGCAAGTATGAGTTTAGATCTGATCCATTGATTATTGAGGACGATACAGATGCTGGGAGTAGAAAATTATTGGGAAATGAAAGTTTTCATGATTTTTTACTCAATTATGAAGTATGAAAATCAAAAGATTTAATATCTCTAAGGATATACACATGAAAAGTTGGTAGGGAACATGGTATTGCAATGCAATACTTCAGAATGTTTGATGCGTTGTGTAAGTATAGTAAATAAAGGGTGATCTGGATCCATTATATGTTTTTGGTCATTCTTGCCCAAATAGCATGTTGTAATTAGAAAGCTGCTAGAAAGAAAACCAAAAATACTATTGTGGAAAAAGAAAAAAAGTGTTAGTTAGCAGCACTTTTTCCTTTTGACTCAATGTTGACTTGTCCCATGTCTTTCTATTATGGATATCAAAAATAGGTCTTGTTTTGGAAAGGGTTGGGTTGCTGTTTTACAACAACAAATACATATTGTTTCAATATTTTGTAGACCAAAGAAAGGAAGTGGAACCTCATTGACTCGTGTGATAACTGAGGACAGTAATTTTGGTGTTACAGTAACAGTGTCCAAGACCAAACACTGCTGACAGACAATGTACATGTACCAGTAAGTCACCCATATATATCTCTCTTCAATGTGAAATGAAATTAAGAGCTCTAGTTAGGATGAAGTGGTGACAAATTAATCTGATATTCTATTGTCTCTTTTTAAGTGTTCTTCCCCCCCCCCCCCCCCCCCCAGTCCCTTTTTCTTATATTGATAATTCAATGTGTGTAAATAAAAGAGGTAAAACAAAGTTAAAATCTGCAGTATTTGAGATTCAATGGTATTATGCCCAACAATTCAGTATAGCTTTCTGGTCAAATAAGACCCATAATTGAATTTGATAAAAAAAAATATGGTCATTCATGTGTACATAAATAAGGTAGGACAGAAAGTGACCACAATAGCTCAGTGATTTTTCATGTTCATTTGAGATGAAAACATCAGAAATATTATTCTAAAACATTAAGTATTTTTCTCCTTCCCCACCCATTGACTCTGTTTGTTGTTCCTTATTATAGGAAAGACTTGGGGATACATTGTACACTAAGGCAATAGAAGAAAATGCTGATCATCAGTTTTTTTTCCATTGTTTTGTATTTTCAGTGCTATATTGTACACTAAAATCATAGTTTTAGCTACATTCAATTTGTCATCCACAGAAGATTCCAAATTGATTGGGACCATGTGCATACCAACATTTTGTTGTTTTGGAAAGGGTATATGTACAGAAGAAGATATGAAAAGGAGTAAAGATGAATGAATACTTTCAATTTCAGGTCTTACAGCAACAAACTGAACAATATGAAGATGAGAAGTTTGCCATACAGAAAGAAGATAGAACATATAACATCTGACTCTATTTATGATGCTAAGAAACATGCAAATTGTCATGTCAATAAGCATGTTGATGTTTCAGGCCTTCAGCCGGGCGAATGTACATTTATTGTGAAATTGGATCATACAGTACCTTGTCACAAGAATGTGATTTGAACAGAGGAAAAATGTCAGTGACTTTTTTATGACAGTCATACAACGGTGCATAACCCTGCCAGTGCAATGATTGAAATAAACATAAGCTCAATGACTTGCAGACGAAAGCAAATGAGAGGGTTTGAAAACATTTTAATTTTTATTAATTCAAACACTATCTTGTGGGTACCCATTGGAATCTTCTGGACAAGACAATTCAATTGAGTACCCACAGCATAGAGTTTAACCAACAGTTAATCTTAATTATGCTGAAAGAAGCCTTTACTCCATCATAATACTGTTTACCAACAGTTTGTTCTTTTGTCTGAATATTTTCCAAAGCTTTCTGTATTAGGGAGGTAATTTCAAGTTCCTATCTACATGTAGGAAGGGCATGTTTTACTGGACCCTTTCAACAAAACAACATAATTTTCATGTATTCCAATAGAATGTGTGTACATTATAGCCCAGAAAAGGAGAAAAATAAGAAAATTAAGGTTATCAGCAGCAATTCTTTCATTCAATAATTCCAATCTGAGGCTGCTAGCTTGGATAGTTCAGGTGATTACATCGGAGTCTATCAAGCCAGGGATTGTGGGTTCCAACAACTCCGTCTTGGCCAATATCTTTTCTGACATATGACAAAAGTAATTTGTCTCTCACCAGTATATGTTAACCCTTTCCCAAACAAGACCTCAGTCCTGGCTTTGACGTCCCGGATAAAAAGACTTGGGAAAACATTGAAACAAAAGAAGAAACTGCTGATAACCAGCAGTTTCTCCTTTTCTCTCAATATTTTCTTTGCCATATTTTACACAAATTTTATCTTAAATAACTTATATTTTGTCATTTGTGGCAGTTTTTGAAGTGGATCACCCTAAAATTTTGCAGTTTGGGAAAGGGTTAATTACCTAAATGTAGTCAGCTAGAAGCTCAAATTGGATACTGTGATAGTTCTGAAGAAAGACAATCCAGAATTGATAGATTGGGTTTAACTCCTATTTCAACTGCTTTGGTCATCTTGTGGCAGCTGGAGCACCTAACCATGGATTCTTGCAATTTTTCATACCAGTTCTACCACAACATCCTAACCTAGCCTTCATCTGCTCGTCCACATTGGTTAACTATTATCAAACAATATTGTCCGACAGGATGTCTGCCTCTGCCAGGGATCAAGCCTTGGAACCACTTTTCTCTTCTTTAATCTGGATGTTTGACAATGCTTTCTAATTTAATTAACTCATTCCCAGTTGACAAAATATTAGAGTGGTCCAATTTGAAATCTGCTGTGAATCACAAAATGCATGATGATGATGAAAGAATTTGTGTATAATAAAACAGCACAGAAAATATTGAAACAAAGAAGAAATGCTGATTATCAGCATTTTCTTATCTTACATCAATGTTTTCACTAGTCTATTTTCTTAGGGATTTCAAAACCAGGCCTTGTTCTGGAAAGGGTAAAGGACATTTGAATTAAGAACTAGTAAAATATTGATGATGTGTATGAAATAATTTATTTTATTGATGACTGCTAAATTTCAACAGATAGAAAATATATTGGTAACCATAACATGACCATGAGAAAATTTTTCAGCAAGCACAGAAGAATGAAATTCTTATAATTGAGTAATTTAATCATCAGGCCCCGGTTTTTCGAAAAAACTTAAGTACATTCTCATGAGAACATGCTCAACTTCAAAGGAATACTCTCCAACGTTGAAGGGTATTCGATTGAAGTTCACGTGGATTTCGTGCAATTTGAGCACGGTGCTCAGATTTGAGCATGAGAGCGTACTTTAAGTTTTTTCGAGAAACCGGGGCCAGATCTACAATACATAATGCTCATGGTAAAATTGTTTAAAACTTTTGCAGACAAAGTGGGTCTTCGCTGTTTAACTAAATGATTATTATAGACAAAGTAATAGTTAAGAATACATCACTAGAAAAGAATTAAATTTTGATGAACCCATTACCACACAGTGACTCTTTTTGACTCCTCACATGAAATTGACTTAGGAAAACATCGTGGAAAATGAAGAAATTGCTTGTGACAAGCAATTTCTTCATTTACCACAATGTTTTCTACATAAAAAGACCAAAAAATTCAAAATTTCATTCACTTGAAAAAGTTGTCTGCATCATCTTTGAATTTGGACTCGTCTTAAAATGTGTCGTTTGGTAACAGGTTAATAACTAGTATTTAGTTCAATCAATATTGCAGGAAAAGTCTTAAGAAAAATATGCACTTGTGGTAACAATGCTTACCCTTTTCCAATTTTGCAAACAAGCTTTGATGTACCTAATAATAAAGCCTGGAAAGAGCTAGGAAGAAAGAAGATAATTGAGAACTTTCTCCTTTTATCTCAATTCTCATCTGCTATATTGTTCACAAATTCTTCCAGCAAAATCCAGATTTGAGTCTTAAACTTATTTTGGAAAGGATAAATCCTGTCACATAGGGTTGTGCCTTTAATCTTTCCAGAACAATGACGCTTTTTGATGAAGCGAATGGATCAAAAGGCTTATGAAAACATTGAAGCAAAGGAAGGAAATACTGATAACCAGCATTTTCTCCTTTTGCTACAAAGCTTTTTGTGTTATATTTTAACAAATTCTATCGTCCTCAACATCCATTCCATTGTATTCTAGCAGCAGCTTTCAAATTGAATCTGACTAAAATTGTGTAACTTGGAAAAAAAGTTAATGATAATTATGCCAATAAATATAACAGTTCTGATTACATGATTGTATTTTCTCTACATCACTTTTTAAATAAAACATGTTCCCAAAATCCTTTGGTGATCCCACTTGATATTGGCTTAGGAATTCAAATTATTTACCAATCTTAATTATGCAAAGAAACTGATCTTCTAAATAAACAACTAGAAAGAATGTTCTCTTTTCTTTTGGTCTTGACCCATGCCCTGATTGCTCAGTCAGCTCTTTTCCAAGCAATTTACTGAAAAGCCTTTGAAAAAACACTGACAGAAAAGTATAAAATGCTGAGAATAAGCATTTTCTTCTTTTCTCTATTTGCTTTCCTTGCTATAATGAACAAATTCCATAGATCTACATGCCGGTAGGGCTTATTTTGTTGTCTGTAACTTAAGACTTGTATACAATAATTGTCATTTGTCAAATGATTTGGAAATGGGTCAACCAAAACAGTGGTTCTGACAATCCAATTTAAAATGCTTTCTAGAACGCTTTGAGAGAAAAAAGAAAATGCAGAATATCAGAACTAAGATCTTCTAACTAAATGTGTTGATCCATACATTCACCATTCCCCAAACAGCAAAAGTTTGGACTGGTCCAAATTCAAACCTGATAGACTTTGATAAAGAAAGGATTCATGTACAAAAATATTGAAGCAAAAGGAGTAAAGCTGATTGAAAGCATTTTCATCTTTTGTTGCAATGTTTTCAATACCATGTACTTAAAAACATTATTATTGAATGATGTTGCTATCCTTAAAATAAAGTTATCATCAATAGACATAATCACGGCTGGGAATCACACATCACAACAACTGGAGAAAATCTTTCACCCATTACCAAACCACAAAATTTTGGACTGTTCCAATTTGAAAGATTATGCAGACGACAATTTCATGTAAATGAAATTTCTATTTCATTGGTCTTTCATGGTAGAAAACATTGTGGGAAATGAAGAAATTGCTTGTCTCAAGCAATTTCTTCATTTTCCACAATGTTTACCCAAGCCATTTGCTTTAGAGGAATCAAAAAGAGTCACTGTGTGGTAATGGGTTAATACAGTCGACACTCGTTATGTCGGCATCGGACAAGTCGAATTTTCGCTTAAGTCGAAGTTCAAATCTGGTCCCGTCCTCATCAATGGCCATAACTTTTTTTCAAACAAAATAATTTCGAACTGAATATAGCCATTGAAATATAGTAGGAAAAGGGTAGAAATTGCTCGAAACGAGCAATTTCTTTCCTTTTCCTACTATATTTCAATAATAATCTTAAATGATTAGTTTCACAAATGGTCAAATATCAACTTTATCGAAGCCAAACAAAATCGTATGAGTCAAATTCTGGATATGTCGAGGTATTTTGACGGCCCCTCGGACTTCGACACAACAAGTGTCGACTGTAATTCTATTAACCCATCTAGCTTGTACGAACAGGGGGGCTAGGGGGGACTAAGCCCCCCATTGTTGGCCAAAAATGCCCTCCCCCCCCCCCCCCCATGTGAAATTGCTTCCTACAGGCCTGCCCATTATTACCACTCAATCATTTTTTTTTACTCCCTACATGAAAATAGCTTTGTGACAAGTAATTTCTTCACTTTTCGCATTGTTTTACTACTAAAAAAAAGACAAAAATGTAAAAATTCCTATCATTTGAAATTGTCATTTGTAAATGAGTTGGGACAAACCCAAATTTTGTCATTTGGTAATGGGTTAACTTAACCATTTCCCAAACTGCAACATTTTTAGGGTGTTCCTCTTCAAAAACTGTCAAGAGTGACAAAATATAAGTTATTAAAGATAGAATTTTTGTAAAATATGGCATAAAAATATTGAGACAAAAGGAGAAACTGCTGGTTTTTTATCAGCAGTTTCTTCTTTTGTCTCAATGTTTTCCCAAACCTTTTCTATTTGGAACTTCAAAACAAGGTCTTGTTTGGGGAGGGATTAAGACTGATTTAAAACCAATTTGAAGCAGAAATATGATGGGTATTAGCTGGACGCGGTAGGTCTTTTGAAAATCAATTGTTAAAAAGTTATTGACCACCAGCTTCAGTTTTACTTGTTCACCAATAACTTTTTATCACTTTATTTTTAAATAATGATTGCTCACATTGATCAAGTTTGTGGCAATTTTCTATCTTCTCTGCTTCAAACCGATTAAAAATTGCTCCTTTATCGAAAGAATTATTTACAGCAGTTTGCTTAAATGATTATGTCACATGATTCCACACAAAGATTGTTGATTTGATTGGTATGTCCAGAAATACATGTAAACAATCATCATTCATTGTTATAGGTTTTAATCCTTTTCCAAACAAGACTGACTTTTGACATTTACAAAAAGCATTTGAAAACCATGAGGCAAAAGAAGAAATTGCTTGCTGATAGATTTTGCCCTACAAAGGATTTATTTTGGAAACCAAATTAGTTTCCATATACATTTGTTACTACACTTATAATACATTGAACAATAAATTTGTATTCAAAACCAGTTGTTTGTAATGCAAATCTGCTATCAATTGAGTTGGAATAGTTTTGCTTTAGAAATTTCCTTGAATATTGAGTATCATTTCTTGGTGAATTCTTTTTTGTTCATTAAATGGAGGTTCATGTTACACACAAAAGTGTCACAAGGAGATGGGGTCTCTGTATTTGTATGCTCTATGCTGCACAGCCTTTTGGTATAATTGCAGCACGGGAGACCGGAGTTATCAGTCCAGACATGGGATGGAATTTCTGAAGCCATCGATTGTCTTTGCACTTCAAGTCACAGTACTCTGTCCTGGACCCTTCTCTTTAATTAAAAAACAAAAGTTTTGTACTGTGTGATTTTAAATTGATGGGTTTTTACAATAGCAGTGATTTTTTTACAATTGAAAGACTGTGAGTCCTAGGGACTCGCTAGATTCCATATCAATGAGTCCAGGTACTAGCTTAGTGAGTCCAATACACTATTTTTAATAGGAAATCTGTAAAAATTGTTGCATCCTGGGACTCGCTAGAATTAAAACTTTGCATCCCAGAGACCAAATTATGAGTAAAAGTTGCAGGATGCGCAGGTAAAAAAATCACTGCAATAGTCATGTCATAATATATCAATAGGACTATTATCATTTTGTTTCACAGTGAATTTCTTTGGGCTAATTAGACTCTTTCCACTCATTGGTTACATCAAACAGGCATTTGCTGGCATAACTGGTATCAGTCCATGTGAAATTTTGTAGAAGAAGCTTAGTCGGGCATTATTTCTCTTGTCCTCATTTGGATGTGGTTCTAGCTAAATGTTTGGATGATGAATGATCCTTTGTCCATGTTTCTGTAGTCTCCCGAGATAAATTGTTTTGTTGCACAAATTCATTTCCTGGGTGATGATCAACAGCTGAATAGTATCACAGTATCAAGTTGTTCTCAATGGGCAGATCTGTGTGTCTGAGGGATAATCACAGGCAAGCATGTCTAAACTTAGTACTGTAGGGATGATCTTTTGGGCCTGGTTGATATCATAAAGTCCTTTTGGGAAGCTTATATTCAATATCTCCATTCTTTCATGTCTGCAATGCAAAAAATATTACAACATTATTAAGCCAGTCCAACTTGTTTCGTTTAACCCATTACCAGACGACAAAATTTCGGACTGTTCCAATTTGAAAGGTGTTGCGGACAATAATTTCAAGTTGATGAAATTTCAAAAATCTTTACATTTTGGGTAAGAAAACGTAGTGAAAAATGAAGAAACTGCTTATCACAAGCAATTTCTTTGTTTTCCACAATGTTTTGTCAAGCCTTTTCTTGTGACGGAGTCAAAAGGTGTCACTGTCCAGTAATGGTTAACCATTTCCCATACAAAACCTTGTTTTGACGCCCATAATGCAAAAGACTAGAAAAATACATTTAGACAAAGAAGAAAATGCTGATAACCAACATCTTTTTATTTTGCCTCAATGTTTTTTACACTATATTGCACTCAGGGTTCTCCGCAGAATAATTTGAAGCCGTAGTGGCAAATTATAAGTATTGGTAAACCTTGAAATGCATCATGTTCATGCAAACAATAATGTGAATAAAAACATAATGGGAAAAGAAGAAATTGCTCAATTTTAGCAATATCATCTTTTCCCATAATTGTTTTAGACAGAATTATTACATTTAATTTATTAAGAATGGATTATTTATCACTTTTTGACATGAAATGTCTACAAAATCCTTTATTTGGTGACCTTTTAGAAGAAAATAAGCTGTGGGGTACTTTTGAAGCTGTAGTGGCATTGCACTAATTTACATGTAGCTGTAGTGGGGCCGATACAGCTTATTGTGCTGGGGAGAACACTGGCACTTAATTCTAGTCATCAACATTAATTTCATTGTCTGCAGTGCTGCAGCTTCCAAACCAGACCAACCTAAAATTGCAACATTTGGGAAAGAATTATTATAAAAGGAGTCATATATCTATTTTGTTGCTTGCAAAGAATAAGATTTTGGACTGAGTCACGCCTTGAAATGCTGCAGTGGATCCAGTATAACTCCGAGTGGGTAGATCATACAAACAGGGGGTTCATTTTCTTAGAATTATTCATTTTTGACTGAATTTGTAAATGAAAATGAAATAATCAGGCAAGGGGGGGGGGGGTCAGTTGAATTTCCCAACCCCAAATGGACCAGCCACTGGAATCTTGTGTGTGTGTGTGTGTGTGTGTGTGTGTGTGTGTGTTTGTACATGCAAGAACTAGACCAGGATCACATGGTCGGGTCACCAGATTCTGCAACATCAGGAGCAGATCCACTTTTTTCATGGGGAGTTGACAATGTAAACAAAAAAACATATCCCTGATAACTAAATAATGTATAATAATGAATAAATCTGAGCGCTTCATTTTCATTAATATTTTCAGTTCTATATTGTAGGCCTCTACAAGTTTTCCTTTATCATCAAATTTGACAATATGCCACTATGCCTCACATTTCCAATTGGACTTTGCTTTTTCCTTGAAATGTTTGCCGTTTGGAAAATGATTTTCCCTCAATTCATTCAGTCAGCATTATAGCTGCGGTAACCACTAACGGCTCTTTAGGCCTAATCGGTTTTGGTTTGTGAAAAAACAAATCAGGTTTTGGAAAGGTTTTCGAAACTAGGTTATTCGTGTCGAGCCGACCTAAGCCAAACTTACCAAACACTGGAATATATGTTATCGAGACCAATCCATATTATTAGCTCCCTGCATCTAATGATCTAGAGTAAAACACCCGACTAAGATCATCTTTGGTCACTTATCAATAACTTTAATAATTTCTTTCTAATTAACAGACATGCATATGCGAAGAATGCAAAAATGTGCATGGATTTGGTTGTTATCGAAGTAGGTTAAGACGCCATTTTGTCTGTTGGGTTGGGAATTACCCATTCTATTTATAGACCGATGTCTTGTTCCGATAAATGACGGACTCTGGCGATAATTATTCGGTAATCGTCGTGGTTTGTTGACACTGCAACATTTTCGCAAGGGTATTCTGCGACGCAAAAGGTTGTTTCCCTGTAAGAAGCTTGTTCACTACTATCTGAAGTCTGTTAAGACCCAACTAAATGCGAATAACCATCTTTTTCGGTTTACATGATTTTATAAGGTATTTTCGACCTCTCGATGAACGAGGCACTTTAAGATTTTCAATATTAATACCTTGTTTGATAATTAAAATGAACCCTCATGTGTGTGGTACATTGCTCTTACATTCATACAGTGCCCTCAAAAACACTCTCATTGCCCAAATAACACACACTTTTGAGTAGAATATAACTGTGACCTCCTACAGTTTATTTGTGTAAGGGGCCACTTATAATTTTCAGGTTTAATGAATATTTTTCAAACAAAAAAAAAAAAAAAAACCCAACAATTTTCCCATAAACAACTAAACAAAATGTTTTCTCAAGATTTTATATTATCATATGAATAAAGCCACACCACTTTGGCTTTCAACTGCAATATATACCCATTTTATACACCTGAGTGAAAGAGTGCAGAATTGTGTTACCTTTTTGCTCAGGAACTTTCCCATAGCAATGGTGAGAAAAGATTCAAGGACCCTTTGATCCCCAATCCTGCACTCTGTCATATGACCGTAGCCCTCTTCAGTCTGGTTATTAGAAATATCTTCATTAAACATTGGTGATGTTCCATCGGAAAACATAAGGAAAGGGCCTTTGTGACCTTTCTTAAATATTAACCATTTCCAAAACAAGACTGGGTTTTGACATCGCTAATAGAAAAAGCGTTAGAAAACATTGATGTAAAAGAAGAAAATGCTGATGATCAGCATTTTTTCCTTTTGCCTCAATATTTTCTGTGCTATACTATACAGAAAACTCATTTTATTCACACTAAGTTGTAGTCTGCAGCAGTTTTCAAATTGGAACAGTCCAAATGTATACTGTTTGGGAAAATTTTAGTTTTATGTTTTAATTTTCATTGCAGGACAATGTCACAGCCTATGATGGAGATACTGCAGGCCAGAGCACCAGTATAGAGCTATGTTTCCAATTTAACGAGCCACCAGTATTTGTTTCACCAACAACTCTGAGTTATAATGTACCAGACATGGGAGCAGAACAAGTAGTGGCTCTATCAGCATCTGATCCTGATCCACACCAAAATATACAGATACGAATTACAGGTAAATATGCTTGTTTAATGCATAATCCTTTCCC
This sequence comes from Fragum sueziense, assembly GCA_963680895.1. Lineage (NCBI taxonomy): Eukaryota > Metazoa > Mollusca > Bivalvia > Cardiida > Cardiidae > Fragum > Fragum sueziense. The sequence goes on along the minus strand of OY804595.1, from coordinate 31,266,720 downwards.
CATAAGAGCCATCAAATTTCAAAGCTTCGGCAGACAACAAAATTGATATTTATACAGATAAGATTTTTGTATGATATATACTTTTCTGCGTCTTATTTTTGGAGGGTAAATGTTTAACATTACTTTTCACATACACAGATTCAGGGATGGGACCCGAGGCCCCCCTCTCTAATTTTCAAAATTGGCTTATCTAACGAATTTTAATGGATTTTTTTATGTGCCAATGCTGTTTGCCCCCTCTGCAAAACACAGGCCCTCTGGGAGAAATGTCTTGATTTGTGCATGTTTCATACTCATCTTTGTTTTTGTTATTCATGACAGATGTGCAGCCACGGTTGTTTAACAGTATATTCACAATAACGGACAACGATCTAATAATACAGAATCCTAGTGGTGTCATAGATGGACAAGTGGAGGCTGTAGTTGAGATAGAGGTACATAAAAGCATACTTTTGGGCTAGAGTCCAAAAAAAATCCCTTAAACCCTTTCCCAAACGACAAAAATTTAGGATGATCCACTTCAAAAACTGCCACAAATGACAAATTGGATGCTTTTAAAGATAGAATTTGTGTAAAATTTGACACAGAAAATATTGAGACAAAAGGAGAAACTGCTGGTTATCAGCAGTTTCTTCTTTTGTTTCAATGTTTTCCCAAGCATTCTGTATTAGAGACGTCAAAACCAGGTCTTGTTTGGGAAAGGGTTAAGGCATTTAAGGCTCAAGCTAGAGTCTGGAAAGAGAGCCCTTGAGGCATTTGAGAACAACATGGATCCAGATCAGCCTGTGCATATTCACAGTCTGATCAAGATCCATGCTGTTTTTAAAAAGTTCAGAATATTATGTAGTAATGTTTGGAGAACGATCTAACAATTATGAATCCAAGCGATGTCATAGATGGACAGGCTGAGTCTGTAGTTGAAATAGAGGTCACAACATACATTTTCCTTTTTATTGACCTCAAAAAGAATTTTTCCAAAGTCAAAATTCTTTGTTTAAGCATTTATTTTTTTCAAAAGCATTCCTTAAAAGGGTCTTCATAAACAGGACTGGTTTGAGAAAGTGTTACCCAATGCCTACACATTGACACGTTTTTGATACCCTAGATAATAAAGGCTTTGGAAAACATTGTCACAAGCAATTTTTTCATTTCCCACAATGTTTTATACACAAAAAACAGTGGACTTAAAATGGTTGTCTGCAACATCTTTTCATTTGGACGAATTTTGACTTTTGTTATGCTTCCTGAAAAAATTTTGGGTGAGCAAATAGTTGCCACACTGTCTATATGTCCTTCTGTCCATCCACAGCTAGATCTCAGCAAACCTTGGACCAAATTTAATGAAACTTCACATGTGAAATCCCTGTAATATTTCCTAGAGACTTTTTCTTCATTTCTAAATCTGAAGCTGTGTCAAAGACAAAGAGGCCTTAACGTAGGAATAAGTGACAAACACTTGTACCAAGAGGATAACCTGTCTATTACAGCTCTTGTTTTGTTCATGTTATGTTTTAGGTTGGAGATGATGGTCGACCCAGTTTAAAAGCCAATGTCAACATCACCATACAGTTTACATTTGCATCACTTTCGTGTTCAGCCTCGGATGACCCGTTTATAGTCCACACAAACCCGCCCCCTACCAGTCCTTCAAGAATTGGAGTGATTACATGTGTGAATGTGACTACAGACCAGGCTTTATCGTTTACTGTACAGGGTAAGGTTAATTTTTTACCGAACAAGACCAGAGACGCGTTTTTAGAGCGAGATTTTTCAAGATTTCTTAAGATGTTTTAGATAAAGCATTTTTAAGACCTAGATTCTGGCCGAGTTGTTCCGAATGCTCCTTACTTTATACAAATGATGACATGATGAGATCATTTTAATGAAGTATGGAGTATTACCATGGTATTAGGGAGCATTCGGAACAACTCAGTGAATTCTCTCTAATTGTGTTCCTGCAAGTGGTACTGCATGAGGTATAGGGTGATTGCGCCCCTCATTGAGCGTCTTAAAATTCTTGCTCTAAAGAAAGCTTTATCCTAAAATATCTTAAGAAATCTCAAGAAATCTCGCTCTGAAGAATATGCCTCTGGTTTTGACGTCCTTAAGAGAAAGTGGTTTGGGAAAATATCGAGGCAAAAGAAGAAAATGCTGATCTTATATGATTAGGCATTTTGAACCTCAGCATTTTATTCTGCCTTTTATCATCTACTATAGATATATTGGAGAAGTGATGTTCTTGTGATAGTGATATTTCTATGGATTATTTGGTTGTATTGTTCACTCATCCTAATTTTGCAACGTTTTAGATGGTCAAAATTAAAAATTAATTTTGAAATAGCTGAGAGCTGCTTACATGTCTCATTATCAAATATTTTACACAGGTGCATGTTTCGATTTTTTATGGAGGAGTAGGTCCAAGCAAAAAAAGTAAACTATACTTACACTAAAATTCATTGTTGTTTCAGCTATAAATGGTCCATTCAGCATTGATGCGACTGGTGTTATATATTATGATGAGAGTGTTTCTAGTAATATTCAAGGAGAATTTACAGCTACTGTACAGGCACAAATACAACAACCTGTATCTACTGTAACTACCATTATTGTCAACTTTATTGTTGGTAAGTGTACAGGCTTTTTCTTTGTATCAAATATGAGCAAGAAGTGTGTGCTGAATGATTTACACACTTTCTTATGTTTTAGCTTTGATAATTCATCAGTGGGCATTCAAGAAATTAAATCTAGTTGATTACAAGTTTAAGTATTGTTAGGGTGGTTCCGTTTGACAATACATTTCTGACAATGGCTGTTCGAATCTTGGTCATAAAAAAATGTTTAATCTAACATGTCTTTAAAAATTTATCTCACTCTAGAGATTCAGCTTCTTGTTTTTGTCTACAGATGACTTTACACCATCCTGCAGTAAGCAGGGTACCGGTGTGTCCGAGTTTGATGAGAGAAGCAAGGCTGGTTCCTGTTTCACCACTGTGTACACATGTACAGAGAGAGCTGGGGTACCAGAAACATGCACAGGGGGAACCAATCTCTTCAATGTCACATGTGATAATGTGCCCGGGAACCAGACTGATGTGAAAATTTGTGCTGTTGCGGATCTGATTGCCAAATATGGAGATTATGTGGTAAGCTATAGTCAGGTGATGATATTACAGCATGTATTGTCCAGCAAGATTAACCTGGGACATCTGCATATGTAATGACCCACTTTGGCAATGTTTTGTTAAGACGCTCAACTAATGGTCTTTGCGCACAAAATTTAAGTTGTCCCGGGTTAATTATACCCCCGACAACGAAGTTATGGGAAGGTATACTGGAATCAGGTTGTCCGTCTGTCCGTCTGTCTGTCCATCCGTCCGTGGACATAATTTTGTGTCCTCTTCTCCTCCCACAGCTTTTGACCATTTTTTCTGAAATTTTATCAAGGTGTTTCCTATCATATGAAGTTGTGCACCTGCAATTTTCATTTTGATCCAGTCATTAGTTTCAGAGTTATGCCACTTTGAAATATTTAGTGGGGGGGGGGGGGGGGCGGGGGGGAGTAGTCAAAATTTAAAATTTTGTTTCCGTGCTCTAACTCGAGAACCATTTGACCTAGGATCATGAAACTTTACACAGTTGTTGGCCATGACCCAAGGAGGTGCCCTATTGCTTTTGGGTCACCAAGGTCAAAGGTCAAGGTCACAATTGGACTTTGTTTAAAATCCGTTTCTGTGCTCTAAGTCAATAACCGGTTGACCTAGGATCATGAAACTTTACACAATTGTTGCCCATGACCCAAGGAGGTGCCCTATTGTTTTTGGGTCACCAAGGTCAAAGGTCAAGGTCACAATTGGACTTTGTGTAAAATCTGTTTCCTTGCTCTAAGCAAAGAACCTTTTGATCTATAGCACTTTTTCAGTGACAAGGCCCTAGTAGGGGGTATTCGTCCGCTTTGCGACAGTTCTAGTTTGAGTGGATAATAATTACCAAATTTGATTATGTAAACAAACAATATGCACATATATTGCATGTGACAGCTTGAACCTGCAGGTGTGTCATACCTGCAAGATTCAAACCAAAGCATGCACAGCTTTTTTGAAAATTAAGGACGGGTATTTCCCTTGTTACAAATATAGAATTTGTAAACATGTGCAATAAAATCATTACCAGGATATAATGAAAGTTCTTTTGTCACAAGTTTATTTGAGTTTTACGCCAATTTCAACTGCTATGATCATATCGCGGTGGCTGGAGCACCTAACCATGGATTCCTGTTGTTTCTCATACCAGTACTACAACAACCCCCTATCTGAGCCTTCAGCTGCTTGCCCACATGGGTTCATGATATCAAACCATTGATGGGTGACACTTTTGTCAGAAAGGGTATTTGCTGTGGCCGGGTATTTAAGCTTGGACCTCTTGAATGAGAGGCAAATGGGCTACTAACTGTGCCATGGCTGTGGCCGCGGCTTTTTATTACAAGTAAATAACCCCTCCAATCAAAAAGTATGCTGGGACTTTTATGCTTAGGCATACCGAGGGCTTGGTGCAAAACTATTGTAACTACATTTTGTAAAATTTTACAGGAGAGGGAAAACACTTATTGACTTTCTCAAAGGTAAAGAGGAAAAATGTTTTTGAAATTCTAAATATCTTTTTAAGTATACAGAATTGAAAGCTAATATTAGAACACATGATGTATTCTCTCCTAAAGATTCAGAAAATGCGAAAAAGTGAATTTCTAAAAAATATGTAGTTACAATAGTTTTGCACTGAGCCCTCGATACATCTTTTTCTTCATGTCTTTCAGGTATCAGTAAATGTAACAAATCAGTATGGTACATCAGAACTGAGCCTGGATGTTTCAGTAGCCAACATAAATGATCCACCCATCCTACAGAGCAACAGCTCAACAGAGAGCATATCTGAGGATACAACACTAGGCACAACTATTGCAACATATACTGTTGTAGACCCTGATTTAGGCTTCACACCTCCTGTAGAGCAATTAAGTGTAAACCTATCTTGTAAGTAGTTATTTAACTATTTCCCAAACAAAAAATAATCATTGTTTTCCAAATTGAATGCTACTGCAGAATGAAAAATGGATGTTTATAACGATATGATTTATGCTAAATATAGTAGAGAAAATATTTAGGCAAAAGGAGAATTTGCTAATTATCAGCAATTTCTACTTTTGCCTCAATATTTTCCAAAGCTTAATGACCATGTCAAGACCAGGGCTTGCTTGGGAAATTGTTTGGGCTATTACGCATCTTTTGAATAACTGATTGTAAACTTGTCTTGTAAGTTGTTCTAGTTATTTAACTCTTTCCTGAAAACAAAAAAATATACTTTTTCAATTTGGTAGCTACTGTAGAATGAAAATAGATGATGATAAATATAGGATTTGTGCACAATATACACGCAGCTTAGAAAATATTGAAGTAAAAGTAGAAATTGCTGATTATCAGCGATTGTTTTTTCCAAAGCTAATCCAATTGCAATGAATTTTGTGCTAAGAATAGACTGGATTTACCGTTATGTTTTGATAAGCCTACTAAATACCATTTGTTTGTCCAAATTTACGTCACGATTAACTGGATGAAATCATACTCTATTAGGGAATGGTCCTGTTTGGGAGAGGGTTAATTTCAACACTTTTCTAAATGACAAGAATTCTGACTGTTACAACTTTAAGTAGTTGCTGATGACTTAATAATTGCTGTTAAAAGTAATGTATGTTATAGCCCAAAAAATATCGAGGCAAAAGGAGAAATTGCTGATTGTCAGCAATTTTTCTTTTTGCCTCAATGTTTTCCAAAGCTATCATTCAAAACTAGGGCTTCTTTGGGAAATGAGTTTGGCTATAATCAATCTTGCTAGGCATATTGAAAGCAAGTCTTCATTTGAAAGTTGCAGAAAACAAAAAGGAAATGAAAATTCTGATTGCCAAATTGCTTCAAATTGAGACAACATTTACTATTATTTTCCTGTTTTTCAGACACTGATGACAGCACAGAAAATATTCCATTTCGTGTCTCTCTAAATAGCCAACAGAACCTGATAACTATGGTCCTTACTTCAACTGTCAACTTTGTCTCAAAACCAGTCTACAACTTACGATTAACTGTAAGTATATGTGATAACCATTCCCTAACATAAACTGGCTAAGGTTTTGGGTTTTTGAACATTGAACATTTTATTATTTATATAAGGCCACCGGCCCAAAATACAGAAGAAACATTTAACAAAATAAACAAATTTAAACAATACAAATTACAAATTCAATCATTATGTAATATAAATGTTTCATACAATTAAACTTTCCTAAACCCTTCTAAAGAAAGGCTTGGAAAAATACTGAGGCAAAAGAAGAAAATGCTGATGACCAAGGTCAAAGGTCAAGGTCACATTCGGACTTTGTTTAAAATCCGTTTCCATGCTCTAACTCGAGAACCGGTTGACCTAGGATCATGAAACTTTACACAGTTGTTGCCCATGACCCAAGGAGGTGCCCTATAGTTTTTGGGTCACCAAGGTCAAAGGTCAAGGTCACATTCGGACTTTGTTTAAAATCTGTTTCCGTGCTCTAACTTGAGAACCGGTTGACCTAGGATCATGAAACTTTACACAGTTGTTGCCCATGATCCAAGGGGGTGCCCTATTGTTTTTGGGTCACCAAGGTCAAAGGTCAAGGTCACAGTTGGACTTTGTTTAAAATTCTTTTCCGTGCTCCAACTACAGAACCTTTTGACCTATAGCACTTTTCTAGTGACAAGGTGCTAGTGGGGGGTATTTGTCCGCTTGGGACAGTTCTAGTTTTACTCAAAATTGGCATTTTTCTGTGTCTTTTAAAGCTACTATTTCCCAGATTTGGACCCAAAAATTGTCAAATACAAACGAAATGTACACTTTTTAAGCTTTATATGACCTGATTTAATGATTACGAGAAACTATTGAAGCAACGACTCATTTTTTCGCAATTTGATACCAAATTCATGAAGCGATGTCGAAAGTAGGTCAAAACAGTAGGACATGCGACTTTCTTAAATGACGTCACAACATACATGATGACGTCATATTGAAATTTAAGTATGAATCTCGTTTGAATCATGGTCCGCGCTGTATGCGCATGCACAACAATTTAAAAATAATTCTAACCCCATCAGTGATGGGGTTGAATTTAGGCTTGGATTCTCCCTAAATTCAGCTATCTGCCTTGTAATTTCGGCTCATTCTCCGTCTGAATCGCATATTATTAACCATCCCGAGGTGGTCAACACAAAAGTTTTGCATATTTTTTCAAAAAAAATCATTTTTTGCAATTAGACCATCTGTTACCGTCGCCCTTTAAGTGTTTTTGCAAGACTTAGAGTTGTCATGGCAATCCCTGTAAAGGATCTCAAAATCAAGTGTTTTTCAGGTAGAGGAGGACTGAGCTTCTCCTTTCCTTTCAATGAGATTTTTAACTTTGATTCTGTCTGTTATTACTTGTTGAGTGGGACCTAATTGGCTTCCAACAAATCAATCAATTAACCCTTTCCCAAACAAGACCTGGTTTTAGTGTCCCTAGAATAGGGTTTGGGAAATATTAAGGCAAAACAAGAAAATGCTGATGATCAGCATTTTCTCCTTTTGCCTCAATATTTTCTCTGTTAAATTTTTCTAAAATTTCAACTTTTTATCAAACGTTTTGTTGTCTGCATCAGCTTTCAAATTAAAACATCCTAAAATATTGCCATTAGGAAAAGAGTAAATCAATATGAGCCAGGATCTGGAAAAACATCCCTTAAGGCTTTTGAGCCCAACATAGATCCAGATCAGCCTGTGCATACACACAGTCTGCCCAGGATCAATATTGTTCTCCAACAGCTTCTTTGTGACCTGTAGTAACTTATAGAGAGCAGCATGGATGCACATGGGACTCCATTTGACAACAGACCGATCTTGAAACTCAATTTTGAAAAATGCTATAAGGGACGTTTTTCCAGATCCCGGCTCATTTATTTTGCAGGTAACTGATGATGAAGGTCTGTCTGACTTTATTTTGCTGACTGTGAACATCCTCAATGTTAATGAGCCACCATATTGTCTGCCGTCTCAATACAGTACGGCAGCCTCCGTGCAGTCTCCACCAGGATTTGTGCTCGCCACTCTGAATTGTCAAGATCCGGATTTAGATCAGCTCAACTATACCCTAGATGGGAACCTGAATGTCATTTGTAAGTTAACTACTCTGATCTTTTCGCAAAAAATTCCTGGTTTTGATATCTGTATTAGAAAAGGCTTTGGAAAACATTGAGTCAAAAGAAGAAAACAATCCATTTTAGCCTTTTGCCTCAATATTTGATGTGCTATGTTGTACACAAATGTTATCTTTATCAATGTTTCCATCTGCAGTAACTTTTTGAAGTTAGACTAACCCAAATATTTCCCGTAGGGGACATGGTTGACTCGTCATTGTCAAGCTGATCAAATTATAGGTCCATGCAAGATGTAACTGCTTATTTACACATTTTAAGGTATTTCATTAAGATATCATCAAATTATTCTAAAATTTAACTTTTTATATGCCCGTCACGCTCGTCGAAGACGGGACGTATTATGGCGTCTGGGCATTTGGGCAGTGTCCTCTTTTTTATCCGGAGCATAACTCTGTTAATTTAGGTCCAATTGACTTTAAACTTGGCAGTTATATTCTTCTCATCATTACGAAGTGCAGTGCACAAGAACCAGCAGTTTCTCCTTTTGTATCATTTTCTGTGTCATATTTTACACAAATCCTATCTTTAATTACATCCATTTTGTCATTTGTGGCAGTTTTTGAAGTGGATCACCCTAAAATTTTGTCATTTGGGAAAGGGTTAATAGTGAGTTTATATCTGTCTTTGTATGTCAAATGCAAGTTTGTTCAGAGAACAGAAAAGAATGTACGATATATTTCTATTTCCAGCCTATTTCCAAGTAAACAGTACAGGGACTGTATCCATAAAGAATCAGTTGACAGTGTTTACAGAAGACAACACAGTTTTACAGTTAAATGTTCTGGTCACAGATCCAGGTGGTCTTCAAACACAAGTCAGCATCTCTGTGACTATCTCAAGTGAGTACAATTCTGGTCATTATTATCATACCCCCGCAAACAAAGTTTGGGGTAAAATGTACCCATGCAAACAAAGTTTGGGGGAAATGCAGGAATCACCCTGTTTGTTTGTCTGTCCACAATTCTCAGTGCAACTCCTCCGAAATGTCTTGACTGATTTTGATGAAAATTCAACAGAGTGATCAACATGACATGGGCATTAGCATGAAGAAATTTTTTCACTCTCCAAGATGAATCAAGACCTTGAATTTGTGACCTGCACCGATGGGGGGTATTTACGGTGGCACTAAGGTGACATGTGAGTTTTTTTTTCTTTTTTAAAGAAAAAAGAAAAACGCAAAAAACAATGCTGGTGAGCGTTTTTCATTTTTTGAAGAAAAACGCAAAAACTATATTGTTTTTGCATTTTTCTTTTTTCTCCAGAAAATGAAAAACGCAAAAAAAATGCTGGTGAGATTTTTTCTTTTTTTGTGAAAAAAAAAACGCTCAAAACCAAGTCACTGAGCCGTGACCACGACTTAAACTAGAAATCTAGTCTAGAATACCTATCCCGTCTACTACAGCGGTCACTGTATCTTTCATCAATCAGAAAAATGGTGGAAGCGAGATAAGGCTGCACGATTTTGATTGGCTTATTAAGTCACATGGCCACAATTTCTGGGTAAAAAAAGAAAAACGCAAAAACCAAATATTGTTTTCGCGTTTTTCTTTTTTCTTCAACAAAAGAAAAATGCCCACCTATATTGTTTTTGTGTTTTTCTTTTTTCTTCAAAAAAAGAAAAACTCATATGTCATCTTAGTGCCACCGTAGGTATTAGTCTGCTCAGCAACAGTTCGTGTTATATAGAGGTTGAATTTCAACACAACATCTATGGACAATTTTTTTTACAGAACGTTCCTTGTCACTTAATCTTGTTTATATTGTATATAAAGCCAAAAAGTGATGCCTTTTGGCACTTTTAAATGTCAAGCTTTGAGAAAATATTGAGACAAAAGAAGAAAATGCTGAATATTTTCTGTACTTTTTTAACCACAAATTCTATTTTTATCAACATACATTTTGTTATCTTCAGCAGCTGTGGAATTAGGCAGTCCAAATAATTGTTATTGTAAAAGGATAATGATTCAGATATGTTCATACTTTCAGATTCAGTGCCCCCTCAGTGTGACACATTAGACTACTCCACCAGTGACAAGCAATTTCTTCATTTCCCACAATGTTTTCTACATAATAAGACAAGAAAATGCAAAATTTCATTCACTTAAAATTGTCGTCTGTATCATCTTTGAATTTTGACTTTTCTAAAATTTTGCTGTTTGGTATAGGGATAAGTAAAATAAGTTCATGCTTTCAGATTCAGTCCCTCCCCAGTGTGACACATTAGACTACTCCACCAGCAAAAGTGAGAAGACAGACCCTAACACATGCTTCAATGTACCCACAACTTGCAGGGATCCAGTCCAGGATGAAACCCTACATTTTGAGTTTAAATCTGGCAATGGTACCCAGCTTTTCCGGACAGGGCAAAATGACAACCAGAATAATGACCTGATTGTTTGTACAATTGATAGTTTACAGGATAAATATGGATTGTGGCAGGTATGGTTAAAAAATTGACTGACTAATGTTAATGATTCTGCTTCAACTGATAAGGGTTATGTGTATAGTCTGAAATTGTTCGCCCATTTGTTTTTAAATCTGTAACATTAATCATAGCTTTTGAAACATATAAGTGATAAAAATATTTCATATTTTACACATATTCCATATTTGAAGACCTTACCTTGATACCAAGGTCATTGGATATGATCAAGGTCCAATTGTCTTGTTTGAAAAGAAAAATACTTTCCCACTAACCCATTACCGCACATTAACTCTGACTCCCTACAAGATAATGGCTTCATAAAACTTTGTGGAAAATGGAAATTGCTTTTGACAAGCAATTTCTTCATTTCCCACAATGTTTTCTATAGATAAGACCAAACAATGTAAAATTTCATTCACTTAATTTTAAAATTGTTGTCTGCAACATGTTTCAAATTGGAAAAGTCTAAAATTTTGTCGTTTTGTAATGGGTATTATCAATTTTTAGCTCCACTGGCCTTCAGGCCAGGGGGCTATTGTCATTGCACTGTGTCTATGGTGCGTGTGTCCGTCCGTGCTTGCATCCAGTCGTCAACTTTTTCTTAAAAAATCTTCTCCTCAGAAACTATTGAATGGATTTCAATCAAACTTCACAGGAGTGATCATTAGGTGGTCCTCTTAACAGAATGTTGGTGACAACAAGATATTGCCTGGGTTTAACTTTCAGCTTGATCTGAATTTTATATAATGAGTAATGTGCACTTGAAATTGACAAAATTGTCATTTTCGGCTTTATTTTGACTTTGTTTTCACTCTAGTAACTACAAATATTGACGTATCAAGACAGGACATTGAGGCAATATTAGTTAACATAAGATCTTGCCAGAGTGTAATTTTCAGCTTAATCTAAATTTTACATCATGACTTATGTCCCCTTGAAATTGACAAAATTACCATTTTTGACCTTATTTTTACTCAACAGCTATAAATATTTCCCAATCAATATGAAACTTTCACATAATCTTACTGGCCATAAGATCTTGCAAGGATGTAATTTTCAGCATCATCTGAATCTTAAATCCTAATTTATGTGTCCTAGAATTTGACAAAATTGCTGTTTTCGACTTTGTTTTTACTCTCTTTATATCTACAAACATTGAACAAGCATGTCAAAACTTTAAAAAGATATAGGCGAAGTTAAGATCTTGCATTAGTGTGATTCTTAGCTTGATAGGAATATAAATCCTCAGTTATAAATATGCCTTTCAATTTGAAAAAAATGCTAATTGTGACTTTGTTTTCACTATCTAATCAACACTTGTATTAAATATTAAAAGAATCTCAGGCCTGTGGAGCAATTCAAGACCTTCAGGTCTTCTAATTCTTTCAGATAAGCATCACAGCCAACTCTTCGTACGGTGAAACACAAATCAAGCTGACTATAACCGTAATTGACCAGAATGACCCTCCAAGGTTCCTTAATCTTCCTGAAACGATAAACGTTCCAGAAAATACCCGATTTGGAGCTACAGTGTTCACCATCAGTGCTGTTGATACTGACTCTGGGATACTGGGGGTAGTGGAGTATCAATCTGAAGGTACCAAGTGAAAAAAATAATATTAATAAATGCAATGGGGAAAATTTTTATTATGTAAAATGTGACATAATTTCGGATAAACAATGTTAGGTGTTATTATTATAGAATCTTGTAACTGTGTCTTGATTGAAGCCATAGTTGTTTATAACAACACTGGAGGTTTATCAATACATAAAGATAAACCCAGTCTATTTTTAGCACAAAATTCATTGCCATTCACTGTTTATTGGTCATGAAACCTTAAAATTTGGGTACTCATTTGAATCACCTTGGCAAGACTGTGTTTGACTTTTGTCCAGGTCATACCTCCTTAGCCATACAGGCCAGCATTTTCAAACTTCAAATGGCAAAGTTTAGGGGGATCCACTTCAAAAGCTGCCACACATGACAAAATGGAAGTTATGAAAGATAGAATTTGTGTAAAATATGACATAGAAAATATTGAGACAAAAGGAGAAACTGCTGGTTATCAGCAGTTTCTTCTTTTGTTTCAATGTTTTCCCAAGCCATTTCTATTAGGGACGTCAAAACCAGGTCTTGTTTGGGAAAGGGTTAAAAAATTTAGGACATATTTTTGTCTTACCAATGTCCTACAAAACAAGCAACAATCGCATATCCAAGGTCTTGATAGATCAGCGATATGCAGTTATTATCCTAAACCTGTTGTAAGACATCAGTATGACAAAAATATGTCTGAAATGTTTTGATGAAAATGGCCTCTGAACTCTATCACCATTACTTTTTGAGTGTTATTTTTGTACTTATAACCATGTATAACTATTTCAGGTTATTTAGAAGATTCAGGATTATTTACGTTGGACAGAAATACGGGGGTTGTGACTGTATTTACTGTTAACATCAATGCAGATAATCCAAATTTACAAGAGTCCTATACATATATGGTCTCGGTAAGTTAGTAGGACTTTCCTTTATATATGACTTTTCTCCAAAGGTGTAAAGCCTTTGGAAACAACAAAATTTGAACTATTTTTTATGCTCCCCGAAGGGAGAGCATATAGTTGCCGCTTTGTCTGTCCGTCCGTCCTGTCCGTCCGTCATTCCGTCCGTCTGTCCGAAGTGATTACTCCATAACCCTTGGGCCAAATCAAATGAAATTTACCATGTGAACTCCCTATGGCAAAATGCCGATGTACTTTTCCCGGTTTTGGGATTTGAGGCCTTGTCATGGGAAAAGGGGACTTAAGGTAAAAAATAGTTTTCTCTAATTTCTCCTAGTCTAATGGTCAGAATTTGATGAAATTTCATATTTGAGTAGTAAATCAGATGCCCTTGACAATAAACTATGTAAAATTTGGTTATAAAAATTATGTCATGCAAAAAGGGGGCTTTATATTTGCTAGCTTTATGTTAGCTCTGCATGGCATACATTTATTGTGACAATGCCTTATTCGGGAAGAATTGTCCGTCTCTGACGGCTCTTGTATTTGAAAGGGGTTGCAGACGACAATGTCAGGTTGATGACATTTTAAGTTTTTTTCAATCTTAGGTTAGAAAACATTGTGGAAAATCAAGAAATTGCTTGCCACAAGCAACTTCTTCATTTTCCACAATGCTTTTCAAAGACTCTCTATTGTTGGGCATCCAAAGGCGTCATTGCATGACTCAGAATGGATTATTCCTTTCTCGAAAACAATTTTTCATACAAATTCAAAGGGGATGCAATTACAAAGATATTTAAATATACAATCTTTTTCTTCGCAATATTTATTTATCTATAATTTGCAACATCTTTCAATTTTGGCTTATCTTAAATTTGCCCGCTGGGCAAGTAATATAGTATAATTTTTTCTCCTATATTTAGGCAGTTGATGGAGACCTACAACAACCAAAATCAACTGTTTCCTCTCTCACTATCAACCTTATTGATCTTAATGACAATCCCCCTGTGTGTAGTCCAGACTCGGATCAGGTTACTATCTTACTGACACAGCCAGTCGGGACTCCAGTCTACCAGCTCAAGTGTACAGACAGGGACAGGCTTCCAGTGTACAGAGATATACAGTATACAATACAATCTGATGTTAACACTGGTAGGATAAGAAAATATTATTTTGTTTTAATTCGCCAGCAAAGGTTATCATTGAATCAACTAAAGCTTGACATATACTGGTATCATTTTCTGTCACTCCATCTGTTAGTCTGTTAACCTATTACAAGACTGCGAAATTTTATGCTGGGATAAATTCAAAGATGCTGCAGACAGCAGTTTTGAATTAATGACATTTTACATATTTTGGTCTTTTCTGATAGAAGACATTGTTGGAAATGAAGAAATGGCTTGTCACAAGCAATTACTTTATTTTCAACAATGTTTTCAAAGCATTTATCTCGGTGGGCGTAAAAAGGCGTCAATATGTTCGAATGGGTTAATTTGGATCACTTCTTCATCATTTAAATATCTGCCATTGAATTGATGCACTTTTTCACAGACTGACCTCGATCATCAGCCACACATGCACACTTGCTGAAGGAAAGGTACTGTTTAAACAAACCCAGCTGACTTTCATTAAGGTTTACGAACTGAGAATGAAAACACCACTTTCCAGCCATACCAAAATGCATCAAATTACACACACTTGCACTTTACATAAGTTGATTCATCGTGCCGGATTTCAAGATTATGCTTTAAGAAGAAAATTATTTACAAATATTATTTTACTCTATATTCATATGCAAGGGAGGTAATTTTGAACATTTTTGTCAAATATTTCCATAAGTATGCAATAATTCAAAATTCTAAACCATACAAAATGCTTATGTTTGTATATGGAATGGAAATGTAACTCAGTTTAGGAATTACTGGCACTTTTGAAATTTCGCCTCTGGCTCTGCATTTCATTCTCAGTTCGTAAACCTTAAGGTCATATAGCCAAGGTTGGACACTAAGGGAAGTCCAAACTCACTATAAATTGGTGGGACTCCCTTAATTTCAACCTAGGGAGTCTGTCTCAGTCCTAAGAATCTCTGACAAAAAAATATGTCAAGTGATAAATAAGATCCAAGTTACAGATTATATGGCCCTGTATTTCTCTTCCAGATTTCCACAAAGTCTGTCAGATGATGATGACATGAGAAAAACATTGAAACTCATAAAAGCATGATGTATGTGAACAGAAACATTTTTGCTTCTTTGGACTCTATGAGTTTTCTGGATTGGAGTCTAGCAGACTCCTTGATAGGGACAATTAGTTTCCATCTTCGCAAGCCAAGGATACTACCTCCACTTTGTTCCTTATGAACGTAAGGAACAAAGTGGAGGTAGAACCCTTGGCTTGCGAAGATGGTTAGTGTCTGTCCCTGATAACTGTATTTTTATGTCTCTATACTCTAATTTCAGTATTTGGAGTGAATGAAAATGGCACAATTACCTTGTTACAATCCTTGTCTCGAGATATTCCACAATACACTATACCAGTCCTTGTATCTGACAAGAACAACACAGCTTTTACAGACAACGTAACTGTTGTTGTCAATATAAACAGTAAGTAACTTTTGAATGCATTTTCTGGACAATAATACACAGGAATTTTTCATTTTAGTCAGATTATAAAATATGAAGAAATTGGACATTTTAGAACCCAAAATTAATATAAAAGATAAAAAATCTGTGGCAGATTCAGAAGGGAATTCAGGAGGGAGGGGTGTTAAAAAAACCCTCTGCAGGCTTATTACTTCATTTTCATGCAGAAATACGTTCAAAATAGCGTAATTCTAGGAAAACTACTGCACTCTATGTGTATTTTTGAACCCCCCTCACAGAAATCCTGGATTTGCAGTTGAAAAATTGCCTCAAAACTTATCTTGATAATCTCTTGTATGATTTGATCATGCAGTTTAGATACTTGAAGGAATTCAATTCCGAGTGTTTTCAAAAGCAATATCCTTAACAGTTTTATAATCAAGAATTTGCTTGAGTAATGGTTAAGATTAATCCTTTCCCAAACAAGACCTGGTTCTGACGACCCTAAAAGAAATGGCTTGGGAAAATATTAAGACACAGGGAGAAACTGCTGATAATCAGCAGTTTCTCCTTTTGTCTCAATATTTTCTATGCTATGACATACATATTTTTTACTTTTGGCATCAAGTTTTTGTCCTCTGCAACAGCATTCAGCTTGGACCACCCTAAAATTTTGGGTTTGTGAAAGGGTTAAGTAATTTCATTGCAGCTGCTATCCCTCCATCCTGTACACCGACGGAAGTTGAAACAACAATACGCGAGACCCAGCCCCGAGGGACATGTCTGGATGTGGAAGTGAAATGTACGGACCCTACAGGGGGTACCTTGAGCGTGCAGTCAGCTACGGGGTCTGGAGCTGGTCTGCTAGAAATACGCCAGGCAACTGATATTGGCTCACTTGGAATTAATGCTTGTACCAACACATCTCTCAGGGATATCAACTTTGGAACATATGAGGTATGATTTGTACATAGAACTAAATCAGCTTTCTCAATTGATATCTTTATTATGAATTGAGATTGTAAAGAAGTGGATGCACAGCATTTGAGACTAGCATGGATCTAGAACAAACTTGATGTTGAAAAGAATTTGTTTATTGGGGTTTTATGTCTTTTTCAACTGCTAAGTTCATATCGCGGCTGGAGCACCTAACCCTGGATTCCTGTTGTTTCTCATACCAGTACTACTACAACACCCTAACAGAGCCTCCAGTTTCTTGCCCACATAGGTTCCTGTTATCAAACCATTGATGGATGACATTTCGTCCCTTGATTGCCAGAAGGGGCTATCAGCACTTTTGGGCGAAAATGACATTTTGACATTTTTTAAGTCAGTGAGGTGATTTCTACCTATGAAAAAAATTTGGTACTGATATTCCAATTAAAAATGATAAAAAATTGCATAACATGAATAGGGTCTATCAGCAACTAGCCAAATTGTTTCCGACCAGAAGGGGCTATCAACACCAACTGGGCTGCCAGAAGGGTCTATCAGCATAGGCCCCCACTGATAAATGGGACTCGTGTAAACAATTAACCGGTCATTTTATCTGCCTAATTGTCCCATAACCCTTTCCTAAATCAGACCTGGTTTGGGGGGTCCTAATAGAAAAGCTTTTGAAACAATGAGAGAAAAAAGAAGATGCCCATAACAGAAATTTTATCCGTTTGCCTGAACATTTTCTATGCTATAATGTTGTCAAGGTTTGATTTTTCAACATTCATTTTTTCGTCTACTTTTAATTCGAACCGCCCTAAAGTTTTGCTTTTTGGAAACGTTTAATGTAAGCAAAGAAGGAAATTGTGTGAATTTGTCATGACAATTAACGTAATTAGTGGAATAATCCCAGTAATTTTAAATAAATCTACAGTGCGACATAGATGTTAAACAAATCGGAATATTCTAAAGCTATTATTATGTGAAAGGTAAGTGAATTTATATTGTTATTTGTGTTGTTAATCAGCACTTTCTATCAATGAAGTATGTGTAGTTTTCGGTTAATTCATCAAAGCAATGACCAGAAAAAGTGAAATATAATAGTTTTTAACGAAGTTCGTTGATAGCGCCTTCTGGCTGCCGAGATCTCAAATTTTGATAAAAAACATTTTTTACTGTCCGTGTACATGATATATAAATATCGCAGTAACGAAAAGTAATATATTTTAACTAAATATTTAGAATTTGTCTCAACAAACTCGTGATAATAGAAAGAGATGAGTTTAATTTTTCTGATAGCCCCTTCTGGCAGCCGGATTTTTGCCTATTTCGGATAGAAACTACAGAATGGTAAAAGGGTAACATCCCAATTGGTCTACTCCCATTTCGTCTACTGTCTTTTTAGTGCCTTGAGTCCCAATTCGTCTACTGTCCCAACTCGTCTACTTTCATGTCAAATCATCAATTAACAAAATAAATTTTCGTTTTAAGATATGAAATTAAGTCAATATATTAAAAAATGAAATAAAAATGCAAACATTTTGATAAAAATCATATGACATCATATTGATATACAAAGTATAGAATAGTAGACGAAAACTTTAGTCAAAAATAGTAGACGAATTGGGAGTAGACGAATTGGGAGTAGACGAAATGGGATTAAACCGGTAAAAGAACATACTTTTAGAAAAGAACAGGCAAGAATAAAAAAAGACACTGAAAAGAAGACTGCGAAATGTAACACAAAACTCTGTATGTAGCGACCTTTGACTTACAGGCCATTAGAACGGCAAAACGCCATGCTCCGATTTGTCACAAACATATTACAAACGAGTGTTGAACCGCTAAGCTGTATTTACTGGCAGACAAAAAAAGGGACCTAAATGAGGTTCATGGCCAGCGTGGATCATCAAAAATGGGTACTTGCATAATGACGCCTCTTAATTCTATACCATTAAATATATATATAAAGCATGTTATACTCTATTCTGACTGCTATTCCGGATAGAACAGAACTAGATCTCTGGCCTCAGGTTTGCTTAAAGTTATATCGACATGTCCTAATATAGAAGTGATTTAGCAGTAACATTTGGAGTCCGGACACACACAAGTAGATTGCGATTCAATGCATTCAGTAATAGAGCATTTCCGCAAAAAAAAAACCGGACATCACTGTACGTTCCGCAACATGGGACACCATATTTTAAATGGTCAGGCGTTACAATTACCCATACAGTGTGTCAGGGTTCTCCGCACAATAGTTTGAATCTGCATTGTCGAATTAAATAAGTATCGATAAACCTTGAAACACAATAATTATGCAAAGGATTGTGAATAAAAACATAACGAGAAAAGAAGAAATTTGCTCTTTTTGAGCTATTTCTTCTTTTCAAATTTTTTGTAACCAATTATCATAATTACAAAAGAGCATTATAATCAGCTTTGAAACAAAATGCATAAACTTCTCTTTATTTGATGACTATTTTGAAGAGAATAAGCTGTGTGTGTATTTTTAAGGTGTAAGGACATTGCACTGATTTACATGAAGCTGTGTAGTGGGGTCGATGCATCTTTATGGACTGGCAACTTTTTTATTGAAAGCGTTAAAACGTGCGCTGATGACAGTAGAATAAACTAGCACAAGGTCAATGTGTTGAAAGTGCAAAGAAGCCATCCAGATGAAATATTTCATTTTATTTGCTAGATACAAATACATGTACAGTAAGCTAATCCAGAATTTATTTGTACTGAGGTGAAAAGGACTATGCGGAAGACCCTCTGAAATTCTGCCAATGAATATAAGGAGAAACTCTCAATATCAGTTGCTAAAAAAGAAAGAAATGTATCATGGTGGTTTGATGAAAGCATAAACAAACATTAAAATGTGCAAAAATATATCATTTATGAGAATAAATGAATTTAGAACAAAACATGTCTTGCTGTTGACTCCTTTTGGCAGAAACATATCCTCTGTATTTTGTATTTTTTCCGGCAGCCAGAAGGGGCTATCAGCGTTTTTGACCAAAAAAGGCGTAAATCATTGGAAATGAAGGTTGATAATATGTATGTGTATAGTGGCTATCATGTCCTACCCATGGGCCAAACATGGTATTTTACCATTAAAAACCTGATTTTTGACAAGCTTTCAAAACTTTAAACGCGTTTTTCTCAAAACTATGAAAAGTGCTGATAGCCCCTTCTGGCAATCAAGGGACGATTTTGTCAGAGAGGGTATTTGCTGCAACTGGATATCAAACTCAGGATCTCTGGAATAAGAGGCAGATGCGCTACCAACCGCGCTATGGCAGCGGCTGATGATGTTGAAAAGGAAAGGATTTGTGTACTTTAATACACAGAAAATATTGATGCAAAAGGAGAAAGTACTGGTTATCAGTATTCTTTTTTGTCTCAATGTTTTCTGAAGCCTATTCTAATAGGGACGTCAAAACCAAGTCTTGTATCGGAAAGGTTTACTATTCTATTCACTGACTAGTTTATGTTTATTTTTTCAGCTGGTGGGAGTTATAACCAATGGCCTAGCCCAGACTTCTATTCGCTGGACGTTTACAGTGACCAATGTAAATGATGCCCCAACATTTGATCGTCAAGTGTATAATGTCAGCGTAAATGAGACTGTAGGTCCGTCTGTGGAAATTCTACAATTAACTGCCACAGATCGGGATGACTCGACGGCCAACCAAACTTTCCATCTGAAAGAGGTCATTGTTCAATGTAGGTATTTTTACAGCAAAATTTTAAACTGTTTTATTACAGATTTTAATGCAGTGGCGGATCCAGAAGGGGCTCTAGCAAATCCCCATCGGTAGCCTAATTATTTCATTTTCATAAAGAAATCCAGTCAGAGTTAGGAATTTCTAGGAAAATGAACCCGCCTTTCTGTATTTTCGAACCTCCTTTACAGAAATCCTGGATTCGAGACTGTAATGAAATGCTACTTGGAGGACACACATGATACAGACTTATGCATGAAGTGATTCAGTACTTCTCCTTTGTTATTCAAGGGAGATGATTGAACTTTTGACAAAGTGCTTGTGCTCAGCTACATTATCTTAAACCTTTTCCCAAACAAGACCTGGTTTTGACGTTCCTGATATAAAGGGCTTGAGAAAAAATTGGGGCTGAAAAAGAAAATGTTGATAATCAGCATTTGCTCCTTTTGTCTCGATATTTTGTTGTTTATATAAAGTGCATATCCAATCTTTATCAAAATTGGATTCATCTTCTGCAACAGCCTTGAAATTGGGTCACCCTAAAACTTTTGTTGTTTGGTAATAATGGGTAAAGCAATGGATTAACTTGTGTTTTTCACAGTGGTGAATGATGGCCCATTATCCGATGTGTTCCTCTATGTTGGACAAGGTGCCAGGAGGTTCTTTACTACAGGGGCCCTAGATGCTTCAAAACGCAACTTGTACAAGTATCTAGCTACAGTGAGTAAAATTTTACTTAATGTTTTTCTATTTGTCTCCTTTTCAAAACAGTAAAAAATAAGTTCCTATTTGGAAGCTCATACAGATATCATAATGGATGTTAATAAAATATCATTTGTGTACAATAGAGTATTTGACATACAAAGCTCAAATTTGGTATGTAACTTTTTTTCAATGATATCTATCAGTTCCATGCAATATGACCTTCCTCAACGTCATCCATCAACCCTTATCAACACTTTACATGAAAACTTAACATTTTAGAAAAATGGCCTTTTCGGGAGCATTCATTTTTCACAAAGAAATCTTGTTTTGAAATATTTTTTTCTATTTTTTCTCAGGCTACAGATGGTGAAGGGCTCACAGGAACTGCTGATGTGTATATCAACATTTTGGATGTTAACTCTGCCCCTGTGTGTAATTCATCCAGCTTTGACTCACAAACTTCGATCCTGGCTGTACTGGGCACTGTTATACAACAACTATCATGCTATGATAGAGATGTAGACCCATTGAATGTGTATCTGGATTATAATATAGAAAGCGGGGATCCAGGTTGGTTCAATTTATCGTTTAAAGTTGAAAAAGTTACTTGGTTTAAAGTTGGTATATATCTGCAACCAGAGTTCACAGACTTTACACTTTAACCCATGATCATTGAGTTTCAAGTAGGCTGTAAACACTTGGTGCATAAGCCTTGCTAGCCAAAGTACATTGACTTTTACTGTCATGTGTATCCATTTATACCCCTTGGTGAATCTCTGTTGATAAATGTTAGTGGTAGAGAGGAATTACTCTTCACATTTCATACTTCACATTTTTATTTACAGATGGATATTTCAATGTATCAGAGGCTGGAGCTGTGATAGTATCTAAACAACTACCCAGGACTAACTTGTATGGGGATAGAACAACATCTCTGGTAATAAATGTTAGTGATAGAGGAACGCCTAGTCAGTCTACCAGTGTCATAGTCAACCTGTTTGTGGACAGTAAGTAAACTAATGGAAACAATATCTTACACAAACAATAATAATTTATGCTTGTTTGATTCAAAAGCTGCTGCTGCAGAAGACAAATAGATATCTTAAAAGAATGTATTTATGTATAATTGGGCAACTGATATATTGAGGTGAAAAAGAGAAAATGCTGATGATCAACATTTTCTTCTTAACGAATTTTGTCTCAATATTTTCCCAGCAAATGTCATTATGCAGTTTGACTGAATTTTTCCTGTTAGTTGAATGTGACAATCTAATGTAAACCTCATTCATATATGTATTTCGCCTTATTATCTTACTCTCTTAAAACAGAGCACATTATCTCTTCATTCTTTTACAATAGAATGATACTCTGTTCCCACTGGGTCATTTCATGTCTAATCCCGGGGCCTCTACGGGATATCGGTATCCAGTTGTTGCAAAACATTTGAAAAATCTGATACCAATTTTCATTGGCTGACTCTTCAAATTACTGGCTTCAGCCAAAAATAGAAGTGATGTAATGTATATGTAATCAAACAAGATAAACTGAATGATTTTTATTCAACAATTCAAATAATACCGGCTTCAGCCAAAAATAAAAGCAACAAAATGTATAGGTAATGATCATACAAGATAAAACTGAATGATTTTGATTCGATAATTCAAATGATGTGCTATAATTAGATTATGACGACCAAATAGGCTGTTGGTGTATCAAAAACGGCAAAGGTCATATTTGATTGTTTAACCCTTTCCCAAACGACAAAATTTTAGGGTGATCCACCTCAAAAACTTCCACAAATGACAAAATGGATGTTACTAAAGATTGGATTTGTGTAAAATATGGCACAGAAAATATTGAGACAAAAGGAGAAACTGCTGGTTATCAGCAGTTTCTTCTTTTGTTTCAATGTTTTCCCAAGTCTTTTCTATTAGGGACGTCAAAACCAGGTCTTGTTTGGGAAAGGGTTAATCAATAGACTTCGGCTTTGGAGAGTATATGTATATCTGAAGAACAAAGTTGGTAGCAAATTGGAATCTCAATCATGCAGTTTTCGATCCTTTGCCGCCTGGCTGGGGCAAACATTCTTTTTAACACTTATTTCCAACCAAAGGGTAAATAATTGTAAACCTATGTTGAAGAGTAGCTAGAGCTTCCATAAGGGTGTTATGGTGTTACAAGAGCGGGAATGAGAGTAATCCATGGATTGGTGATCAGGCAGCTCTGGATATGAGTGAAATAATGTTGAATGCCATTCAATAATTTTCTTCCTTCACTTAACAGATAGTATACCAGCTACATGTAATCCAGTCATAACACCACCAGACCTATGGGTGATTGATGAATGTGTTACAGTCACGATGGACTGCGAGGACCCTACTATAGAGGGCACCGATCATTTACAGTACAGCCTGAGTGGGAACTACACGGCCGGCTTCCGTCTACAGAGGAACACTAACGGAATTATTGTCCTGTGTTACACACAACTTTTTGATGCTAACTATCAGGTAAGAGACATATTCCATTGGCATTCATATTTTTACATGCAGCAAAAGTTTTATGTATATTAATCTTGTTGCAAACAAGGAAAAATTAGGGTTCTACATTTTGAAAGCTACTGCAGGTGACAAAATGAAAGGTCATAAAAATATGGTTTGTGTACAATATACAATATGTAGCATTGAAAATATTGAGACAAAAGGACATATTGCTGATATTACTAAATTTTGTCATCTGGGAAATGGTTAAACTTGCAATATAATGTAAGATGTTAATATAATTATGACACAAAAATGTTGCTGCTTTTCAATGTAAACCTCATAACTGCAGCTCAAAACAAGCTGCAATTACATATTTTTAGCTCACCTGAGCAACATGCTCAAGAGGAGCTTTTGTGATCACCCTGTGTCCTTTGTGCGACGTGCGTCGTCAACAATTTCTTTAAACATCTTCTCCTCCTTAACCACTGGGCCAATCCTAACCAAACTTTGCAGGCATGTTTCCTAGGTGACCCTTTTTAAAAAACTTTTTCAAATTTTTTATTCGTCAAAAAATGTGGGTTTGGCAGGGCGGGGCTTATCAGGCTTAGCGAAATCATGAGAAAATTCTTTAAAAATCAACTATAGGTCCAATTTGTACCAAACTTGGCAGGAATGTTCCTTGAGTGACTGTCTTTAATTCCTTTTAATAAATTTTTGATTCCTCAAAAAATGTGGGCGTGTCAGGGCGGGGCTTATCAGACTTAGAGAAGTTGTTAAATAATTCTTCAAAGATCTTCTTCTCCTTAACCACTGTGTTAATTTTTGCCAAACTTGGCAAAATGTTTCTTGTGTGACCCTTTTCAAAACTTGTTTTCAAATTATTGATTTGTCAAAAAATATGGGTGTGGCAGGGCGGGGATTATCAGACTTAGAGAAACCACGAGAAAATTATTTAAAAATCAACTCTTGGTCCAATCTCTACCAAACTTGGCAGAAATGTTCCTTGATTGACTGTTTACAATGTGAGTTCATGAATTTTTGATTTGTCAAAAAATGTGGGCTTGGCAGGGTGGGGCTTATCAGACTGAGAGAAATTGTTAAATAATTCTTAAAAATCTTCTTCTCCTTAACCACTGTCTCAATTTGTACCAAACTTGGCTAAAAAATTCATTGGATTACCCTTTTCAAAACTTTTCAAATTTTTGATTCGTCAAAAAATGTGGGCGTGGCAGGGCGGGGCTTATCAGACTTAGAGAAATCATGAAAAAAATCTTAAAAAGTGAACCATTTTTCTGTGTAGAAAAACTCAGGTGAGCGATTCAGGGCCCTCAGGGTCCTCTTGTTTGTTGAAAACAAAGGATATGTAACTTGCCATGCATACTTTCAGCTCACTGTGAATGTGGCCAACGGATTGAGTGTGTACTCCAAGACCTTGCTGATAATCGTGAGCTATGAAAAAGCCACTCCAGTCTTCAACACTACCAAATATGCCGAGTCCATCAATGAAAACACTGGCCCAAACACAATCATTCTCACCGTGACGGCTTCATCAAGTAATCTGATTGGGGATCTTGTATATAGAGTTCTTGGTAAGCTATTATTGTACATAGCTACATACTGTAAAATCAGAAATGTTCGCTAGGGATTAATCTTCGCTATGTTCGCGAATCCAATAAATTCGTAAACATTTAGCCACGTGAACATATTGCCTGTTAGCAAATGCAATGATTAATTCGTAAACATTTAGCCACGTGAACATATTGCCTGGGAGCAAATGCAATGATCCTACAAGAACGCACTGTCTGTCCGCCATTACTTTGATTTTCGGAATTGTTTTGGTTTTATCGTACAATGTAAATCGAGTAAATAATGCAATCAAACTAGACAAACGACTTTAATGTTCACATTCTTTAAAATTTCCAATAAACCTTCGCTGCGATGGGCCTTGAATACATCAAATATCACCAGGGCTGTTTGGTTACACCTGTAACAAAAGGTGTGAAATGTGGTCAATAGAGTGACATACGATTTTGACAGGCTTTGTCAGCAATTAACAGTTATGTTATGCAGTTTTCCATACTTTAAACAAGATCTATTGAACAAATACGGACTGCTGAATGTATTCGATCTGAATTATCGTGATATGATTTTATTAATCTACAGAAGATGAACAGTGTTTGGTATGAAAATGTATTCACGTACATGATTTTTTATCCTTTTTATCCTTTTTATAAATGATCTGATCGAATACTTAAGGTAGAACCGGATACTTTTAAAACTTTAAGCTACGGTCATAAATTTGACATCTTTGGAAACTAGAAGCTACTTCTGGTTCAAATCCGATATTTATTTCCTC
This sequence comes from Fragum sueziense, assembly GCA_963680895.1. Classification (NCBI taxonomy): domain Eukaryota; kingdom Metazoa; phylum Mollusca; class Bivalvia; order Cardiida; family Cardiidae; genus Fragum; species Fragum sueziense. Next base: position 31,240,742 of record OY804595.1, on the reverse strand, counting down.
GTTCATGTCGCGACGACGTTACCACGACGACGTCAACATAGGCACCTCGCACGTTTTTTACGTCGAATTTCTATAGCCCGGAAATGCACAAAATGGCGTTTTAGTCGGGCATCTTCAACGTCACAACAATGAAAATTACATAGATGGAAAGATCTTTTCAAACGTATTAAAATGATACAAGAATCAATTATTTCGGACCGACGACACAGAAAAAAACGACGCACTTTCATCTTTTTTTCATGTCAGATTTCGAGGAAAAACTAACTTTAGAGCCGAATTTCGTAAAATTGGCCAGAACGATTTTTGCCATTTTTCATTATTTTATTGCACGACCACATTGGAAGAATTTGGAAAGAAATCAGAAAAATTCACCGTACCGGTTTGTTATAAAACATATTTAAATATTGTTGGTATGCGTCAAAGTTATGCAGTCGGGCGTCGGCAAATTTCGACTAAAAATCACTTTATGAAGGAATTTCGTGAAATTGGCCACCATGTTTTTTTTTATGTTATTTTATTTAGCATCCATATTGTAGGTGAAATGCAAAAAAATCAGAAAAGTTTATTGTATAGTTTTTTAATAAAACATGTTTGAATGTTTTAGGTATAAATGAAAATTTACACAATCGGACGTCGACGTCGAAACTACGTACGTTGATGAGTAACAAGGATGCACACGCCAGGATTTAAAACTGCACCACGAGAAAAAAAACTTATACAAATGTATTTAAATGGAATTCGTGTATTTTATTCCATTAAAAAAATATTGAAATAAAAAAGAGAAATTGTGACTGTCGCTATTTTCTTCTTTTCTCTAAACGTTTTCTCAAACAATTTTGGTCGGAACGTCAAAATCACATCGTAATCAATTGTAACATTTGGGTTGAAGTAAAACATTCATAAATTCTGACTGTGCATATATGATAGAGTCTTTGTTTATTTTCATCGATGACAACGTTTTAACGAGATATTAAATAAGCTGCATTTACTAGTGCGATTTTGATATTAGAAATGAAACAAAAAGTATCCGAAAGAAATTGATGCAGTGCGAAAGAAATTATTTTTTGATATTGCGATGTTATGTGCATTCGCATTCATTTTATTATTTCTACATTTTCTATTTTGCCACATCATTCGAACAGAAGTGGTTTAATTATTCTATGACATTTTTTACTGTCGGTGACCAATATTTTCCGCATATTCTTTTTCGAAAATATCATTTCAATCCCGTTTTCGTTGTCCCCTCAATAGGCTTTCGTGAGCGTGATGACTATTATCCCGATTATTTACTTCTTGCTAGGTATTTACTTAGACAATAGAGATTTACTTTCGCTGTCCGACTAATTGAGTACACAAATGTGGTCTCCTTAAGCAGTTTGAAAACCCCGGCGCGTCTACATCCATGTTGCTCGTCAACGTACGTAGTTTCAAAATCGACGTCGACGTCTGACTGTGCTAATTTTGATTGTTAGGCCTACCTATTATATTCAAACACGTTTTATTTAAAAATGATACAATAAACTTTTCTGATTTTTTTTCATAACACCTACAATATGGATGTAAAATGAAATAATGTAAAGTCCCTCTAGCCACTTTTACGAAAATCCGTCGTAAAGTGATTTTTCGTCGAAATTTGCCGACGCCCAACAGCATAACTTTGACGCATACCAACAATATTTGAATATGTTTTATGAAAAATCGGTACGGTGAATTTTTCTGATTTTTTGCCAAATGATTACATTATGGTCGTGCAATATAATAATGAAAAATGGCAAAAATCGTTCTGGAAAATTTTGCGAAATTCTGCTCTAAAGTTAGTTTTTCCTCGAAATCTGATGTGGAAAAAAGATGAAAGTTCGTCGTTTATTTCTGCGTCGTCAGTCCGAAATAATTTATTTTTGTGTCATCTTATTACGTTTGAACAAATCTTTCCATCGATGTAATTTTCATTGTTGTGACGTTGAAATTGCCCCACCAAAACGCAATTTTGTGCATTTCCGGGCTATAGAAATTCGACGTAAAAAACGTGCGAGGTGCCTATGTTGACGTCGTCGTGGTAACGTCGTCACGACATGAACGAGGAAATGAATTTCGGATTTGAACCAGAAATAGCTTCTAGTTTCCAAAGATATCAAATTTATGACCGTAGCTTTAAGTTTTGAAAGTATCCGGTTCTACCTTAAAACGTGAATATAGAAAGGGTATATTTGTCACCGAAGATTTAGAGGAAATTATTGCACTTTTATTTGCAGACGACGTTGCAGGAGTATCAGACACTGTAAACGGTCTTCAACAACAATTAAACTTGATCCACAAATTTTGCGTAGCTGTAGGAATGAAACTCAATCTTGACAAGACTAAAATTATAGTTTTTCGAAATGGCGGTGTACTAAAACAATGTGAAAAGTGGTTCTATGATGGAAAAGAAGTTGAAGTTGTTACATATTATAAGTATCTAGGAGCTCTCTTTACATCTCGATTGTGCTGGACAACATTTAAACAAAATCAGTCTTCTCAAGCAATGAAAGCATGTTTTAGCTTATCAAGATTCCAAAAGAAATTTGGGTATTTCAATCCTAAAGATGCCTTTAAGTTATTCGACTCAATTGTTAAACCTATTTTATGCTTCGCTGCAGATATATGGGGATATGAATACTCACATACTATAGAAAAAGTACAAATTAATTTTTGCAAACAAATTTGTTGCCTTAATCAAACAACTTCTGATTGCTTTGCATTAAGCGAATGCGGTCGATATTCTCTATCAGTAACATATATGCTACGCTGTGTAAAATATTGGGTTAAACTTATTGAAATGCCTAACAGTCGATTTCCAAAACAATGTTATATTATGTTAAAGAAACAAGATGAATCAGGAAGAAATAATTGGGTTACCAAGATAAAGCACCTACTCTTCGAATACGGATTTGGTTATATTTGGCTTTCTGGGGGTGTCGGTGACTCAAACCTTTTCTTTAAAGCACTAAAACAACGTCTCATTGATTGCTCGTTCCAAAATATACAGGGAAACATAAACGACACATCCAAGGCAAAGTATTATAAAAACTTCAAATCACTTTTAAATATAGAAAAATATCTATCTGAAGACATCACACTTTTCCAACGACGTATTCTTTCAAATTTCAGATGTTCTAGTCATTGTCTTAATGTAGAAAAAGGTAGACATCAAAACGTGGATTACAATTATAGATTTTGTGAAATATGTCTGAGACGTAATGCATTTATTGTTGAGGATTAGTATCACTTTTTACTGGTATGTCCGATTTATGATGATTTAAGAAATATGTACTTCCCAATCGAATGGAAAAATGAATATCCAAATCTTGCTTTATTTTACAAAATTATGTCCGATCCAAAAAGTTCTAGAATAAAATCACTGATAAAATATTTGATTGAAGCATTTAAACTAAGAAAATTGGAAACAAATGTATAGCTTGAGGGTTTGTAGCAAAATTGTTGCATTTGAACATTATATGATTTAATAGACTATTACATTTTCTGTTTCAATGCTATGCCAAGATATTTACAGTTTTGTATTATATGTCACTCTTACATGTTCTTGTATCATACTTTGTATAATGGGCCGGAGGCCTGAAATACGGAATAAAATTTATGTTATGTTATGTTATGTTAAAGGATTAAAAGATTACGGATTACATGAGACCTTTTTAAACAAGTAGGGGCATCTGGTATTTTTTACGAATCATGTTATTAATATGATGACTGGCTGTAAAAATAAAACACAAAATCGATAGTTGATGATAGTTGATGAGTTTATTTTCGTGAAAATTAAACCACATGGTTCACAGGTTTTGTTTTTCGCAAACTTTTACCCTCGCGAACCACTTCAAATTTAAAAATTCGTAAACTTTTTGCCCAGCGAAAATATCTGATTTTACAGTATAAGAGGGTGTAAAAGCATTCTAAAATTGTCATTTCAGATTCAAACCGTATGTTGTGGGTACTCATTTGAATCGTTTCAGTTCCTAACACAACATGGGGTTTGATGAATAGTGAATAAAATAATGCATATTAAAAAGACTTTTTCATCAGAACTTCATATTCTGAATTATGTGTCCTGTAATTTGACAAATTGCTGTTCTAGACTCTATTTTCATGGTAACAGCCACAAATATTAACCAATCAAGATAAAACATGAACAAAATGTCGTTGACTGCACGATCTTGCATAAATGCAATTTCCAGCTTAGTTATAATCTCATATCTTGAATTAAATGCCCTTGAACTTGACAAAATTGTGGTTTTCACACTATCTAGTTTCGGAGAGCAATTAAGGACCATCATGGTCCACTTGTTTTTAGCTCACCTGAGCACGAAGTGCTCAAGGTGAGCTATTGTGGTCACTTTTTGTCCGTCGTCCGTCTGTCTGTCTGTCTGTCTGTCCGTCTGTCTGTCCGTCCACAATTTCGTGTTTACACTCTAGCATCTACAAATATAAGCCAATCTTGACCAAACTTGGTCAAAACATGTATGGCTATAAGATCTCGGATAAGTTCGATTATGGGTCAGATCGAACTAGAAAGTCAGGAGTTATCTGCCCTTGAATGCGAAAAATACTTAGTTTTGACATTGTTTACACACTAGCATCTACAATTATTGATCAATCAAGACAAATCTTGGACATAACATTGCAGACCATAAGATATCGGATGAGTTCGATTTTCAGTCTGATCTGACCAGAAAGACAAGAGTTATGTGCCCTTGAATTTGACAAAATTGCCATTTTCGGCTGTTTTTGACCTTGTTTACACTCTAGAATCTACAATTATTCATCAATCAAGACAAAACTTTGACACAATGTTTGGGACCATGAGATCTCGGATGAGTATGATTTTCAGTCTGATCTGATCAGAAGGTCCAGAGTTACTTGCCCTTGAATTTGACAAAATTGTCATTTTTGGCTGTTTTCGACGATGTTTACACTCTAGAATCTACAATTATTGATCAATCAATCCAAAATTTGGACACAATATTGGGGATCATAAGATCTGGGATGAGTTTGATTTTCAGTCTTATCTGATCAGAAAGATGAGAGTTATGAGCCCTTGAATTTGACAAAATTGCCGTTTTTGACCTTATTTACACTATACAATCTACAATTTTTGACTAATCAAGACAAATTTTGGACACAAGGTTGGAGACCATAAGATCTCATATGAGTTTGATTTTCAGTCTGATCTGACCAGAAAGGTGAGAGTTATGTGCCCTTGAATTTGATAAAATTGCCGATTTCGGCTGTTTTTGACATTGTTTACACTCTATAATCTACTATTATTTATCAATTAAGACAAATCTTGGACACAATGTTGGATATCATAAGATCTCGGATGAGTTTGATTTTCAGCCTGATCTGAATAGAAAGTCGAGAGTTATGTGCCCTTGAATTTGACAAAATTGCTGTTTTCGGCTGTTTTTGACCTTGTTTATACTCCAGAATCTACAATTATTTATCAAACAAGACAAATCTTGGACACAATGTTGGACACGATGAAATCTTGGATGAGTTCGATTTTCACAATGTTATTGACCATAAGTTCGTTTTCAGTCTTAAAGTCATAAATATTTTTTGAAATGAAGAAAAGTGTTGCTTATATCATTTTGGTTCAGGTGAGCAATATAGGACCATCATGGTCCTCTTGTCTTTACTTTGTGATATTTTTCAGAATCAGATTCTTTTGCCAACTGGGACCAATACTTCAGTCTAGACACAACCACAGGTGTAATCAGCTCTGTGGTAGGGATTAGAAGCCTAGCAGACCAGCTGGTGGCTCTCAGGATTGAGGTATTTTACCCTAGAAATTTTACCTCATATTAAATATCCTTCATTCTATTTAAATTCCGGTATTACCATAACAAAGTCTAAGTATAGTTACAGATACGAGAGATAGTGAATTCTCGAATGTAAAATATCTTGTCATCAATCCTATGTTTTGGGTACTCATTGAATTGTCTCGTCCATACGATTCAAATGAGTACCTGTAACATAGGGTTTGGATTTGAGATAAAAAAAGTTAGAAGGCCTTTACCCCAGCTTATCAATATCTTTTGCTCTCTGATCCTAGAAATTATTTTATTATATCCTTTATTCTATATCTATTCCAGTATTAGTATGACAAGATCTACATCAACCTTGGTTGTACCTAGTCAAGTTAATCGGATCTTACAATGCCCAAATAACTATATGAGTGTGACCTCTTTAGTTGAGTGTCTTTACCCATTTCCAGACGGTAAAATTTTAAACTGGTCTAATTCCAGTGATGTTGCAGACAACAATTTCAAGTGTAATTTAACATATTTTGATGTTTCTGTGTAAAATCATTGTGGGAAATGAAGAAATTGCTTGTTGCAAGCAATTTCTTCATTTTCCATGATGTTTTCCAAAGCCTTTATCTTGTTTGGCGTCAAAAGGTGTCACTATGTGCTAATGGTTCAAGGAATTGATGAATTTAATTTTTTCTATGTTTTTTTTTCTTATGATGTCGTTGGTAATGTCTGACTTTTAACATTTCTGATTATGAATTATACAGGCGGAGGACACTGGTTCAAAACTCAAATCATCCACTCAAGTTGAGATCAGCATAGTAGATATAAATGAGGCCCCACAGTGTACTTTCTTTAGAGTAGACTCATCTATCGACGTTGACATTGCTTTTGGCGCGCAGATCATCCAATTTAACTGTTCCGATGTTGACACTAAGCCTGAATACAGACAGTTGAATTATGAACTCACAGGAAATACTGGTAAATATCTATTGCTAGATTGTAGCTAGACAAAGAGATAGTTTAAGAGGAAATGATGGCATTTTAAAAAGAAATGTATCATCTAATGCAACTCGAACTTCTTTTTATGAGTACTCATTAGAAATATGTCTTGCCAGGAGGATACAAATGAGTACCCACAACATTGTGGATGAGAAATAGCAGATTATGATTTCATGAATCCTTTGTTATAATCCAGGTGTAAAGCAAACTATTGCATCATATTTATTCATTTACTAACTTCAGACCTTAGTTCTTGTTAATTTTTAGCAAGCTGAGTCTTGGGAGCTAATGGCACAGCTACAGTGTTGTTGGTGTCAGCACATATAACTTTGTGTTCATCTCTCATGAACTTAAACCCTTTCCAAAACAGCAATGTGTTATGGTGATTCAATATAAAAGCTGATGAAGACAACAAAATGGTTGCTGGTGATGATAGGATTAATGTGAAAATAATTTATGTACTCTATAGCACAGAAAATAGTGATGTAAAAGGAGTAACTGTTGGTTATCAGCAGTTTCGTCTTTTGTCTCAATATTTTCCCAATCCTTTTCTACTATGAACATCAAAACCAGGTCTTGTTAGGGAAAGGTTTAAGACATAGAGCCTCGAAATCTTACCCGTGGATACCTCTGCAGAGGTATAGCTAGTCTATAAAGGATTTGGATTGAAAAAAAATCTAGGGGGGTAATAACCCCCCACCCCTCGTGAAAAGAATGTTGCCATTTTGGAAGAATTTGGGGCATTTATTTTAGTATAGAAATGGAGATAAATAGCTTTACATTCATTAATTAATTTCGGCAGAATTACAAACTACATTTTTTGGACCAAAAACATTTTTTGGTCAAAATAATGTTGATTCAGTTGTGTATAGGCAGCTACGCCCCTGCTCCGGCCAAGACTTTTCATTTTGTGACCATGACCTTGAAGTTTGACATATTTCATACATTTAGGTGAACTTTGTACTCTATGTTTAACTTGTATTATATTTCTTTGTCAGAGTATTTTGCGCTACAGAATGATGCAGACCCAAGATATGTTTACATACAACAGCCGGTTGATGTGAATACCAACTCTTACCAACTCACACTCTCTGTCTCTGATAAAGCAGACAATCCACTCTCATTCCAGAGAGACTTCAATATTGATGTTAGCTGTAAGTATAACATGCTTCACCCTTTCTGAAAAGGTGAAATTGAAAAAAGCCCAATAGCTACCATTTACTTCTTTATTCATATATATCCTGTCATGCTGAAAGAGACTTTCTGGGATGCCTTCTTGAAACCAAATTTTGAGAAAAAGATCAGATTTAGAAAACATCAACCATATGTAGCATTTGGGATATGAACGTGACAATCTAAATGTAGACTGACCAAAATCTATGCTGTAGGCACTTATTTGAATTACCTTGAGACAATTTTAATGAGGCTTGATTAGATTAACCGTAGTTGAAATGAATATTGTACAATACCAGCTCTGCCAATCTGTAGCTCACAAAATCTCATGTTTTCAGTGGTACCTCCACCAGTGTTAGTTGATGCAGTAGCCTTGAAATACGATCTAATCCGGGTCAACTGGAGGTACGAGAGAGAAGCTTTCAAAACTGTGACAAACTCGTACAAAGTTGTCCTCACAAAGAATGACGGTACAGAGATCTCGTCAGGCGACCTTGCCGTGACCTTGAAGAACTACAACATGACCCAGTTAACAGAGAAAACAACATACACAGTGATTGTAATGGCCAACACTAGATATGGCTTGACTAATTCTTCAGCTGTGGTGTTAACTACTGGAGGTATTGTGTTCCTACATTTTCTTAACCCTTTCCCAAACAAGACCTGGTTTTGACGTCCTTAATAGAAATGGCCTGGGAAAACATTGAGACAAAAGAAGAAACTGCTGATAACCAGCAGTTTCTCTTTTTGCCTCAATATTTTTTCAGCTATATTATACACAAATCTTATCTTTATTCACATACAATTTGTCTTCTGCTGCTGCTTTTAAATTAGACAACCCCAAAAATGTGTCGTTTTGGAAAGGGTTAAAAGGATAGTCAAATTTCTGCTATAGCAGCCAGCATAGACAACGATCAGCCTGCATATCCATGCAGTCTGATCTTAGCCCATGTTGCATGCTTGTCCAATAAAGATGATATATCGTCGTTGTAAATGCAAAACCTTGTATCTCAATTTCGGAATATTTTAAAGGGGAGGGAATAAAGTGTAATATCTTTTCCCAAACTGAAATGTTTTACTTGAAATTTGGAAATATTGTTCATAAATAAGGTATCATTGATACTGATCGGTAAAAATATCTCAAAACCTGCAAGAATTCTCTAAATTGGACACACAAGTTTGTACTTTGAAAATCGCTAGAACCGACATACAAGGTTTTGCATTTACACCGACAACATACACAGTGATTGTAATGGCCAACACTAGATATGGCTTGACTAATTCTTCAGCTGTGGTGTTAACTACAGGAGGTAACGTTGTCCTTTGTTTCCTTTACTTTCTACAGTATATTTATAATATAAGGCTGACTAGAGTTTGTGTCTTGGTAACATCTTTATGCACAAAAGTCTTATGTTTAGGTGTGTTTTTATGCCCCCGATAGGGAGGCATCATAAATTTGACTTATCCGTCCGTCCGTCTGTCCGTCTGTCTGTCCGTCCGTCATTCCGTCCAAAAACTTTAACATTGGCCATAACTTCCTTATTACTTAACATATTCGCTTCATACTTTACCACAACATTCCTTGGTACATTACCTTTCTGTAGGCACATACTTTGGTGACCTTGACCCCTGGATGACCTTGACCTTGAACATAGATTGGCCATAATTTAAAATCAAAGCGGTGTCGGGGGCATTGTCATCTTACAGTTACGGCTCTTGTTTGTTGTTGTTTCCATCTTTTGACTTCTACTGATGCCTTGTAAAATGATGTGAGTCACAACATTGTTATGACCAAGTTCTCTTACTCTGACAAACATTTAGGCAGAATTATGCCCTCTCATTGTTCTTTCAGATAGCTCTTGTTTTCAATGTTGTTCCAAAACTGTTTATTTGAAGAGTGAAGTGTTGATATTCTCCTTTATTCACAGAGATTCCCAAACTTGACAATTTTACTGGGACCATCAGAATACCAGGTATAGAATATTCACCAGAGCTGAGACAGCCCTCACAGTTCTATCAAAGGACCAGAAAACTAGTCTTAGACTCGGTAAGTTTATGTTTATCATTGTATGTGTCTCCTCTTAACCCTTTCCCAAACAAGACCTGGTTTTGACCTCCTTAATAGAATAGGCTTCGAAAAACATTGAAACAAAAGAAGAAAATGCTGATAACCAGCAGTTTCTCCTTTTGTCTCAATATTTTCTGTGCCATATTTTACACATATTATATCTTTAATGACGGTTAGTTTGTCATTTGTGGCAGTTTTTGAAGTGGATCAACCTAAAATTTTGTTGTTTGGGAAAGGGTTAAATCAAACAATCAAGCCCATTCCCTCCCCCACATTCACCCCAAAAATTCCATCAGAATTTCAGGTGAAGAATATTCAACAGAGCTGAGATAGGCCTTAAGGTTCTATCAAAGGACAAAAAGACTAGTTATAAACTCAAGAAGTTAATAAGTTGACATTTTATCCCCCCTCTACCCTAATCTTTTGGAGATGTGGGGAAGTGTATACGAGGGCTGTTAATAAAGTATCCGGAATGGTATCATAACTTTATAATTTTTTCACCAATTGAGATGACATTTTCAACACAAAGACTGTAAAGAAATATGCATTTGATTCTGCAACAAAAAACAGGCTATTTGCATTACCGCGCATTCTACAGTCGCTCTAGAAACGTAGGGTCACGTTGAGCGGGGCAACATTTGATAATTGGTAAAAATGTGACTTATCAATTGCATTTACAGTGATCATGTTTTGCATTTCTCACAACAAAAATTGTCCAAATTGCTTGTTATCTTTGAACTTACATTTTTCTTTGGAAATGTAGCATCATCGACTGACATATGGCGTACGTCAATTGCATAGACAACTGTAGGTGCATACATTGCTTTGCTGATATAGCAATTATAGTGCTTGAGCAGTGGTATTCAAAACTGTTTTGCATTTTGATGGGTTAATCAAAATCAGAGATAATCTGCATGATAGTGAACACTTTCGCCAATGGGCATATGAAAAGAATTGAGCATTTGTGAGTGCTATAACATATTTTAAAACGGTTCTATACACGAAGTTGCTGACCTCAAAAGATCTGGAGTCCCAATGCGACGTCGGCGAAAACGCTCAAGACCTGTCAGTTGTGTCCAGGAAACTCTCCATAAAATTCCCCAAGTACATTTTAGATCCTTCTTTGACAAATGTTGTCATAGATGGGAGAAGTGGGTTTAATGCAGAGGCAAATTTATCAAACAGATGTAATATTAGATGTGTAAGACAGACTTTCCTGACGTCATATCCGTCCAAGAAACAAGCTGCCCCGCTCAACATGACCCTACGTTGCCATGGCGATTATCAAACACGCCCTAATGCAAACATCCTAGTTTTTGTTGCTGGATCAAAAGAATAATTCTCCAAAGTACAAGTGTAAAAAATATCACTACAATTAGTGAATAGATTAAAAAGTTATGAATTGATTCCGGATACTTTATTAACAGCCCTCGTATTATAGGAAGTACACAACCATTCCATTTACATGTCTCTTCATGTCTTCTTCGGGTTGTTTAACAGCTCAAAGGATTTGAAAGAAAATTTACTTGAATGAAGTGAATGTTTTGGAGATCTACACAAGATGTTGATTGATTCATGGTCATTTTGATATACTTGTCTCTTTTTATCTCAATTATTTCTTACTTGCATCAATGTAAATTTCAATTCCGTTTTTAGTACCAATATATTTTGTCGTCTGTTACACCTTTCATCTCAGACAAGTTGGAAAAAATATATTGGAAAGTGTTGACTGGGTTTTAATTTTCTTTAAAAATATTCCTATTTTGTTGCAGCTTGACTTTGTTTTGAAATCAACCCTTGGCTATGCTGGTGTTGATCTCCGGGCTTTCAGGTATGAGCAATTACATAATGTTTGAGCTGAAACTGGAAAAAGGGCCCTTGAGATAACTATAGGTCTTGATCAGCCTGTGCATTCGCACAGTCTGAGCAAGTTCTATGCTGTTCTATTACAGCTTCTACATAAACTGTATGAAATGTAAGTCACCTGTATATGGATCCTGAACAGGTTCAACTTAACCCTGTCCCAAACAACAAAATTTTAGGGTGATCCAATTTGAAAGCTACTGCAGTCGACAAAATATGTGTTGACAAAGAAAGGATTTTGTAAAAATACAATAAAGAAAATATTGAGGCAAAAGGAGAAACTGCTGATTATCAGCAGTTTCTTCTTTTGTCTCAATGTTTTCCCGACCTTTTACCATTAGAGATGTCAAAACAAGGTCTTGTTTGGGAAAGGGTTAAGCATAGACAGGTCTAAATCTAAAACAGTCTGAAATGCTAAAAGGACCCTCTTTTCAGATCCTTGCTTATTTATTTCTGTTTCTGTCATCAGTGTTCTTGCAACTAGCTAACCACATTGTCTTTAGTAAATATTTTATTGAAATACCTTGCAGAATGCATCTGGAGTTAAACCATAGGGCCATGTCATTGAAGAGTAGGTAGCACAATGGACTTATAATCATGCGTTAAGCATTGATCAAGTTGTAAAAGATGCAATTATAAGCATCCTACTGCATATAATGAAGAATTAGAAAAATATTACACTGCAAACAATTGGGAAATTACTATTGCATTTCTCATATTATTTTCATGACTCTGTATAAAAAAATATGGATATATTGTTTAACCCTTTCCCAAACAGGACCTGGTTTTGACGTCCCTGAAAGAAAAGGCTTGGGAAAATATTGAGACAAAAGAAGAAACTGCTGATAACCAGCAGTTTCTCCTTTTGCCTCAATATTTTCTGTGTTGTATTGCACACCAATTCTACCTTTATTAATATCAATGTTACCATCTGCAGCATCTTTTGAATTTGACCAGTCCAAACTTTGTCATTCGGGAAAGGGTTAAATGTCATCTGTCAGTTTGCTTGCCTGTCTGTCTAAAACTTAATGTGAAAACTTTATGGGAAAACTTGATACAAAATTTTTGTAGCATTTGTTTGTCAAAAATATGATCTCTTATTTATTTGAGCCAGGATCTGGAAAAACGTCCCTTAAGGCTTTTGAGCCCAACATAGATCCAGATCAGCCTGTGCATACGCACAGTCTGATCAGGATCCATGTTGTTCTCTAATAGCTTCATCGTGACCTGTAGTAGCTTAAATAGAGCAGCATGGATGCATATTGGACTGCATTTGACGACAGGCTGATCTGGAAACTCGATTTTCAAAAATGCTTTAAGGGACGTTTTTCCAGATCCCGGCTCATTTATATTTGCAGGGATGCCAACAGTATATATGCAGACTTTATTGTATTTGTAAACCAGACAGGGTCGGTAGTTGCCACCATCAGGTCCCTGAACTCCTCCATACAGTCAGGATGGCTGGATTCTCTCTCTGTTGACTCGGGATACTTTATAGCTTCACAAGGAGGTAGGTTTTGTTTAAACAAGACTTTATTGTATTTGTGAACCAAACAGGGTCTGTAGTTGCGACCATCAGGTCCCTGAACTCCTCCATACAGTCAGGATGGCTGGATTCTCTCTCTGTTGACTCGGGATACTTTATAGCTTCACAAGGGGGTAGGTTTTGTTTAAACAAGACTTTATTGGATTTGTGAACCAAACAGGGTCGGTAGTTGCGACCATCAGGTCCCTGAACTCCTCCATACAGTCAGGATGGCTGGATTCTCTCTCTGTTGACTCGGGATACTTTATAGCTTCACAAGGAGGTAGGTTTTGTTTAAACAAGACTTTATTGTATTTGTGAACCAAACAGGGTCAGTAGTTGCGACCATCAGATCCCTGAACTCTTCCATACAGTCAGGATGGCTTGATTCTCTCTCTGTTGACTCGGGATACTTTATAGCTTCACAAGGAGGTAGGTTTTGTTTAAACAAGACTTTATTGTATTTGTGAACCAAACAGGGTCGGTAGTTGCGACCATCAGATCCCTGAACTCCTCCATACAGTCAGGATGGCTGGATTCTCTCTCTGTTGACTCGGGATACTTTATAGCTTCACAAGGGGGTAGGTTTTGTTTAAACAAGACTTTATTGTATTTGTGAACCAAACAGGGTCTGTAGTTGCCACCATCAGGTCCCTTAATTCTTCCATACAGTCAGGATGGCTTGATTCTCTCTCTGTTGACTCGGGATACTTTATAGCTTCACAAGGGGGTAGGTTTTGTTTAAACAAGACTTTATAGTATTTGTGAACCAAACAGGGTCAGTAGTTGCGACCATCAGGTCCCTGAACTCCTCCATACAGTCAGGATGGCTGGATTCTCTCTCTGTTGACTCGGGATACTTTATAGCTTCACAAGGAGGTAGGATTTGTTTAAACAAGACTTTATAGTATTTGTGAACCAAACAGGGTCTGTGGTTGCGACCATCAGGTCCCTGAACTCCTCCATACAGTCAGGATGGCTGGATTCTCTCTCTGTTGACTCGGGATACTTTATAGCTTCACAAGGGGGTAGGTTTTGTTTAAACAAGACTTTATAGTATTTGTGAACCAAACAGGGTCGGTAGTTGCCACCATCAGATCCCTGAACTCCTCCATACAGTCAGGATGGCTGGATTCTCTCTCTGTTGACTCGGGATACTTTATAGCTTCACAAGGAGGTAGGTTTTGTTTAAACAAGACTTTATAGTATTTGTGAACCAAACAGGGTCAGTAGTTGCGACCATCAGGTCCCTGAACTCCTCCATACAGTCAGGACGGCTGGATTCTCTCTCTGTTGACTCGGGTTACTTAATAGCTTCACAAGGAGGTTGGTTTTGTTTAAACAAGACTTTATTGTATTTGTGAACCAAACAGGGTCTGTGGTTGCAACCATCAGGTCCCTTAATTCTTCTATACAGTCAGGATGGCTGGATTCTCTCTCTGTTGACTCGGGATACTTTATAGCTTCACAAGGAGGTAGGTTTTGTTTAACTCATTACCACACAATGACTCTTTTTGACTCCCCTCAAAGTAATGGCTATGGAAAATATCGTGGAAAATGAAGAAATTGCTTGTGACAAGCAATTTCTTCATTTTCCACAATGTTTCCCATCCAAAAAGACTTAAAAATTCCATTCACTGCAGGATCTTTCAATTTTGACCACCCTTGAATTTTGTGGTTTGGTTTTGTTTAAACAAGACTTTATTGTATTTGTGAACCAAACAGGGTCGGTAGTTGCCACCATCAGGTCCCTGAACTCCTCCATACAGTCAGGATGGCTAGATTCTCTCTCTGTTGACTCGGGATACTTTATAGCTTCACAAGGAGGTAGGTTTTGTTTAAACAAGACTTTATTGTATTTGTGAACCAAACAGGGTCGGTAGTTGCGACCATCAGGTCCCTTAACTCCTCCATACAGTCTGGATGGCTGGATTCTCTCTCTGTTGACTCGGGATACTTTATAGCTTCACAAGGAGGTAGGTTTTGTTTAAACAAGACTTTATTGTATTTGTGAACCAAACAGGGTCGGTAGTTGCCACCATCAGGTCCCTGAACTCCTCCATACAGTCAGGATGGCTGGATTCTCTCTCTGTTGACTCGGGATACTTTATAGCTTCACAAGGAGGTAGGTTTTGTTTAAACAAGACTTTATTGTATTTGTGAACCAAACAGGGTCGGTAGTTGCGACCATCAGGTCCCTGAACTCCTCCATACAGTCAGGATGGCTGGATTCTCTCTCTGTTGACTCGGGATACTTTATAGCTTCACAAGGAGGTAGGTTTTGTTTAAACAAGACTTTATTGTATTTGTGAACCAAACAGGGTCGGTAGTTGCGACCATCAGATCCCTGAACTCCTCCATACAGTCAGGATGGCTGGATTCTCTCTCTCTGTTGACTCGGGATACTTTATAGCTTCACAAGGGGGTAGGTTTTGTTTAAACAAGACTTTATTGTATTTGTGAACCAAACAGGGTCTGTAGTTGCGACCATCAGGTCCCTGAACTCCTCCATACAGTCAGGATGGCTGGATTCTCTCTCTGTTGACTCAGGATACTTTATAGCTTCACAAGGAGGTAGGTTTTGTTTAAACAAGACTTTATTGTATTTGTGAACCAAACAGGGTCAGTAGTTGCGACCATCAGATCCCTGAACTCCTCCATACAGTCAGGATGGCTGGATTCTCTCTCTGTTGACTCGGGATACTTTATAGCTTCACAAGGGGGTAGGTTTTGTTTAAACAAGACTTTATTGTATTTGTGAACCAAACAGGGTCGGTAGTTGCCACCATCAGGTCCCTTAATTCTTCCATACAGTCAGGATGGCTGGATTCTCTCTCTGTTGACTCAGGATACTTTATAGCTTCACAAGGGGGTAGGTTTTGTTTAAACAAGACTTTATTGTATTTGTGAACCAAACAGGGTCGGTAGTTGCGACCATCAGGTCCCTGAATTCCTCCATACAGTCAGGATGGCTTGATTCTCTCTCTGTTGACTCAGGATACTTTATAGCTTCACAAGGAGGTAGGTTTTGTTTAAACAAGACTTTATAGTATTTGTGAACCAAACAGGGTCGGTAGTTGCCTCCATCAGATCCCTGAACTCCTCCATACAGTCAGGATGGCTGGATTCTCTCTCTGTTGACTCAGGATACTTTATAGCTTCACAAGGAGGTAGGTTTTGTTTAAACAAGACTTTATTGTATTTGTGAACCAAACAGGGTCTGTAGTTGCCACCATCAGGTCCCTTAATTCTTCCATACAGTCAGGATGGCTGGATTCTCTCTCTGTTGACTCGGGATACTTTATAGCTTCACAAGGAGGTAGGTTTTGTTTAAACAAGACTTTATTGTATTTGTGAACCAAACAGGGTCGGTAGTTGCAACCATCAGGTCCCTGAACTCCTCCATACAATCAGGATGGCTGGATTCTCTCTCTGTTGACTAGGGATACTTTATAGCTTCACAAGGAGGTAGGTTTTGTTTAAACAAGACTTTATTGTATTTGTGAACCAAACTGGGTCGGTAGTTGTGACCATCAGGTCCCTGAACTCCTCCATACAGTCAGGATGGCTAGATTCTCTCTCTGTTGACTCGGGATACTTTATAGCTTCACAAGGAGGTAGGTTTTGTTTAAACAAGACTTTATTGTATTCGTGAACCAGACAGGGTCGGTAGTTGCCACCATCAGATCCCTGAACTCCTCCATACAGTCAGGATGGCTGGATTCTCTCTCTGTTGACTCGGGATACTTTATAGCTTCACAAGGAGGTAGGTTTTGTTTAAACAAGACTTTATTGTATTTGTGAACCAGACTGGGTCGGTAGTTGCGACCATCAGGTCCCTTAATTCTTCCATACAATCAGGATGGCTAGATTCTCTCTCTGTTGACTCGGGATACTTTATAGCTTCACAAGGAGGTAGGTTTTGTTTAAACAAGACTTTATTGTATTTGTGAACCAAACAGGGTCGGTAGTTGCGACCATCAGGTCCCTGAACTCCTCCATACAGTCAGGATGGCTGGATTCTCTCTCTGTTGACTCGGGATACTTTATAGCTTCACAAGGAGGTAGGATTTGTTTAAACAAGACTTTATAGTATTTGTGAACCAAACAGGGTCTGTGGTTGCGACCATCAGGTCCCTTAATTCTTCCATACAGTCAGGATGGCTGGATTCTCTCTCTGTTGACTCGGGATACTTTATAGCTTCACAAGGGGGTAGGTTTTGTTTAAACAAGACTTTATTGTATTTGTGAACCAAACAGGGTCTGTAGTTGCAACCATCATATCCCTGAACTCCTCCATACAGTCAGGATGGCTGGATTCTCTCTCTGTTGACTCGGGATACTTTATAGCTTCACAAGGGGGTAGGTTTTATTTAAACAAGACTTTATTGTATTTGTGAACCAAACTGGGTCGGTAGTTGTGACCATCAGGTATCTGAACTCCTCCATACAGTCAGGATGGCTTGATTCTCTCTCTGTTGACTCGGGATACTTTATAGCTTCACAAGGAGGTAGGTTTTGTTTAAACAAGACTTTATTGTATTTGTGAACCAAACAGGGTCGGTAGTTGCCACCATCAGGTCCCTGAACTCTTCCATACAGTCAGGATGGCTGGATTCTCTCTCTGTTGACTCAGGATACTTTATAGCTTCACAAGGAGGTAGGTTTTGTTTAAACAAGACTTTATTGTATTTGTGAACCAAACAGGGTCGGTAGTTGCGACCATCAGGTCCCTTAATTCTTCCATACAGTCAGGATGGCTGGATTCTCTCTCTGTTGACTCGGGATACTTTATAGCTTCACAAGGAGGTAGGTTTTGTTTAAACAAGACTTTATTGTATTTGTGAACCAAACAGGGTCGGTAGTTGCGACCATCAGGTCCCTGAACTCCTCCATACAGTCAGGATGGCTGGATTCTCTCTCTGTTGACTCGGGATATTTTATTGCTTCACAAGGGGGTAGGTTTTGTTTAAACAAGACTTTATTGTATTTGTGAACCAAACAGGGTCTGTAGTTGCGACCATCAGGTCCCTGAACTCCTCCATACAGTCAGGATGCCTGGATTCTCTCTCTCTTGACTCAGGATACTTTATAGCTTCACAAGGGGGTAGGTTTTGTTTAAACAAGACTTTATAGTATTTGTGAACCAAACAGGGTCGGTAGTTGCCACCATCAGATCCCTGAACTCCTCCATACAGTCAGGATGGCTGGATTCTCTCTCTGTTGACTCGGGATACTTTATAGCTTCACAAGGGGGTAGGTTTTGTTGAACTCATTACCACACAATGACTCTTTTTGACTCCCCTCAAAGTAATGGCTATGGAAAATATCGTGGAAAATGAAGAAATTGCTTGTGACAAGCAATTTCTTCATTTTCCACAATGTTTCCCATCCAAAAAGACTTAAAAATTCCATTCACTGCAGGATCTTTCAGTTTTGACCACCCTTGAATTTTGTGGTTTGGTTTTGTTTAAACAAGACTTTATTGTATTTGTGAACCAAACAGGGTCGGTAGTTGCGACCATCAGGTCCCTGAACTCCTCCATACAGTCAGGATGGCTAGATTCTCTCTCTGTTGACTCGGGATACTTCATAGCTTCACAAGGAGGTAGGTTTTGTTTAAACAAGACTTTATTGTATTTGTGAACCAAACTGGGTCGGTAGTTGCAACCATCAGGTCCCTGAACTCCTCCATACAGTCAGGATGGCTGGATTCTCTCTCTGTTGACTCGGGATACTTTATAGCTTCACAAGGAGGTAGGTTTTGTTTAAACAGGACTTTATTGTATTTGTGAACCAAACTGGGTCGGTAGTTGCGACCATCAGGTCCCTTAATTCTTCTATACAGTCAGGATGGCTGGATTCTCTCTCTGTTGACTCAGGATACTTTATTGCTTCACAAGGGGGTAGGTTTTATTTAAACAAGACTTTATAGTATTTGTGAACCAAACAGGGTCGGTAGTTGCGACCATCAGGTCCCTGAACTCCTCCATACAGTCAGGATGGCTGGATTCTCTCTCTGTTGACTCGGGATACTTTATAGCTTCACAAGGAGGTAGGTTTTGTTTAAACAAGACTTTATTGTATTTGTGAACCAAACGGGGTCGGTAGTTGCGACCATCAGGTCCCTTAACTCCTCCATACAGTCTGGATGGCTGGATTCTCTCTCTGTTGACTCGGGATACTTTATAGCTTCACAAGGAGGTAGGTTTTGTTTAAACAAGACTTTATTGTATTTGTGAACCAAACAGGGTCGGTAGTTGCGACCATCAGGTCCCTGAACTCCTCCATACAGTCAGGATGGCTTGATTCTCTCTCTGTTGACTCAGGATACTTTATAGCTTCACAAGGAGGTAGGTTTTGTTTAAACAAGACTTTATTGTATTTGTGAACCAAACAGGGTCGGTAGTTGCGACCATCAGATCCCTGAACTCCTCCATACAGTCAGGATGGCTGGATTCTCTCTCTGTTGACTCGGGATACTTTATAGCTTCACAAGGAGGTAGGTTTTGTTTAAACAAGACTTTATAGTATTTGTGAACCAAACAGGGTCGGTAGTTGCGACCATCAGGTCCCGTAATTCTTCCATACAGTCAGGATGGCTGGATTCTCTCTCTGTTGACTCGGGATACTTTATAGCTTCACAAGGAGGTAGGTTTTGTTTAAACAAGACTTTATTGTATTTGTGAACCAAACAGGGTCGGTAGTTGCGACCATCAGGTCCCTGAACTCCTCCATACAGTCAGGATGGCTGGATTCTCTCTCTGTTGACTCGGGATACTTTATAGCTTCACAAGGAGGTAGGTTTTGTTTAAACAAGACTTTATAGTATTTGTGAACCAAACAGGGTCTGTAGTTGCGACCATCAGATCCCTGAACTCCTCCATACAGTCAGGATGGCTGGATTCTCTCTCTGTTGACTCAGGATACTTTATAGCTTCACAAGGGGGTAGGTTTTGTTTAAACAAGACTTTATAGTATTTGTGAACCAAACAGGGTCGGTAGTTGCCACCATCAGGTCCCTTAATTCTTCCATACAGTCAGGATGGCTGGATTCTCTCTCTGTTGACTCGGGATACTTTATAGCTTCACAAGGAGGTAGGTTTTGTTTAAACAAGACTTTATTGTATTTGTGAACCAAACAGGGTCGGTAGTTGCGACCATCAGGTCCCTGAACTCCTCCATACAGTCAGGATGGCTGGATTCTCTCTCTGTTGACTCGGGATACTTTATAGCTTCACAAGGAGGTAGGTTTTGTTTAAACAAGACTTTATTGTATTTGTGAACCAAACAGGGTCTGTAGTTGCGACCATCAGGTCCCTGAACTCCTCCATACAGTCAGGATGGCTGGATTCTCTCTCTGTTGACTCGGGATACTTTATAGCTTCACAAGGAGGTAGGTTTTGTTTAAACAAGACTTTATTGTATTTGTGAACCAAACAGGGTCGGTAGTTGCCACCATCAGGTCCCTGAACTCCTCCATACAGTCAGGATGGCTGGATTCTCTCTCTGTTGACTCGGGATACTTTATAGCTTCACAAGGAGGTAGGTTTTGTTTAAACAAGACTTTATTGTATTTGTGAACCAAACAGGGTCGGTAGTTGCGACCATCAGGTCCCTTAACTCCTCCATACAGTCAGGATGGCTGGATTCTCTCTCTGTTGACTCGGGATACTTTATAGCTTCACAAGGGGGTAGGTTTTGTTTAAACAAGACTTTATTGTATTTGTGAACCAAACAGGGTCTGTAGTTGCCACCATCAGGTCCCTTAATTCTTCCATACAGTCAGGATGGCTGGATTCTCTCTCTGTTGACTCGGGATACTTTATAGCTTCACAAGGAGGTAGGTTTTGTTTAAACAAGACTTTATTGTATTTGTGAACCAAACAGGGTCTGTAGTTGCCACCATCAGGTCCCTGAACTCCTCCATACAGTCAGGATGGCTTGATTCTCTCTCTGTTGACTCGAGATACTTTATAGCTTCACAAGGAGGTAGGTTTTGTTTAAACAAGACTTTATTGTATTTGTGAACCAAACAGGGTCTGTAGTTGCGACCATCAGATCCCTGAACTCCTCCATACAGTCAGGATGGCTGGATTCTCTCTCTGTTGACTCGGGATACTTTATAGCTTCACAAGGGGGTAGGTTTTGTTTAAACAAGACTTTATTGTATTTGTGAACCAAACAGGGTCGGTAGTTGCCACCATCAGGTCCCTTAATTCTTCCATACAGTCAGGATGGCTGGATTCTCTCTCTGTTGACTCGGGATACTTTATAGCTTCACAAGGGGGTAGGTTTTGTTTAAACAAGACTTTATTGTATTTGTGAACCAAACAGGGTCGGTAGTTGCCACCATCAGGTCCCTTAATTCTTCCATACAGTCAGGATGGCTGGATTCTCTCTCTGTTGACTCGGGATACTTTATAGCTTCACAAGGAGGTAGGTTTTGTTTAAACAAGACTTTATTGTATTTGTGAACCAAACAGGGTCTGTAGTTGTGACCATCAGATCCCTGAACTCCTCCATACAGTCAGGATGGCTGGATTCTCTCTCTGTTGACTCAGGATACTTTATAGCTTCACAAGGAGGTAGGTTTTGTTCATACTTTTTCCCAAGCAGCAAAATTGAACTTGATTTTGAATTCAGAGCCATTGTTTATGTTACTGAAGTTAGAAAAATATATGTTGCACTATTGAAAATATTGAGAGAAAAGAAGAAAATACTTGTATCAGTTTTTTTTTTTTTGCCTCAATATTTTTCTAAGCTTTTTCAATTAGGGTTATCAAAATATATCATTGTATTGAAATGAGTAAAACATCTTAATGTACCTCTTATCATAAAGAGAGCTAGTATGTAAGTTTTTGCCAGCTTGTTTAGATGTCCATATACAGGAATGCACACATCTTGTGAATACAAATCTTCCTACATTTGTGGAGGGATTTGATTAACAATTTCAAAGAATGTTCTTAGTCAGCTTACTTTGGGCATATAAATTTTTTCTCCACATTATCCTATGTAATAGTAAAAGCTGACTGTGTTAAAAAGTTGCATGTATTATGACTGTGTCACAATTGTTAAATATTTCTCTTTCAGACGGCTACATTCTTATCGATGATGTTGAGCAAAACCCAGCAGTTTTCATTAATGGATCAACCGCCACACTAAGATGTAATATTGTTAGAATAGGATACTCAGCCTCAACAACATTTGAGTATTGGTGGACGTACGAAGGGAATAGAATTTCTCCTACATCCCAGTCAAGATATTCCGTCAGCAATATACTGTTTGACGCCTTCCCTGAATATGCTCAAACAGAATTGAGGATTAATCCTATACTGTCTAGAAATGCAGGTTTGTACAAATATATGGTTAGAAATATGTCTTTTTACAATTCCTTTTACAAACAAAATCTTGTATAAGCCTTACATAGAAGTACATGTACCTGTTCTTTTATATTTTTTTATCCAATTGAATAAATATTCCTAGTTTTTATTAAGAGGGATTTTTTTGTTTTGCATCCCTTTGCACTTGAATTTGGCATTCCTTTGGTACTTTTAAGATTTTTGTCGTTTGAGATTTCATGTTTTGATAAAAGGACTCGGAAATAATATCATTCAGAATAACAGATTCTTGAAAATATATATCATAATTCAAAATAAGAATTTTTATATATTTAATAAAGAACATTTGATGTATCATCATTCACATGTTGCTTTTTTCATGCAGGAAGCTATTCGTGTCTAGCGAAGGTCACTGGTCGACCTTCAACTGTAGAAGTATCTAGGGATATAAGTGTTGTATCACAACCAATTGTGACCTTGACCCCCACAAGCCAGACCTTCAGCAGGGGAGATAATGTCACGGTTACATGCCAGCTTATTTATCCCATGTCCGACTTTGTGGACTTCATCTGGTTTAGAAATGGTGGAGGATTTCAGATTAGACCAGGTAAAAAACAGTCTGTATAAATAATGTGTCTTTTGCAAGCCAAGGAGAGGGATCACTACTCTGTTGCAGAGGCAATAATTTAACCCATTACCACACAATAACTCTTTTTGACTCCCCATAACATAATGGCCATGGAAAACATCGTGGAAAATGAAGAAATTGCTTGTGACAAGCAATTTCTTCATTTACCACAGTGCTTTCCATCCAAAAAGACCTAGAAATTAAATTTTCCATTCACTTGAAATTGTCGTCTGCATGATCTTTCAATTTAGCCGCCTTAATTTTTTTTCGTTTGGGAAAGGGTTAACCTGTAATTAGATGGCAAGTTTTAGACTAGTCTGAATTCAAAACAATTTTTCAGACAACAATTCCAAATGTATGGAATTTAATTTTTGGTAATACTGTGTAGAATATATTGTGGAAATGAAACAAATTTCTAGTTACAAGCAATTTCTTCATTTCCCATATTTTCCAAATCCATAATCATGTGGGGAATAAAAAAAGAGCCATTGTTTAGGAATGGGTATCCAAAAAATTTAGACAACCTCGAAGTTAATTTGTCTTGGTGATCAGTCAATTGTTTTGTATATTGCTTTGAAAATGTATATGCCCCTATATGGAAATGTAGATGGTATATTGTGTGACTGTTTTCTGTCTGTCCTCTGTCCTTTTGAAAATTATTTCAAAGAACTTACATAATATTCCGGTGAGGTTGGGGCTGATATAAGTGTTTCACTAACACATCTTTGTAACATTTGAGTACCACACATCATGCTATTCTTTAACCCTTTCCCAAACAAGACCTGGTTTGAAAACATTTAGACAAAGGAAGAAACTGCTGATAACCAGCAGTTTCTCCTTTTGCCTCAATATTTTCTGGGCTATAACACAAACATTTTGGTATTTTATGATCATTTATTTTGTCTTCTGCAGCTGCTTTCAAATTGGATCGACTTAAAATGTTGTCGTTTGGGAAAGGGATAACATCCATGTATAACCTATTTCAGAGGAGACACTAGATTCAACAGTTCCCACTACAAATATCCTGTATATTACTGGTATACAGAATTCTACAGTGTTTGGTTGTGCTGGCGTAAACAATGCAGGGACAGGACAAATTGTCTACTCCAACATTGGTGTTCTACCCACGGGTAAGCCTTTCCAGGACAAAACTTGACTTGATATCTACAACTCAGAAAGCTTAGGAGAAACTTTGAGGTTAAAGAAGAAATTATGCCTTACTGTTGATTTCCTTCTAGTGTGCGGACAATTCTGTTTACATGATGAGCTTTTATGATGTCCCGTATTACTTTACCTTAACTGTATTTACATGGTTCGCACAGGTCTTGAAAAACCCTTGAATTTGACCTTAGCCTTATAAAACCCTTGAAAATGGGTGTGAGGCTTGTAAAACCCTTAAAAAGTAAACCTGAGCCCTTAAAAACCCCTTGAATTCTATTTCTCTTTAGTTTTGTAAGTACATGTAAATCATTTTCAGCTGTCTTTGAACATACATGGAAAATTGTTTTTATGCAATCGTAAAATCCATTTATAAAAAGACTTAGATAGGAAAGGATTAACAATAACTGAATTGCTTGTCTGCAAAAAAGTTAAGAAATAAAATCAGTATGGGAAAGTGTGTATTTAACAAAAGTTAAATACAAACTCTGGGTCCGAGAATTTAAGTGGGCAAAACTGATACATGAACCATGTTTGCGCTTAGATTAACGAATGTTAGTAGCCCTTGAATTTCAATGTTGAGTCCTTAAAAACCCTTAAAAAAACCTTGAATTTTCTCATCAAAATTTTGTATGAACCATGATTTAAGAATATCAATTCTGCCTTTTGGTTAACCCATAACCAGACTGAATTTTTATGCTCCCTGAAAAAATTTCGGGGGAGCATATAGTCGCCACGCTGTCCGTCCGTCCATGTGTCCGTCCGTCCGTCCTTCCGTCCGTCCGTCCGTCCGTCCACAGCCATATCTCAGCAACCCTTGGACCAATTTCAATGAAACTTCACATGTGAACTCCCTGGGTCAATACCTAGGGACCTTTTTCTCCGTTTGTAAATTTAAGGCTGCGTCATGGAAAAGGGGGCCTTAGTGTAAAAATTAGTTTTTCTCTTATTTCTCTTCATCTAATGGGCAGAATTTAATGAAATTTTGTGCTCATGTAATAAATAGGACATTCTAGACCATATTCTATAAATAATGTGTGTACAAAAAAGCTGTCATGGGAAAAGGGGGCTTAATGTATGATAGTTTTTATTTTGTGACAAACACTTATTCGGGGAGCATAATCCGTCTGTGACGGCTCTTGTTTTGGACTGTTCCAAATTGAAAGGTGTGGCAGACAACAATTTCAATTAATGAAGTTTTGAATATTTCAAATTTTTGATAGAAAACAAGGTGGAAAACGAAGAAATTGCTTTTCACATTTTTGCAATGTTTTCCACAGCCATTATCTTGTGGGGAGTCAAAAAGTGTCATAGTGTGGAAATGGCTTAATCTAGAATCATAGAATTTTCTCTAGAGCTTGGAACTATACAATGACTCCAGAAACTCTAGGTAGATCACTTCAGTTACTATTTGTTTGTAAGGCTTGGAGATTCTTGTTTATCCTCAGCCCCTACAGATGAGGACCAATGTGTAGAGAACACAGACTATATTGGTAACACATGGAACACAACTGCTGCAGGGACAACTTCTACACTATTCTGTCCACAAGGCTATACAGGTAGGTCTTGGTTACTGGCTTTAATACATGGAATTTTCAGTTGTTCAGATGAGACACTTACAATGGTCAAGCCTGCATTTGACATTAGCTGCGGGAAGTGAAATCCCATTTGTTAATGTAAACATAAGCTATTGGTAAAGTCTCATACAGACCATAACATACCTCTGTAAATAATGCAGTAATATATACTAATTCCACAATTTAACAAGTCAGCCAATATTTTGATTGGAATAGTAAAGTCCAAAAATATGTTAGACATTATTCAGGGTCATTTTAAACTAATTTATCATGTGAAATATCACTGGACTGGCAAATTTTTTTGGGGTATAAACAACAAAATTGCTTTCAGTGGTGCACTACTTCAACTTTTGAAAGACTATTGAACTTTTCAAATTTGTTTTGAATCCACAACAAAAAGTCATTGAACATATCTGCTCAGGCATAATTTAGTCCCACCCCTATATAAACCTTCCCCAAATGACAACATTTTAGGATGACGACAAAAGAGATGTTCTTAAAGATAGATTTTGTGTAAAATGCAGCATGGAGATTGTTGAAACAAAAGGAGAAACTGCTGTTTATCAGCAGTTTCTTCTTTTGTCTCAATGTTTTCCCCAGCCATATCTATTAGGGACGTCAAAACTAGGTCTTGTTTGGGAAAGGGTTAATGAACATGCAATCCAATTTCAGGCAGTGTAGTCAGAGTATGTTCATCAGAGGGTGACTGGGAAGATCCGCTATATAACTGTGTGAAGGATTCTATAGAACAACTACTGGATGATGTAAGTTTGTTTACTGAATATTTGTCCCTTGTTTCTTTTATAGAAAAGAAAATTGTAAGGCCAATTAATGTATATTTTACATCTTTCAAATCATACTATTAAGAATCATAGGAAACAGTTATATACTGCTACCTTCAGCGTGTTCCAAAGTGTCAAGGGGATTATGTCGACCATGGAAATTCTTTTTAGGGCATTTTCATTGAGGGGATTAAGTTGACCAAGGCCAAAGTGGGGCAAAGGGATATTGTCCTTACTGGATTATGTCCATCAGCAAAAATCTCATACCAGCGTTTTTACTATGTTTACAGATAAAAGACATTAATGACGGCTCCAGTTCTACCAACATATCCTATGTGCTTCAACAACTAGTGGCCGAGACAGCTGATCTGGATCTATTCAATGGTGATATTGATGATATACTTGAATCTTTGACTCTCATCAACCAAATTGTAGGAGAAACAACACTAACAGAGGATACTGCCAGACAAGAAACACAGGTAATTGTGTCATTTTTAGCTCACCTGAGCACGAAGTGCTCAAGGTGAGCTATTGTGGTCGCTTTTTGTCCGTCGGCGTCCGTCCGTCCGTCCGTCTGTTCACATTTTGTTGTTACCACTCTAGCACCCACAAATATTGACCAATCTTAACCAAACTTGGTCAAAACATGTATGACCATAAGTTCTCGGATGAGTTCGATTTTGAGTCAGATCGGACTAGGAAGTCTAGAGTTATGTGCCCTTGAACGTCAAAAATGGCTAGTTTTGACTTTGTTACCACTCTAGCATCTACAAATATTGACCAATCTTGACCAAACTTGGTCAAAACTTGTATGACAATAAGTTCTTGGATGAGTTTGATTTTGGGTCAGATCGGATCAGGAAGTCCGGAGTTATGCACCCTTGAATATCAAAAATCGCTAGTTTTGACTTTGTTACCACTCTAGCATCTACAAATATTGACCAATCTTAATCAAACTTGGTCAAAACATGTATGACCATAAGTTCTTGGATGAGTTCGATTTTGGGTCAGATCGGATCAGGAAGTCCGGAGTTATGCGCCCTTGAATATCAAAAATGGCTAGTTTTGACTTTGTTACCACTCTAGCATTTACAAATATAGACAAATCTTGACCAAACTTGGTTAAAACTTGTATGACAATAAGCTCTTGGACGAGTTTGATTTTGGATCAGATTGGATTAGGAAGTCCAGAGTTATGCGCCCTTGAATATCAAAAATAGCTAGTTTCGACTTTGTTACCACTCTAGCATCTACAAATATTGACCAATCAAGACAAAACTTGACTATAATGTTGGTAACCATACAATAATGAATGATTTTGATTTTCACTGTCATCGAAGTTGGAGGTCTTGAGTTATGTGCCCTTGAATTTGATAAATTTGCCGTTTTCAACTTTGTTTACACTTTTGCATCTACATTTATTGACCAATCAAGACAAAACTTGGCAACAATGTTGGTAACCATAAGATGCTGTATGTGTCAAATTTTCAGCTTGATTGGACCAGAGAACCAGAGTTATTGGCCCTTGAATTTCACAAAATTGCCGTTTTCGACTTTATTTTCACTCTAAAAAACACAAATATTGACCAATCAAGACACAACTTGGTCACAATGTTGGTCAGACTAGAAAAACGAGAGTTGTGTGCCCTTGATGGTGACAAAATTGCTGATTTCGTTTTTAATTTCACTCAAACAGCAATAAATATTGACCAATCAAAAAAACAACTTGGACATAAGGTTGATGAGAATATCATTATCAGAACAGAGTTATGTGCCCTGGATTATGACAAAATTGATGTTTTTTATCGAATTGGTTTTCACTTTAACAACCACAAATATTGATCATTAAAGATTAAGAATGCTGTTTGCAGCTGGATCATAATCTTGCATCTTAAGTTTCGTGTTCTTGTCTTAGAGATACCTAGGTCATGTAAAAGGTGGGTCTTATTCTGCATGGAGGAAGTTTCAAACTTCTATCAGGTGAGCGATCCAGGGCCATCTTGGCCCTCTTGTTCACTATGTTTTCAAAAGCCTTTAATTTGTGTGGACAAAAAATGTCATTTTAAAATGGGTAAGTGGTGATATTGATGGTGTACTTGAATCTCTTACCCTGATCAACCAGATTGTAGGAGAAACAACACTGACAGAGGATATTGCTAGCCAGGAAACACAGGTAATTAATTGTTTTGGAGAAAAAAGATAAGAGGGGATAATGTTTTTAGTATTTCTTTCCAAAGTCTTTGTTGTGGGTACTCTTTTAACCCTTTCCCAAATAACAAAGTTTTGGGGTGATCCACTTCAAAAACTCACACAAATGACAAGATGGAAGATATTAAAGATAGAATTTGTGTAAAATATGGCATAGAAAATATTGAGACAAAAGGAGAAACTGCTGGTTATCAACAGTTTCTTCTTTTGTCTCAATGTTTTCCCACACCTTTTGTATTAGGGACGTCAAAACCAGGTCTTGTTTGGGAAAAGGTTAAACTAAAGTCTCTGACCTGATCAAACCTCTAGATAAAGTCAACTTGCTTATTCCGGATAAATAGTGAGAAATAAAATATCAATTAAACAAACTCTAGCGCCAAAGTTCTGATTTTGGTTTTAGCTAAATAAGAATATATGTAGGCACTAAAATCCATATTGATGCCTTTTGGCGCCCTTAGAATAAAGCCTCGGGTAACCATTGGAAAATGAAGAAGTTGCTTGTCTTTCTAAAATGTTTTCTACACAGAATTATGATGTCTGGTATGAAAGGTTTTATACAACATTGTATTACAGGATGTGTTACAAATAGCCAGTAACTTAATAGCAGAGAGAAACCTACAGACATGGAGAACCAAAATACAACAGGTGATGATTATGCACTTTCAATAGATCAGTAACATAAAACATGATAAATTTGAGTTCTCTTTGGTCTCTCTGTCTGCAAATTGAAGCCCAGGGGCTTTTATTGATCAGTTGTGTAGAACATTTGTTTTCTGCTTTAGTTTAGCCTTTATTTCAAATATCCTTTGAAAGACACAGTAACACTTAGTAATCTGTACAATGCTTTCTATTTTAAACTATATGATTTTTTTAAAATTTAAGTAAAAATCTTGATATGATAGCTGTCTCTGATATTGTTGATTGTTTTCGATAAGTGATTTGAAGTGACTGTAACCAATGAATGCACTAATTCAAAAAAAATCCAAATTGAAAAGTTTCTGTTTTAGGAGAATGTAGGAGCTATAGCAGTGCCAGGCATTGTTGAAGATTTTCTGGATGAAGTGTCAGAGTATGTGACTGTCTCTAATGGAAACAAACTCAAAATTACAAAACCATATATCTGTAAGTTTTCTCTTTATCCCATAACCAGACAGCAAAATTTTGGAATGTTCCAACTTGAAAGCTGTTAAAGACGACAATTTCAAGTTGGTTAGATTTTGAAAATCTTTCCATTTTTTGGTAAGAAAACTCTGTGGAAAATGAAGAAATTGCTTGTTCCAAGCAATTTCTTCATTTTCCGCAATATTTTTGGAAGTATTTTCTTGTGAGAGTTACAAAAGGTATCACTGTGCAGTAACAGGTTATTAAACATATAAGCATTGCTATTAGATTTCTAGCCTTAGTGTTATAAATGATACTGCAAGAATTCCACAATTGCATAATAGATGTCAATGTCTTGTAGAGCATAATGTCAATGGCACATGCATGTTTATTTCAAGAAAAGGACCTTAGCTTTCCTTATTGTAGCAACATATAATAAGGAATACCAAAAAGCATAACGAGTTAATTCTCCTCCTAGTTACCTAACATTGCCCGTAGAATTAAGGTTTAGCTATATAATATGTGGCTTAACAGAAAAAAGGGGGATTCCATGCGAAAAGGGGCCTTTGTTGTGACTACTCTTGTTTGTTACAGATGCAGAGATAGGTCGAGACACAAGAGATCAGAGAAGGGACTACAACTTTCCTGACAGGTCTGGATCCCTGCCTAGCTGGGTGACAGGCAGAAAAACTGGCATATCTATACCTGCAGCCGCGTTCCCAGGTAATATCAACAAGCCATCTCAAGCTTCAAGCCTCTCCCAAACAAGACCTGACTTTGACGTTCTTGATAGAAAAGGATTTGGAAAACATTGAGACAAAAGAAGAAAATGCTGATAATCAACATTTTCTCCTTTTCAGTTTTGTCTCAACATTTTCATACCTATATTGTACAGCAATTATACTTTTATTACTATCAATTTTATTGTAAATGTTTTCAAAAGAGTAATGATAATAATAATTATTGTTTTCATCAAAGTCTAGAATATTTTATAAAGCTTATAAATGAATTGTTTGATGATAACTGAACTTTGTAGTTGCTGTCGATAACTTTATTGTTGCCACAAACAATTCTTTCCCTTTTATTATTAGTCTAGAAAAGTCTTTCCTGGGTCAATTACATTTATTTTAACCCTTTCGATGCCCCGGGACGGGTATACCCGTCCTGCGAAAAAAGTGTCAGCGTGCCCGCCCCGGGACGGGTATATCCGTTTTTGTCAAATAGGTTTTTTGCAAAAATATCTGAAAATGAGACTAAAATGGTGGATTAAAAGATTGAAAACAATCCTTTGGTAAGTTTTATATGGTTTTCATAAAGAATTATATATATATATTTCATGCTGATTTTTAACGAAAACACTATTTTTGTAAATTTCCTGGAAATGGCCTGGCAAATACGGAGCAATTTTGAAATAAATCTCTGGCAGCGAAAGAGTTAACAAACATGTCTTCTTTCCCTTCCAGGATTTTCGGAGATCAGTTATTCTGGATCATTTTACAGAAATATAACATCAATAATGGTGAAGATTTTGAAGAGAAATGGGTAAGTGTGTGTTTTCCTTTATTGATACTAGCAAGTAAACATACTTTTAACAGATTTTCAAAAAATAATCAACAGTAAAGAAAATGTTATTTAACGGGAATTGGAGCATACAAAAAGGGGGTTCATTTTCCTACTATTACATAATTTTGACTGAATTTCTGTATTAACCCCTTCGCTGCCAGACAAATATTTGAAAATTGGTTCCTATTTGCCAAGCTATTTTCCAAGAAATTGACAGTAGTGTAAGAAATCAACTTATAACTAAAAACTATTCAATAAAACTATATAAAACCTTATATTTTCTGAAAGATAATTGAAAATGCTATTCAGTGAATATATATTTATTCATTTTGGAAAATACATTTTTTGTTATTAAACTTTGAAAAAAAAACATTGTTCTTCCCTCATGACCGTCACGGGGCAGTATAGCGACATTTTCGCATGACGACTCAGGCCATCACGGGGCAGCAAAGGGGTTAAAATGAAATAATTAGGCTACAAAGGAAGGTTCGAACACTGCCAACCACATATAAAAAAAGCATGTGCTTTTACACTTTTTATATGCCCGAAGGGTCATATTATGTTATGGCCCCGGTCGTCTGTCTGTCCATCCATCTGTGCGTCCATCCGTCTGGCCGTTAGCAATTTCTTGTGTGCGCAACTCCTCCTACAGTTTTGATCGGAATTTCAACAAACTTGCTACAATGATTCTCCATGGTGTCTAGTTGTGCACATTGCTTACGGAATTCATATAACTCTTTTCGTTCTTGAATTATCTGCCCTTGAATTGAAAAAATGGCCAATTTTACTGACAAGCCCCTCTCGGGCGTATATGCGCCGCTCTCCGAAGCTCTTGTTATTTTGTATTTCAGTAATCGTGAAGATGTGAGCCTATCTATGGATATCAACTCTGAAATAGTCTCTTTTAATGTGAAGGAGAATGTTGGTACATTGAATGAGCCGGCTGTCATCACTTTTGAACATTTTGATGTAAGTCTATTACTTTTCAGATTACATAATTGTTAGCTGAACCACTCTCTTAAACTTTACAAAAATGTGTTTGAAAAATAAAAAAAAAGATTATTTGAAAATACTTTAGTACATTGAATGTTTAAGTGAAGCTTCTAAGTTTGAATGTTACAAAACAAGCAGTTTGAAAATTTTGCCCTTCTCATCTTGTTTATCTTTATTTTCAGAAAAATTACTCTCAACCTATTTGTGTGTATTGGGATTTTACAGACAAGTAAGTCACATATTCTTTATCTATATTTTGCATGAATTTCATTATTATGTATTTAAACTATTCCCATATAATGATGCCTTTTATCACCCCACAAGATGAAGAAAGACCAAAAGGTATTTATTTTCATCCTTTTGAATTTGCCATCAGCAACATCCTTGAATTTAAACATTACTACAATTTTGCCATCTAGTAATGGTTTATAGACTGCACTTTTGTTCAAGTTGGGTCTCAAGATTTCTCAAGTTGAAGTTCAAATGAACCAAAAGCAAGGGAAATTTTTCAAAATTGTTAGATCTTGTTTTGCAGTCAATGTATAGGAAGGTTCTACTTTACTATTCATAACTCTGATTTTTGTTACAGTGCTTTTTCTACTGATGGATGTCGTTTGGTATCCACCTCAGATGATACAACTATCTGTGAGAGTTATCATTTAACAAACTTTGCAGTGCTCATGAGTCCTGGAAAAACAGTGAGTGTTGTGTAGTTTAATTTATTTTTAGCTCATCGGAGCACGAAGTGCTCGAGGTGAGTTGTTGTGGTCACTTTTTGTCTGGTGTCCTTCCTCTGTCTGTCTGTCCGTCAACATTTGGGGTGTTTACAATCTATCATCCACAAAAGTAAGGCAATCTTGATCAAACTTGGCCAAAACAAGTAGGATGATAAGTTCTCGAACAACTTTGATTATGGGCCTGATCAGACGTGAATGTGCAAAGTTATCTGCCCTTGAATGTCAAAAAATGCTGTTTTTAACTTTGTTTACACTCTAGCATCTACAATTATTGATCAATCAAGACAAAACTTTGACATAATGTTGGAGATCATAAGATCTCGGATGAGTTTGGTTTTCAGTCAGATCTGACCAGAAAGTTGAGAGTTATATGCCCTTTAATTTGACAAAATTGCCATTTTCGGCTGTTTTTGACCTTGTTTACACTCTAGAATCTACAATAATTTATCAATCAAGACAAAACTTGGACACAATGTTGGGGACTATAAGATCTCAGATGACTTTGATTTCCAGTCTGATCTGATCTGATCAGAAATTTGAAAGTTACATGCCCTTGAATTTGACAAAATTGCCATTTTCGGCTGGTTTTGACCTAGTTTACGCTCTAGAATCTACAGTTATTAATCAATCAAGACGAAACTTGGACACAATGTTAGGAATCATAATATCTTGAATGAGTTTGATTTTCAGTCTGATTTGACCAGAAAGTCAAGAGTTATACATGTGTTCTTGAACTTGACAAAGTTGCTATTTTCGTCTGTTTTCTACCTTGTTTACACTCTAGAATCTTCAAATATTAATCAATCAAGACAAAGCTTGGACACAATGTTGGGGACTATAAGATCTCAGATTATTTTGATTTCCAGTCTGACCTGATCAGAAATTTGAGAGTTATATGCCCTTGAACTTGACAAAATTGCCATTTCGGCTGTTTTCAACCCTGTTTACACTCTAGAATCTACAGTTATTGACCAATCAAGACAAATCTTGGACACAATGTTGGAGACCATAAAATCTTGGATGAGTTTGATTTTCAATTGGATCTGAATAGAAAGTCGAGAGTTATGTGCCCTGAATTTGATAAAATGTCGTTTTCGGCTGTTTTAGACCTTGTTTATACTCTAGAATCTACAATTAGGCTACTTATCAATCAAGACAAAACTTGGACACAATGCTGGGCACCATAAGATTTCGAATGAGATTTTTTTTCGCAACGTTATTGACCATAAGTTCATTTTCAGTCTTAAAGTCATGAATATCAATTGAATTGAACAAAAGTGTTGCTCATAACATTTTGGTTCAGGTGAGCGATATAGGACCATCATGGTCCTCTTGTTATTAATTTTGACATCAATCCCACATGAAGCATGTAGGAATCTTCCTTTGTACAACTTTATTGAGAGTTCAAATTAATTTCATGTTTTTTTGTAACTTTGTTTCCCACATTTTCCTAATTTGCTGTTCATTTCAAATTTCAAACAAATGCATGTGATGCAAATATACATGTATTATATTTTGTAATCGGCTAGTTGCTTACACAATTAACCCTTTCCCAAACAACCAAATCTGAAGGTGATGCATTTGTAAAACTGCTGTAGAGGACAAAATCAATGTTATAAAGGAAAGGTTATGTGTACAATATGACAAAGAAAATATTGAGGCAAAAGGAGGAAATGCTGATTTTCAACATTTTCTTCTTTTGCCTAAATTTTTTTCTCCTTATAATAAGGATGTCAAAACCAGGTCTTATTTGGAAAAGGGTCAAACATTCCTTGTACCTATATTCAACAGCAGCATTATTTACCCATTTACAAGCAAGTGCTTGTTTGGCTGCATTCTGTGCTAGCTGCTGCAGCCATAGCGCAGTTGGTAGCGCATCTGCCTCTCACTCGAGGGCCCATGGGTTCAATCCCCGGCTGC
Source organism: Fragum sueziense (assembly GCA_963680895.1). Lineage (NCBI taxonomy): Eukaryota > Metazoa > Mollusca > Bivalvia > Cardiida > Cardiidae > Fragum > Fragum sueziense. Next base: position 31,205,302 of record OY804595.1, on the reverse strand, counting down.
AACAAATATCCTTTCTGACTTAAATGTCACCCACCAATGGTTTGATATTGTTAACTTACGCTGATGAGCAGCTGGAGGCTGGGTTAGCATGTTGTGATAGTACTGGTATGATAAACGGCAGGAATCCATGATAAGGTGCTCGAGCCTCCGCAATATGACCATATCAGTTGAAAAGGTGTAAAATCCAAATAAATAAATATGTGCCAGCTGGTGACAATTTTAATTTGTGTTTCATGTGTTCATATTTATTTCAGCCTAAAGCAGATGTGTTGGCTCTGAGTATTATATCAGCTGTTGGATGTGGTATCTCTATACTATGTCTGTTTTTGACCATCCTTCTTCACGTGATTGTGTGGAGGTAAGCACTGATCTACATTTCATCATTATGTTGCCTGTTTGTCCATCCATGTGTACATGTACATTAGCAACTTCAACTCCTCCTATAGTGTCAATCTGGTTAACCCATTCCCACACATTGACTCTTTTTGACTCCCCAAAAGAAAAGGGCTTTAGAAAAGATTGTGGAAAATGAAGAAATTGCTTGTGACATGCAATATTTTCTACACAAAATGACCAACTAATGTAAAAAAAATCACTAATTTTGAATTGTTGTCAGCAACATCTTTAAATTTCGACCGACCAAAAATTTTGTTGTTTGGTAATAGGTAAAGCTTGAACTTGCCACAATGCATCTCTATGATGTTTGTACTAAAGCACATTACCTCTTACATTTTGATCAGGACCCAGAATGTGTTAACTTGTTGAATTTTAGACCACAGAAGATGCAGATCTGTCTGTCTAATTGCAATTTAATGATAAATACTTTTGATACATAGTAAAACATACAGATAAACAAACATCTCTATGATATGACTAGAACGTTGTAGAAAGTGACATAAAACTTAATGCAAACAAAAGAGAACAATTTTATCTGGTTTACCGTGACTTAATTTCGGACAAACAATAGTATTTCGTAGGTGTTGATATAAAAATCTTGTAACTACGGCTTGATTCAAGCCGTAGTTAAAAGATTTTATATCAACATCGACGGTTTATCAATGCGTAACAGTAAATTTATTCTCTTTTTAGCACAAAATTTATTGCTACTATATTTCAGATTGGTGAAGAGTGACAGATCAGTTTTATTGATGAATCTGTGTCTAGCTTTAATCATCTCTTATATACTGTTTCTAGCCGGTGTAGATAGGGCAAAATCAGAGGTTAGTGTCATGAGTCGTTCACATATATAAATGACTGTAAATGTTGTTTGGGAAAGGCTTAAAATCACAATTTAATCAGTTTTCTTGATGAATCTGTGTCTAGCTTTAAAAATCTTCTATATACAGTTTCTAGCTGATGTAGATGGAGCAGAATCTGAGATAAGGGTCAGTTATCCTTTATGAGTGTTTACCTCTGCTTACCTCAAGTAATATAGACGAATCCAGAAATTAGTATTTACATAATTACCTCCCTTGCCGCTGCCATTAAAGTACTGAAGATTATCAACTTCTCAGTACTCGAATGCGAAGTTGTTGATAAATTCACGTTAATTCCGGGGGTTTCTTGGCAATTTGTGGCATAACTAAGCCAAAATGCACATTAATCCAACCGTTGAAAACCAAGAGAAGTCATGGATTGTTCAAATAATAAAAGTGTTCGATTTGAGAACAAAATCGCTTACGGGGTACATGTTAACATGTATCTATTTCCCTTAAGTTGCCTCTTGTAATGAATCTATGACGTCACATTGATACATTGTGTAATGCAAAATCATGACGTCATGTATTTGCACTGGCCTTATTTGAGGCACGCCACGGGGGAAAATATACATTTTCAACAGCCTACCTTTCACGGGGTTATGAAAGATTTCTCCTTCTCTCAATGTTTTCAAAAAATCTTTCTGATAGGGACGTGAAGACGATGATTGTGTAATTTTGGAATTGACTGATTATAACAGTCTCAACGGCTTACAGAATGGTAGAAAGGTCGTTTCTAAAAGAGCTTGTCTTGCAAGGTCTAGGCCCTAGGCCTACCTGTTATGTTGCATAACCTTCTCCCAAGCAACAAAATACACTTCCTGATTGAAAGCTATTGAAGGCAACCAAAGGGTTGTTGATAGAAATAGTGTGCAACACAAAAATATTTAGACAAAGGGTGAATAAGACAGCATCAGCAATTTATCATCTTTTGTCACAATGTTGTCCGAGGATGTTTACATTGGGACCTTCATTAATATTCTGTTGGAAAGCTTAATTTCTAGTGGAGGAGTTCTCAAACTGACAAAAAAATTCACTGAACCGCCCGATTAATAGATCTAGTTGCAGGCTGTGCCTGCAATATGATGACCTAATTATAGATCTACTTATTGAGAAAAAAAGATGCTGATGGCCAACATTTTCTAATTTAGAATTATCGTCAAAGTTTTCTTTCCGTTTTAATAAATGATTTGATAAGTAGATCTAGACCTATTTGATCCTATCGAATTTGTAAACAATTTTTTAATCCTTGAAATTTTGGAAGTGATCTAGATCCTCTAATCTGGTTCAAAAATCATGTTTTAGGGAAAAGGTTAGATCTAGCTGTTATCTATTTTCTTATAACTCTTTCCATCACCATTTCATAGATCTTCAAAAGCTGATACAGACGAAAAATAAATGCTGTTGGAATAGATCATTTAGAAAACATGGGTAAATAGGCAAGATCTAGATCTATATCTAGACTAATAACTCTATGTAGTTTTGTCTTTTTCTCTAAATGTTTGAAAAATCCTTTTTATTCTCTTGATTTTGTTTGTTTGGGAAAGGTTAAACGATGCTAAATCTGCACCGTCATCCATATAAACAAAATAAAATATCTAGAATCTAATTCTTTAATTTTACACATTGTTACGACGAATTTCAATATTATGGCGTATGTAACTTTATCTAGCTCACTTCAGTACCTTAATGGCGGACCGGTCACATGACTTACAAAATGGCGTTGGTCTATTTACTGTTTCTGGAATCGTCTATTGGTTGCCTGTCTGTCCATCTTTTAACACAGCTGTTGCCAGTTGGTAACCTGTCAGACCCTTACACATGAAGTCTAAGGTTCAATCCCCATGACGGCAAATATCCTTTCAAACAAAATTGTTTTCAAACAATTGTTTGATAATTGTAAACCTCTATTGGTGAGCAGCTGGAGGTTTGATAAGGATTTTATGGTAGTACTAGTATGAGAAACGACAGGAATCCATGGTCAGGTGCTCCAGCCAACACAATATGACCATAGCAGTTGTAAGAGACCTTCAACCCCTATCAATCAAACTATCTTTAAACAAATTCTTGGTTGCTCAACTTCAACAGTTGTTATCAGATTCGCTAAAAACAAGTCAAAGGTACCATTATGATATTTAGTTATGCACCTCAAGTCTGGACCATATATAATTTTTGATCACTTTATTGGTTTCTGAGTTATTTATTAAAGAGTTTATTCCCTTTTTTTTTTGACAAACTCCTGGTTCCATTCATTTCAGAACGTGTGTACTGTAATATCAGTGTTACTCCACTTTTTCTACCTGGTTGTTTTCTTCCTGATGTTAGCGTATGGTGTAGAGATAGCTGTTTCTGTGATATACGTGTTTGTTACGCGCTCAAGGATACGCTGGTTATTACCGCTAGCTTGGGGTAAGTCTGTCTGTCTGTCTGTGTATGTGTTTGTGACACACTCGAGGATTTGGTGGTTATTACCTTTATTGTGGGGTCAATCTGTCTGTCTGCACAACTTTGAAAATTTAAACATTTCGCAGTAATTTCTCACCCCTTATCCCATTACCACACAGTGACTCTTTTTGACTCCTCATAAGATAATGCTTTATGAAAACATTGTGGAAAATGAAGAAATTGCTTGTGACAAGCAATTTCTTCATTTCCCACAATGTTTTCTACCAAAAAAGACCAACATATCTTGAATTCCCTTAACTTGAAATTGTCGTCTGCAACATCTTTGAGTTTGGACCAGTCCAAAATTTGTTGTTTGGTAATGGGTTAACGTTTGCAATCTCAAGTTTTGTATAATCATCTACCTGAACATGTCTTGATATAAAGGTCAAGAGCATTTATCAATGTCAAGGCCATTTCTTGCAAGCCAGGTTTTTATGTCAAGGGAGCTAATGGCACAGCCCAAGTGTTTGGTTATGTAAACAAAAAACTTTAACCTGGCCGATAACAAAGGCATAGAAAGAATCTTGATATTTTACTCATTGATACTTCCCATAAAGACCTATCATTTCAAACCTCGACCTTTGAGTTTAACATACTTTTCAGAAGCAATTTTTTTCATTTTCTACAATGTTTTCTACAGCCATTCAGTAAAAAAATCTCCCCTATATTGTAGGCATTCTAGCAGTTATAGTGGGTATATCTATTGCCAAAACACAACTGGATGGTTATAGATAGAAAACATTGTAGGAAATGATGAAATTGCTTGTCACAAGCAATTTCTTCATTTTCCACAATGTATTCTATAGCTTTTATCGTGTCATACAGTTGAGAACATCATGAAATTGACATTTATACCATTCCATTCCGATCAAAATCATTCCACTCCAGCGTTCATTCATTCCGATCACAAAACACTCAAAACGCTCACAAAACATTCACACCGCTCAATAAACGTTCACTGGTTTAATTGGTTGTTATAAAAAGAAGGCATTTCATTGGCCGAAATATTATCGTGGGCGTTTTATCCATAATTCTTCATACCTATAATATTGGTAAATTTTCAATATCAGGCTGTTACTATTTTTAAAGACCATGTTTGATTGGTTGAACGGTTATCGTGGGAGTTTTATAGATATTTTAGATACACAAAACCATTCCAAACGCTCATTCCATTCATTTGCTCATAAAACATTCCCATTCCACTCAGAATGTCAATTTCATGATGTTCTCAACTGTATATAAAAAACAAAACAACTAACAACCTCTTCTCTACATTGTAGGTATTCCAGCAGTTATAGTTGGTATATCTATTGGCATAACTCAACTAGATGGTTATGGAAATGAAGAGTTGTAAGTTGATTTTATCTTTATGCACCTGTATTGAAAGATCAGAGGCGTATTGTTTTACACCTGTCCATCCCTCTGTCTGTCTGTTTCCTACACTCACCTCATTTTTTATTAGAAATGAGTAAGCAATGTAGAATAGGTCATAATGTACATAATTATGTAAAGACTGATCTTGGTCTATACAGTCTGTCTGTTCAGGGAATAGCATAGCAAGGGTAAATAGTTATTTACCGATCAATTTAAAATATATACAATTTGCAAGTTTGAAAAGTATTTGAGTGGATTTCGAGCAAAGATTATGCTCTGGGCCTGTAGGTTTGATACCCTGTGTCACAGTCTTACTTTATTCAAGGGTCTATTTCACTATGATCTTAGCTGTTGAGCCCTTTGTATATGAAATTAAATAAAAAGGGACCTTCGGGAAGTCCATAAATCCAAATTTTGAGAAACAGACTGATCTGACATCAGGCATCAACCAGATGTCACATTTGGAAAATGAACATGTATGTTATAGTAAGGTGAAAAAACAATGTAAGTCCAGAAAAATGAGAGTGAAAAGTTGGGATCCTAGTCAGTCTGTGCAGCCTGAGCAGACTCTTTTAACATGAGAGGTCATATCATATATACATTGTAATTGAAAATTTTGTTGGTTTTTTTTCAGTTGCTGGTTGTCAATAGAGAGTGGTTTATTGTGGGCCTTTGTAGGACCTGCTGCATTTGTTATTGTAGTAAGTACTTTTAATCCATAACCATACAGTCACACCTTTTGATGCCCAAAAAGGAAAAAGGCTTTGGAAAACAGTGTGAAAAATGAAGAAATTGCTTGTCACAAGCAATTTATTCATTTTCCACAATGTTTTCTACAGAGAAAGACCAAAAAATGGGAAATGTCATGCACTTGAGATTCTCGTCTTCAATATGTTTTGAGTTGATTTATATATTTTGGTTGTCAAAAGAGAGTAGTTGATTGCGGGCCTTTGTAGGACCTGCTGCATTTGTTATTGTAGTAAGTAGGTCTACTTATCATAAATATATAGTCCTTAGTTTTTTAACCCATTATACCTCACGATAAATGACCTGGCATAGCATCCTAGCCTATCGGCTAGGTCTGCTCTGCCAGGTCAATTATCGTGAGCTATACCAGACCCAAAATTTTGGCCTGCTCCAACTGAAAGAAGTTGCGGTCAACAATTTCAACTGAATGAAATTTAAATTGTTTTTGGTCTTTTTGGGTAGAAAACTTTGTGGGAAATGAAGAAATTACTTGTCACAAGCAATTTCTTCATTTTCCACAATGTTTTCCAAAAGCCATCATCTTGTAGAGAGTCAAAAAGAGTCATTGTGTTGTAATAAGTTTAGCTGCTTATTTTCAAGTTTTACACTAACTTTCTTGGTTTTTACAGCGCATGTGCAGAAATGTTTAAAAAGAACTATATAAATGATATAATTCTTGTTGATAGAAAATAAATGAACTGTAGAAAAAAAATGAGTGGAAGTATTAGAAGTTTTAATTTTCTATGGCTTTTTAACCCTTTTCCAAACAACAGAAATTCAATTGTGCTCCAAATTCAAAGGAGCTGCAGACATCAAAATGAATTTTGCCGAAGTTAGGATTTGTGTACAATAGAGAAAATTGTTGCTTCTTCAGGTAAAGGTTTGCAATTTTCATATTTCTGTAACAAATAGGTAACAGACCAACAGATAAGAGGCGATGAAGACATTCTAAAGCTATTCAAATCCAAACCCTATGTTGTGGGTATTCATTTGAATTGTCTTGATGAGACAATTCCAATGAGTTTACACAATATAGGGTTTGATCAACCATTATCAATATTTCCCTTAAAAATGCTCTTACCTCACTTATCTATAGCTCTGGACTATAATATTTCACTCTTGTATTTCAGGTTAATCTCATTATAGTCATAGCTGTGTTCAGGAAAATGTTCAAGTCATCTGCCATGATGACCAAGTCTGATAAAGAAAAGGCAAAGTAAGTACCCATTACCAGACGGCAAAATTTTAAACTTGTCGAAATTCAAAGATTTGCAGATGACAATGTAAAGTGAATTAGATATTTACATCTTTTGGTCTTTTGGGTAGAAAATATTGTGGTAAACTCTCTACTTAAATCATAAGGTTACAAATTGCAAGGCACATCTTTGCTATGAAGATGCATATAATTCATACAATTTAATCTTGTTCACTTTATTTTTGAACAGGTGTTTGCAGTATATGTGTTCTGCTACCCATATTATGCTACACAGCATTTATGCAATTGATCTGTGATCTGGAAAAACGTCCCATATAGCATTTGAGACAGCCATGAAGGTATCTAGGCGAAGGCCCGGAAGCCTGTGCTTCAACCTAGTTATTTTTTCAAATGTGCCCAGTGGTCTTTCCAAGAAAAAATGTGAAAAACAGACTTCTAGATTCCCCAGAACCCCCACAACCCTTATCCATTACCATAAGACAAAAGTTTTGAGTCTTCTAAATTCAAAGATGTTACAGGCGACAATTTAAAGGGAATGAAATTCTACATTTATTGGTCTTTTAGGGTAGAAAGCATTGTGGGAAATAAAGAAATTTCCTGTCACAAGCAATTTCTTTATTTTCCTCAATGTTTCAAAAGGTTTAATCTTTTAGTGTCAAAAGGTGTCATTATGTGGGCTGTGACTAGGTGCAGTCTGATCTGGTTCCATGTTACTCTCACATTGTTGCGACAGACCATGATAAAGCTATTTGAGAACAGCATGATTTCTGATCAGAATGCATGTATACGATGTCTGATCTAGATCCATGTTGGGCTCAAAAGCCTTAAGGGACCTTTTCCAGATTCTGGATCAATTTTGTCTTGTTTTCTTTACTTCAGAACGGGTGTTCGTAGCATATGTGTTCTGCTGCCCATACTGGGTCTGACATGGGTGTTTGGAATATTCTCAGTCAATGAGGATATGGTTGTCTTCCAATATATATTCACTGTGTGCAATAGTCTTCAGGTACAGTTTAATGTTCAGTATTAGTCGGTAACCTTTTAGGATTGACCTATCATTGTGCACTGACTTTAGAGGACACATTCTCAAATATTCGCCATAATTCTTCTACCATAACTGGCAGGGCTTTGGTATGTGTTTTCCTGATAGTTAACCCATTACCAAATGACAAATGTTTAGGGTGTTACACTTCAAAAACTGCCACAAATGACAAAATGGAAGTTATTAAAGATAGAATTTGTGTAAAATATGACATAGAAAATATTGAGACAAAAGGAGAAACTGCTGGTTATCAGCAGTTTCTTCTTTTGTTTCAATGTTTTCCCAAGCCTTTTCTAATAGGGACCTTTGAACCAGGTCTTGTTTGGAAAAGGGTTAAAAGTCTTATCTTCTGATTCTAATGTCTAGGTACTCACTTTAGATTAAGTGTCAACATGATCATGTGTGAAAAATTTGTATTTCACTAACACACCAATATTAGTTTCAGATCAATTGTCATGTATTTTATTTTGTTTTTCAGGGTTTCTTCATTTTGTTGTTCCACTGCATTTTCAATAATCAGGTGTGTACTAATTCCTTAGTGATTTTAAACATATTTATACCCCCCAAATTCAATTTGGGGGGGTATATAGGAGTCAGCTTGTCTGTTGGTCTGTCTGTCTGTTGGTCCGTTGGTCCGTCTGTTGGTTTTTTGTCCGCTCTATTTCTCCTAAACCACAGGTCCAATTTTATTCAAACTTCACATGTGAGCTCAATACCAAGTGGAGATGTGCATATTATATTTTGGTCACGGTCCAAGCTTTTCTTTCGGAGTTATGGCCCTTGAGTGAAATTTCTTGTCCGCTCAATATCTCGGTAACTAATGGATGGACTTCATAAAAACTTTACAGGTATGCTTACTAGCTCTCATACATGTGCATATCAAATTTTAGTCATGGTTCAGTGATTTTTCTTTGAGTTATGGCCCCTTTGTTGAAAATTGGCATTTTGCGCGACATAACCATGTGTTGATTGGTTTGTTGATTTTTTTGTCCACTCTATTTCTCCTAAACTACAAGTTTGATTTTGTTCAAACTTCACATGTGAACTTATTACAAAGTGGAGATATGCATATTATATATTGGTCAAGGTTCAATGATTTTTCATGGAGTTATGGCCCTTGGATATATTTTCTTGTCTGCTCAATTTCTCAGTAACTTATGGATGGACTTTATAAAAACTTTACAGGTATGCTTACTAGCTCTCAAATATGTGCATATCAAATTTTGGTTATGGTTCAGTGATTTTTGTTTGAGTTATGGTCCTTTGTTGAAAATTGGTATTTAGCGCAACTTTGCCATGTGTTGATTGGTTTGTTGATTTTTTTTTTGTCCGCTCTATTTCTCCTAAACCACAGGTCCAATTTAATTCAAACTTCACATGTGAGCTCAATACCAAGTGGAGATGTGCATATTATATTTTGGCAACGGTCCAATGATTTCTCATGAAGTTATGGCCCTTGAGTGAAATTTCTTGTCTGCTCAATATCTCGGTAACTAATGGATGGATTTCATAAAAACTATACAGGTATGCTTACTAGCTCTCACATATGTGCATATCAAATTTTGGTTATGGTTCAGCGATTTTTTTTTTGAGTTATGGTCCTTTGTTGAAAATTGGCATTTAGCGCAACATTGCCATGTGTTGATTGGTTTGTTGATTTTTTTGTCCTTTCTATTTTTCCTAAACCACAGGTCCAATTTTATTCAAAATTCACATGTGAGCTCAATACCAAGTGAAGATGTGCATAATATATTTTGGTCACAGTCCAATGTTTTCTCATGAAGTTATGGCCCTTGAGTGAAATTCCTTGTCTGCTCAATATCTCGGTAACTAATGGATGGATTTCATAAAAACTTTACAGGTATGCTTACTAGCTCTCACATATGTGCATAGCAAATTCTGGTTATGGTTCAGTGATTTTTGAGTTATGGTCCTTTGTTGAAAATTGGCATTTAGCGCAACATTGCCATGTGTTGATTGGTTTGTTGATTTTTTTGTCCGTTCTATTTCTCCTAAACCACAGGTCCAATTTTATTCAAACTTCACATGTGAGCTCAATACCAAGTGGAGATGTGCATAATATATTTTGCTCATGGTCCAATGATTTCTCATGAAGTTATGGCCCTTGAGTGAAATTTCTTGTCTGCTCAATATCTCGGTAACTAATGGATGGATTTCATAAAAACTTTACAGGTATGCTTACTAGCTCTCACATATGTGCATATCAAATTTTGGTTATGGTTCAGTGATTTTTGAGTTATGGTCCTTTGTTGAAAATTGGCATTTAGCGCAACATTGCCATGTGTTGATTGGTTTGTTGATTTTTTTGTCCACTCTATTTCTCCTAAACCACAGGTCCAATTTTATTCAAACTTCACATGTGAGCTCAATACCAAGTGGAGATGTGCATAATATATTTTGCTCATGGTCCAATGATTTCTCATGAAGTTATGGCCCTTGAGTGAAATTTCTTGTCTGCTCAATATCTCGGTAACTAATGGATGGAATTCATAAAAACTTTACAGGTATGCTTACTAGCTCTCAAATATGTGCATATCAAATTTTGGTTATGGTTCAGTGATTTTCTTTGAGTTATGGCCCTTTATTTAAAATTGGCATTTTGCGCAACATTACCATATCGTCGTTGTAAATGCAAAATTGGTTGGTTTGTTGATTTTTTTGGCCACTCTATTTCTCCTTAACTACAGGATAGATTTTTATTCAAAATTCACATGTGAACTTATTACAAAGTGGAGATATGCATATTGGTCACGGTTCAATGATTTTTCATGGAGTTAGGGCCCTTGAGTGAATTTTCTTGTCTGCTCAATTTCTCAGTAACTTACGAATGGATTTCATAACAACTTTACAGGTATGCTTACTAGCTCTCAAATATGTGAATATCAAATTTTGTTATGGTTCAGTGATTTTTGTTATGGTCCTTTGTTGAAAATTTGCTTTTTTTGCAACATTTTCATGTGCAGATCAGTTTGTTGATTTTTTGTCCACTCCATTTCTGAAAAAATAGTGGTTCAATTATATTCAAACTTCACATGTGAACTTATTACAAAGTGGAAATTTGCATGTAATATTTTGGTTACGGTCCAATGATTATTCACGGAGCTATGACCCTTAGGGGTATGTTCAAAAATAATGAAGCAAAAGTAAAACATCCATATATCTCTTTAGTATGGGGTTTTGTAGAATTGCTTTTAGGTCTAAAAGATGTGTTTCCATGAGGCAAACTTGTGTGCAAAGTTTCGTTGTGATATCTCACTTAGGTAAAAAGATATTCCGAAAAAACACCCCAAAATTGTCCCAAGTGTACGGTTTTTGCTTGACATTTTAACTTAAGCCTTAACTTCAACCCTTCACTATACTTTAAGGTGAAGGATTCCAATAAATTATCATTGTTTATCAAGTAGGCAGATATATTAAGGTTCAGAAAAATGGAATTTCGAAGTTTGTCTACATTTTGTTTTCTTGTTATACAGGTTAAAAGCATTGAGGTGCTCGTCATTTTCATGCCATAAATTTTGTCATTGTTTACAAATAAAGGTGCAGTAATACAATGTGATTGAATATTTACAAGAACAACTTGTACATTTCAGCAGACATATGTTTATTCTTCAATTTTTTCCAAGTTTTGGTGTAAAAATCTGTAACAGTCAATAAATATAAGTCACATACCTAATGCACTCTGAATTTGTCCCAAGTGTACATTTTGCTTTAAATTTCAGATATTTTTTTCAAGGAATGATTTATTTAAAGTTTTATACTTTTAAATTCACAATATGGTCACTCAGAACAAGTTGTAATAAACCCTGATGCCATAGTGGCCTGTACTTTTTGTCCAAGATGCTATCTTGTGTTGTCCCAAGTGTACGAAATTTTGTCACATTTGATTGACAGCTTCTAATTTCTTACTACATTAGCTTCAGGCACACATTTTTTAACTAATTTACAGAAATGAACAAATTTACACATCAAACATTGAATTTGTCATTTCTGGTTGCTTGAAAAAATTTATTGCTGAAACATCTTGTACTGATATTTCAGGTAAGAGGTAAAATAAACCAGAAGTATCTTAAATTAATGATATTTGACTAAACAATGTGTCCATTAAAGAAAACAATATTCTCTTCCTCAAATTATATCAACTTTACAACAGAATTTATAACCATTTTGCATTTATATGGTACTGATTAAGGTAATTTACTGTTGTACACTTGGGACAAAAAAACTCAGAATTTGTCATCAGTACAAAAACTTGTCCGTGTATTTTCTTTTTTAGCTCCAAAAATTGCATATTTCTGCGAAAATAATTGATACTTTCATTATTTAAGAAAATGTCTACATTTAAGAGCTGCTATTACAGTTTGGTTCTATAGAACCACTATCTTTGTTTAGAATAAAATATGTAGATGTATTGAACCCTATTCACATGAAAAAACCATAGCTATGTAAGTATAAGTGGAATTTATTTAGTTGCAAAAAGAAATTTTCAGTCATAAAATAATAACGATATTTTGTTTTAGCAGATTGTGGATACTTGTAAGAAAAGTCTGACATGAGCAGTTCTTACTAGTAATTAAAACAAACTATGTTTTAGAGCAACATATGAAAGATATAGGTGTACCACTCTAGTAACACTCCAAAGGGGCATTAACAAGTTAACCTAGCATTCCAAGATCAATTTGACAAACATTATAGTAACTGCAAGTCCATGACAGTCATTGTTGTGATGGTCAAACAATCAGAACTTTTCCCTGGAAAAGAATCAAGCCCAGAGGAATCAATTCAGAGATGCACCTCCTTTGTTGTGAACATTGACATGTATTTTGTTGTGAACATTGACATGTATTTGGTCAATACACCTTTTGCTTAGCATACAGAGAATTGTTGCTTTGTATTTACTTTTAGAAATGTATATACAAGTTCTTGTTAAATAACTTAATTACTCAAATCTATTGATGGATGCTGATTGAATATCTTATAAAGGGAATCAGGGGCTTGTGGAAAAAATGTGAAATTTAGTCTTGATCATGTGATATTTGAGAGAGAACCTGTAGTCTGGGTTTCCCATCACACTGGACACAATCCATGCTGCACAGCAAGGGAAAGGGTTTAGAAGGGTCAGAAAAATAAGAAAAGAGGGGTAGTAAAGTAAGTGCTATTTAGTAAGTAGCAAATTTTAAGCAAATGTGCTCATTAGTCAGTCAGGCAGTTATTTCATGGATGATATGTGCCTTTGTTTTTTGTCGATTTTCTTATAATATGATTCAAACATCCAGATGTTTCAAAAGTGAAATAAAAAGCACAATTCCATGTGTATGTGAGTCTATCTGTATTATTTTCAGAGATATTTTTAAATCACAAAAGGATAATACATTTATTTTTAAATTAGGTGTTTAATGCCTTTCCATACATAAATGTCCCAAGTGTACAAACATGGTTTACAAGTATTATTCTTGAAAAAATGATTTAAGATTTCCTTGTGTTTAATTGTTTTAGCATAGTAAGGATAAAGATGAGTAAATACTTTCAAATTTACACTTATATGCTGTTGGCAGCTTTAGAGAAAGACAAATACATTTTTGAAATTTCAAAAAAACATGATGCTCTTGTTATTAATTATAAGATTTCCTAGAACAACTGCAAGTTCGATAATTTGAAAATGGGAACATTAAGGCATTTTAATGCCAAGTATAAATAATATTAATTTTTTGTGTTATAGTAGCTTTTATATGTGTAATTTTTGAATCATTGTTCCTATCTTGATCAATTGTCCCAAGTGTACGAAATATCTCCATATTATGCACCATTTTTAACAAGCAATATCTTAAGAAACTTTTGACATACACTGACGAAACTTGGTCTTTCTTTTAGGAATATCATAAATTCTAGTAAACATTGAGTTTTTTAATCCTTCTCCACTCCAGACAAACATAAACAAAACTTTTAGAGGTGCACATTTGAAAAAAGTAGGTAAAAAAAGTTAAAAATCTCAAATTTTCAGTTTTGTTTATAGCTATGCAATATTTTTTGGCATTGCAAGCTTTGAATATTACCTATTTTTATTTGGAATAATGAAAAAACATTGATTGGATGATTTATTTGGTCCCAATAAGGTACGAAATACTGTCAATTTTTTCACAAAATTTAACTAAAAGTTTAAAGCAAAGCCTTAGTTGTGAATTTATGTTTGCACTTATCATCACGGCCCTAGTAATTTATCAAATTTGAACTATTTTCTTTCACAATGCAAACAAAGATTTTGTCCTATTTCAACATCTAAAATTCATCAAAAAAATAAAATCTTGCTTCATTATTTTTGAACATACCCTTAGGTGAATTTTCTTGTCTGCTCAATTTTTCGGTAACTAATGGATGGATTTCATAAAAACTTTACAGGTATGCTTACTGGCTCTCAAATATATGCATATCAAATTCTGGTTATGGTTCATTGATTATTGACTGAATTATGGTAATTTGTTGAGAATAAGCAATGTTGGCAATATTACCATGTGGTTTTTTTTTGCTCTTTTTCTCACTTGATCATTTCACAGTTCATAGGAAATGTACATCTCAAAATGTACTAACACAGCGCTTTTGGGGGGTATGATCACTTTCAGTGATATTCTAGTTTATCTAATTTTAAAAATTACAGTTCATTTAAGTTTAACCCTTTCACTGCCATAGGCGACTTTTGTGGAATACATGGGGTCCCTGCCATAGGCGACTTTAGTCGACAAATTTATGGGGGCAAAATTAATGAATATTTTTTACAGCTAAGTGGTTCTCACACATTATTTTTCTTAAAGCACCGTTTTAGTAATCAAAGAACTAGCGTTTGACAGGTGAAACAGTAGAATTTGTGTTACAATCGGTAAGTTTTCAGTATTTTTATGGGGAATTTTTAAAAACAAAAGACAACAATATGGCTGCCATTAGAACAAGCACTTGCTATTTATGCCTACAAGCTGTAAATATCACCAAAAATACTGGAAAAGGCTTCGGGATAGTTTGAAATTATGTTTAGTTGACAATTCAACAATCTGTTCCATCAATTTATTATACTTTCAACGGAAACATTCAGTCGAGGTTTTGCTCATTCAATTTTTTCCATTGTTCTACTAGATTGTAAAATTCGTGAGTTAAATAAAAAAGAAAAAATATTGTCATTTCATAAATAACTTTGAAATTTTGATCACGTATAGATGCTTCATTTGTCTGTATGTGCTGAAAATTTGAAAGGAATCCATCAAATTGTGTATGTTTTTGTGTACATGGTATCGATTCTTGGAAATTTCTTCCAATTAATTCAGCGGTGAGAGACGAGTCCGAAAAAAATATTTGGCAGTGAAAGGGTTAACCCTTTCACTGCCAAATATTGACCTTTTAAGGGGTCTCTCACTGCCAAATTAATTCGAAGAAATTTCCAAGAATCGATACCCTGTACACAAAATCATGCATAACTTTTTACTCATTTGATGGATTCCTTTCAAATTTTCAGGACATACAGACAAATTAAGCACCTATATGTGACCAAAATTTAAAGGTTATTTATGAAATGACAATATTTTTTTCTTTTTTATGTTGTGGGTACTCATATATTTCGCTCCCATAAATTTGTCGACTGAAGTCGCCTATGGCAGGGAAAGGTAAAGCGACAAAAGTCGCCTATGGCAGTGAAAGAGTTAAAGAAATCATAAATTTAATTTGGCACTTTACAGATTTTGTCTGAACATTTCAAGGTTATGAGTTGTATGCTTTCTAAAAACAAAAATGAATGCCATTTATACGGAGAGGGAAAATCTCATGTTGAATTGAATCAAGATGGAGTTAATATGTTCCATCCATCATTAGATACAATTAAAACACTTCATGCATCTTTTGGCATTGTATGTAGCAACAGAAATTGACGAGGGTATTCCTCGTCAATTTCTGTTGCTGCAGATGATTCTATGAAATTGATGCGGATATCTCTGTTAATTTCTGTTTTCATTGATGACACCTGAAAATGCATGAAGTGTTAGGCAGTGTTGTACCTAGGCGGCGGCATCTCGGGATTCCCGCAAATAAATTCTCAATGTCCCTGAAAATCTAAGCCATCGCGGGATTTCGGGCGTGCCCAGAAGTTTGTGATCTTTTATATTCTGTAATTACTTTTGAAAAACTTCTGCTCGATCGGCAATTTACAATTGTTATGATAGTATAATTCATGCATTGTATGTTATTACGCGCACACCACGATATGCAAAAACTTGACTGTGACCGAAAATTTACTGTTCAATTCAGCCGATTTTAATGTAAAATATATTGTAAACCGGTCCATATTGACTGTGACCCAAAATTTACTCACTGGTTCAGCCAATTTCAATATAAAATAACGAGAACTGGTCTTACAGTTGTTACTGAATTAAATTGAAATGTCTGGAAAGAAAGATAGCAGTTAGTGGAATTGACGAATTCGGCTGTTAAAACGCCCTATCATTGACCGTCTATCTGTCAATGCAGACAGCCAAATGCCTCAATTATCTTACTCAGAGACTGATTTAATGAAATGAACAAAATTTACAGAAGAATTGTTATGTAAAATGTCTGTGGTTGGTTGTTTGCTTAAGTTTGCTGTCAACATGAAATGCGAGACATGTTTAGAATCATAAGTAAAACAGTTGTTATTTTAGTTTTCCCCCAAAATTTCCAAATGTCCCCTTGAAATTTAGGTAGGGGGACACCGGTGTCCCCCAAACATTCTGACCTAGGCACAACCCTGGTTAGGTATCTAATGATGGGATGTAATTCATTAGTTCATGTTATTGTGATAATCTTTTTCCAGTTACGAGATGCTCTCAAACATCGGAGTGCTAGAAAGAAGAGCTTGGCCTCATTTGAGAACAGTTATAAAAATCAGCCTTCAAGTACAACATCTACTGTAAGTGTCTTTTTCTTCAGATATAGAAAGATATTGATGTGATTATTTGCTTCTGAGTTTGGGGGTTAAGTGAAAACTTATGTAAAAAAAAATAGTTTGCATTGACAAATCTAATCGTTTGACTCTTCCATATATAAGAGTGCTAGAAAGAAGAGCTTGGCCTCGTTTGGGAACAGTTATAAAAAACAACCCTCCAGTACTATTACTGAAAATAAGATAAACAAAAAAAGCTATGAGTCATCCTATTTACTCCAAAATCTACTCTATTCTATTGTTGTTATGATCATGTATCAATAAGATGTGAAATCTTGTTTTTCAGTCCTTCCATTCAGACAAATCTACTAAATTAACCAACACAGAACTAGAAATTCCAAATAGTAGTAAGTAGAATCTAGCTATTCTTTATATAAAAAAAAAAAATATGGTCAAAAGAGGCATTACAAAAAATTGTTCATTTCTGTAGAACAAGAAAAAAGTATGATAACCAGAATTTTCTGTTGCCTTATATTGTCTTTCCAAATAATTAAATCATTAATGGGCTAAAAAGTTTGGGGTCTCTAGTAAGATGCAGTTGAAGAAATGCTGATTCATATAGCCAACCCAGGGACGGTCCAGGATTTTTTCCATAGATTCCAAGGATGCATGTTTTCTACAGCTTATTCACGCTGTAGTTGGAACATAACCAACAAACAGTTCATGACTTTTCAGGCACAAATCCTTTCTTGGAAGCGGATCGTCAAATGAAAGAGATGGTTGCTAAAACAAAGAAGGGAGGTAACCTCAATGAGAACGTCCCCAAAAACAACAAAGTGGAGAAAGGAGAAGTAAACCCAGCTGTCGACCTGAAGGATGTGAAGATCTCGAATATTTTACGGGAGTCAGAGGTGATGGGTGGGACGGCGGGTATTTCGTCCATATTACAGACGCAGACAATGACGGAAAATGAGATGAATAATGAAGAGCTGAGGCCTGGTGAACGGATTAAACATGGAGAGGTATAAAATGGTGATTCTGAGCTAATGATAAGAAGGGGAAACGGATTTTCAAAAAGCAAATTATCTTTCAATGTTCAACAAAGCCTATATTGTGTGTGTTCATTGGAATTGACTCTTAGTGACAATTGCAATGAGAAGCTATAACATAGGATTTGGATTTGAAATAACAAATTTAGAATTTATGCCTTCTTGTCTGTTCCTCTGATGATCCTAACCATATAAAGGACAAGCTCTACAATACATGCATTTAGCATTTTTATATTTGGAATATACAATTGTAAAAATCACAATTAACATTTTGCTTAACAGTGTTTGGTTTTGATGTCCCTGATCAAAAAAGTTTTAGATAACATTGAGGGAAATAAGCAAACACTGATTATCAGCATTTTCATCTTTACCCTCAATGTTCTGTTGTTGTTTTCTTGGACCTTGATTTTGTGACATTATATTGGGATTTACCCAACTTTGGTTCAAGATTTTATTTTCTGGAAAAATTTATTTATAATCCAGCTTTTGTTGCATTTTTAATTTCTTCTGCATGTGAACTTTAAATGCTTTTTAACAAATCTAATCATGTCAATTGTCTGTCCTTTTCTAATATTTGTGTGCCTTTAATAAATGTAATTGTTTTGCTTTCAGCATGCTTAAATTTTAGTCTTCTACTTGTGGAATTATTCCAATTTGGGGCAATTATTGGATTTATTTTTTTGAAGTCTTTTTCGTAAATTCCTTATGTGAGAAAAGCAACCTATAAAATGCTTTGTTTCAGATTTATAAATTAATTCCTGTGCGAGGTGTAACATTCTGGGTAAATAAAACAATACACATAAAAATCAGTTTGAGAAAATAATCATAAAAATGATCATCTTACTAAATATGGTGGATGGATTACACTTCTTTTCTTTCTCTCATCGCATTGAATGTCTATCAGCTTAAACTTTACCAGACAGCAAAATTTCAAACTGTTGCAATTTGAAGAGTCTTCAGAGGTCCCATTCACGCACATTTGTGCGTAATTCACGTAGAGAAGAAAAAAATCACGCACGCAATTTTCACCCTACGGGTGCATGCATGCACTGATTTTCTAGAAGAAATATTAAAATTTTGTAATAAAAAAAAACATTGCAGTCGGTGATAAACGCTCGGAAATCTCACACGAATATGTATCTTGCAACGCTTCTTTGTTTACATGTATTGAATTTTACGATGGTTTATTTCTATGTACACCGTGTACGAAAGATAACTCTTCTGTTTTGGAAGAGTTGTCTTTCAAAGACGGTGCGCGTCTATGGATTGGCCAATCGTTGAGCATGTATCAAAAACGTCATTAAAATGTCAGTCAGTTATTCTGCAACAAAATGGCTGACTTCGATTGGGACGATCGCTCAAGCTATTTCAGCCATCGTTCCAATCGAACACCGATAGCCCGGGTTATAGTGACGTCATTTGACCTTTGAACCAAGCCATGATCGGACCACGCTCTCACTCGTGGTCCCTTTCATTCCAAGATGGCGTCCAAAGAAGCAAACAAATTGTAAGTCCGGTTGAAAAACCACAAAACACCTTTAATTAATTCCAATATATTCACATGTCCTTGTCAATGCGACTGAAAGTTAATATTCATGGAAATAGTGTTATTTTCTAATTGAAATGTAGCCATTTATCAACGAACGATGGGTCTCATTTAATTGTTGGTAAAACAGTATGGGCGCGGCCATTTTGTTGGCTTGTGCATCGCGAGCTATAGGCGTTCGCTTGGTGACATGCGCAGTACACAACTTCCTGTTGTATGACATCACGGATGGCTCGAGCTATAGTCCCAATCGAAGTCGGCCAATGTCGATTCGATTTTGGTTTCAAAGGTAATCAAAGTACTGAAAGTACTGTTAGAGAGCATGTTTGACACAACATGAAATCTTGTGACAATATTGCATGATAACATAATTCATGCAAAACAATCCATGAATATAGGTGGAGCTGTATTAACAAAACATTTTAATCCAACGGCAAAATTTTAGACTGTCCCGAATCCAAAGATGTTGCAGACGACAATTTTAACTGAATGAAATTTTACATGTTTCTGTCTTTCTATATAGAAAACATTGTGGGAAATGAAGAATTTGCTTGTCATAAGCAGTTTCTTCATTTTCCACATTATTTTCTGAGGCTATTTTCCTGTGGGTGTCAAAAAGAGTCACTGTGTGGTAATGGGTTGAAAGAAAGCCCACCAAAACGTCACCAAAACATGACTTCATTCAAAAGGCTGCATAATGAGGAACTGTCCATCATAGTTTCTTACAAATTCAACCATAAATGGAGGAATGTGTTAAAATGTATTGACAATAAAGTGAAGCCTCTTTTTCTGTGATGCAATATTGTATCACCAAACATATCACCATTTTCTTCTTTTACCTCAATATTTTCCAAAGCTTGCTCTTATAGATACATTAAAACAAAGTTTTGATTGGGAAAGGATAAGTTCAAATCAATTCATTCATAAAATTTGTGTGAGAAGATGAGTTAATAGGAAATTTACTCTAATGCCCCCTTTATCCATGACACAACATACTATCACCAAACAGCACAAGCTTTACAATAAATACACTCAGATAGACACCCACTAGTAGAATTTCTGTCTGCGGAATGTGATTCTATTTTTGGACCATTTGCACTGTCCAAAATTTAGGCTACATGACTTGACCGCATGACCTGTATGACCCAATTGTGAATGGCAAATTACTACTCAGATCTCTTTTTTATTTAAGACTTGTTTAATACTTGATTTTTTGCTTAGATCATACATGCCATCTATTTTATATTATGACACATTTGACACGTAGACTATTCTATTTGTCATTTAGATCTTTTTGTCTTGTTTGGGAGGAACTATTTTTGTTGTGCGGTTTGTAAAGTACATCTAAAGTACATTAAAGCATGATAAAATAAGAGAGCCATGCTCTCTAAAAACACTCTGACTGGTCAATCAGAAGGAACTGCAAAAGGTTCGAGTCAATCCCAACAAAACACAGGCAGATCAGAAGGAAGCCAGGTCAATGGAAACATTTCCAGAATGCTTGCCACTCTGAATTTTCTTGGCTGAAGTTAGAATCGGGGAAAATGTTTTCTGAAACTTGCAGTGAAGACGAAAAGGGTTGGTCCGCGAATAGTTGCAATAATGTAACTGAAACCTTTTTGAATTTTGATTTAATACCCATCAGGTTTGTGGCTACGATATCGCAGCTAGTCCGTGAAATCTGTATATAACAGGGACATCGAATTTCCAACACTGGTCACTTTTTACAGGACACTAAAAAAGTGACAACCTTTCCCAAAATTGATTGGCAGAATTTAAATTCTTAACCAAATGGAAAATAATGAAGAAAAAGAGAGAACAATGCAGTTCAACTGCATTTTCTTTCTTTTCTTCAATATCCTCCCAGCTTTAACAATAAGGTTCCTCAAAGACATTGTTGTTTGTGAAAGGGTATATTTACTAAGTTTTGGTCCGTACAATAGTGCACTCCCAAATTTTGTGATGCACTCCCAATATCTTAGCCCAGGGGGTGCATGCACTCCCAGAAAAAAAAGTGAGTGGGAACTCTGGTCTTGCAGATGATAATTGCAATTTGATGAAATTTTAAGAATCTTTCCAATGCAGGTTCAAAAACATTGTTGAAAATGAAGAAATTGCTTGTGACAAGCAATTTCTTTCTTCATTTTCAACAATATTTTCTCAAACCTTTATCTTGCGGGGTGTTAAAAGCCATCACTATGTGGGAATGGTGAATGTGAATTCTGTTTTATCAAAATCAAAGTGGCACATTAAAAATCAGAAAATTAGTAAATAAATTATGAGAAGTCAACCCTGTAGATTTAAAAACCAGTACAGAAATTTTCATAACGTTATGAATTATTTGAAAAATGTTAACACATGAAGCTCCTTTGTAATGCAGCTTAATAGAAGATCCCAATTAGTTTTTATGCTGACTGTTTGTTTAATTCAACACGATAATTGTTCCTCAAACTTTGTTGTCTGTTATGGATAGGAAATGTCATATTGGTGTAGGGAAAATGGAACCATGAAAACTTTTTGTATGAGGTCTACTGTCTATCTATCACTGTTTGCGTCTTATCATCTCTTATGCATGTTTTGTTTGGAGGGCATCATTCTTTGCTATCACTAAACATCTCTAAAACAAACTTTGAATTGATATCAAAAAAACTTTAGGAAAATATTGAAGCAAAAGAAGAAAATGCTGATGACCTGCATTTCCTCCTTTTACACAATATTTCTGATAATGCATTGTTCTCATATCTGGTCTTAATAAGAATCTGTTGTTGTCTGCAGCAGCAGTTTTTGAATGAAAAGTGTGTGTGAATGTGTGTGTGTGGGGGGGGGGTCTGGATTTGCCGAAAGGGTTAAATGTATTTACAAGGATAACATGTTCATTCTTCTGCTCTACATGTACATGTATATTTCTTCTTTGGTGTGCTTCATACCTATCAATGTAAATGTCTGTGTAGTTTTAGTATTTGTGTATATCATCCTTGTGTTTTCTACATCTTTATTCCCTGTCTTTTCTTGATAGATTTAGGCATTTCATTCTTTATTAATATTTGCAGATTTATCGTTGTTTGTCTGTCAATATGTATTTCCATACACTTAATTAACAAATTTCCAGAGCAACATTTTTTTCTCAGTCACACTGATGCACTTGGCAGAATAAATTTTATAGAGTACAAATAAAAACATGTTATAAGTCAAGCTAGCTTGTGCATGATTGATTTATTTCCTCGTCTTAACTTCACTGTATAGATTAGATTGTGTACTGCTGAATGTTTACGGCATCATCCAAAGAATCTGACATCTTATGAATCTTAAATTTTCCACATTATGGGTATTCTATCTTTATTTGATATGAATTATTCTATTACAGGACACTTATAAACAAGAATCAAGTACAGATTTTATAAACACTTCATACAGTGACACTGTAATTTTAGCACAAAAAATATTGAGGACAAAGGAGAAAATGCTGGCCACCAGCATTTTCTCCTTTTCCCTCAATATTTTCCAAATTTCACTCCAGTAAAGTGTTCAAAACCAGGTATTGTTTAGGAAAGAGTTTAACCCTTTCCTCAACTAGACCTGGTTTTGATGTCCCTATTAGAAAGAGCTTTCGAAATATTCAGCCAAAATAAGAAAATGCTGATAATCGGCATTTTTCTCCTTTTGTCTCAATATATTCTTTGATCTATTGTTCATTAATCCCTTTTTTATCTCCATTTATTTTGTCATTTGCAGCAACTTTCAAATTTGACCATCCTAAAATTTTGCCATTTGGGAAAGACTTATTATTCTCTTATTGCACTACAGGACAGCAAGCAAGGATCGAGTTCAGGATTTATAAACACAGCATATAGCGGCACAGTTTACGAAACATCACAACCTAAACCAGAGGGCTACGAGAGACTTCTTCATCCGCAAAATTCCAAACAGCATGGTTATGATAAATTACAAACAACTTCCAAACCCAATACAGCCAGGTCATTTGATGATGTTGATGCGGAGATAGAAAGAATACGAGAATGGGAGAGAGAAAAGGAAAAAGAAAAAGAGAGAAAGAAAATGCAGGAGTTGGAGAAAGAGAAAATGGAAAGACAGAGAGAATTAGACAGACAGAAAGAGAAAGAAAGGCAGAAAGAAGCTGAGAGACAGAAACAAATAGATAGACAAAAGGAGATTGAAAGAGAGAGGGATAAACAAAGGGAGAAAGAAAGACAAAGGGAGATAGAAAGACAACAGCATCTGGAGATGGAGAGACAAAGACAGGCAGAGATGGAGAGAAAGAAGAATGATCCGATGGTGATTACGTTTGAGTATCAATCGGAGGGTGCTGGGAGACCGGAGATGCGGGCACGAGATAGTCGGGAAGGGACGTACGACAGGAAGTTCAGAACGGATGTGAAGTCTAGCAGGTCCAGTAGATCGGATGATGATTTTGAGGTTTGTACTGTTTAACAATTTAGCTGAATAATGGAAAAATGGCCGGTGTGCATAGATACCAACATAAGGGATTTTGGAATGTGTTTTAAAAACAACTTCACAAAATATAAATTAAATTAAAAATGCAAGTCTTCTGTAAATCATTCTATACCAGTAAGATTGGTGATAATCAATCTACTTTTATTTATGGTTAATGAAAATCACTTAGATCTAAGTTGAAAAATAATAAATGAATGAAATATGCTTTTTTTGAAAAAAAAAATGTTTTAAAAGTTTTATTTGGTATATGTTATGGTACAAAATATAGGATAAAATCTTCATATATATCGTAGACTGCCCTGTTTTGGTGACTGCCCTAAATCGGTGACCCTCTCTTTTTGTATCCGATTTTCAAAATTAAGAGTTCTATCATGTCAAGAGGTTTTACAGTCATCCATTAAAACAAAAAACCTGTCATTTCTGTTGTTAAAATTGGAGAAATTCTAAATAATGACCGATTTACATGCTTGACTTCATTTTCTGTATAAATTTACCTATGGTTTTCTAAATAGCCTTTTTAATCACACATAGAAGTGCCCTACAAATGTCATATTTTCAATTTTGAAACCAATTTGACCACAGTCTTCAATTTTGGAATAAATTTTGATATAGAACTTGCCCAGTAGCTTCTTGGAAGGATGAAATTAAAGGGTCACTGATTCTGGTCCTACTAATTTCACGTGCTAAAAATATGGGGTCAACAAAATTCAAGCTAATTCATAAATGTGGTGATTTAAGAAAGCAACATTGTTAGGATTAAGGGAAAGTAAGACAAACTAAAGACGTATTGCATTTTTAAGTCATATTCATGAAAGTTAGTGAAAGAATAAGGAAAAGTTCTTAAGGTCACCGAAACTGGTCAGTCGACTATACAAGTCTGTTTAAGAAAAAGTTAAATCTGGTTTTCAAGATGATAACTCTGATTTTATTTAGGCTAGAATGTATGAGCACCAGTATCGTATGACCCATGTTTATATGCCATATGGAAAACCGGTATGGGTATGTGTGTCAGAGTTCACGTGTGACTTGGGGCACGGAATTCACGAGGAGTGGTCAGGTCAAGTGTGCTGTGGAACATGATTAACCTATCACAGAACGGCAAAATTTTAGACTGTTCAAAATTCTTTGATTTTGTAGATGACAATTTCATGTGAATTCAATTTTACAGTTTTTGGCTTTTTGTGGAAGAAAACATTATTAACAATGAAGAAATCGCTTGTCACAAGCAATTTTTCATTTTCAATGATGCTTTCCAAAGCCTTTATCTTGTGGGGTGTCAAAAAGCGCGACTGTGTGACACATTATTAATACTGGTTTATTTTACAACTATTTTGTCAGGGATCCTTTGTGGCTGAATAGTTAAGGTGTTTGATTTGAAATCCTGACTTTAAGACATTGTTTGAGCCCAGCTTTCATTATAGGAGTTAATCATACTGACCTAGGACTGACCCTCACCAATACAATAATGAATAGATGGATGATTATAAACCTGAACAGGATAAGCGGCTGGACACTTGGAAAGAATATTGTGATGGTGTTGGCGCCATGGTTAGGTGCTTAATTCATCGCAATATGACTGAAATACTGATAAAAATTTTGTCAATCTCTTTTCAAACCATTAAGCAAGGAATGCGCAAAGATGACCGATCATGGTTGATATATAACTGAAATTAGAAGCGAAGTTAGAAGCAAAATGAAACCGATTACAAACATGAACAATACTGATTTGCTTCTTGTTTCCTAAAGAGTCAAGATCAACAATTTTTGTCAAGTATTCTTTTCTCAGACCTTATATGTTTTTTACAATCCTAGAATTAAATGCTAGAATGTAACATTTTATACTTTCACTTAATCTTTTCTCAAGCATACATTTAACATTTAGATTTAATGGTTTTGATAAAGTTTGTTTTGATTTTGGGACTGAATGGTTTTCTTTGCAGTGCAGGATGATTAACAATATGGTCGAATAAACATTTACCAAACAGATCCATATTTGAAAAACTTTGTCGTGAATATCTTTCTTAAGAAAAATATAATTCAAGCAAACACTGTGTGACACTCAGTTTTAACACTTGATTGCTCGTGTGGTGCATGTAACTCAACATTTTGTCTTTTTCTTTCGTTAGTAGAAGTTATAAGAGTAGATGCTTTTGTTCAATTTCCAATAATAATGTGACTGAGAGTAGTGGACTTGTTATAAACCTTTTCCTTAACCCTTTCCCAAACGACAAAATTTTAGGGTGATCCACTTCAAAAACTGCCCCAAATGACAAAATGGTTGTTATTAAAGATAGGATTTGTGTAAAAAATGGCATAGAAAATATTGAGACAAAAGGAGAAACTGCTGGTTATCAGCAGTTTCTTCTTTTGTCTCAATGTTTTCACAAGCCTATTCTCTTAGGGACTTCAAAACCAGGTCTTGTTTGGGAAAGGGTTAATGTCAAATTTGAAGAGTGCAGACAGCAAAATTATTGATATGAAAAGTATAACATTTGAATGTCATAGCCTATACTGGTGAAAAAAATGACGTAAAAGGAGAAATTGCTGATAGTCAGCATTAACCTTTCCATCAATGTTTTAAACAAACTCTACTTTGAAACATCAAAATAAGGTCTTGTATGGGAACAGGTGAAGGCAGACTCAAGCAGTCATATTTATCTAAAACATAAGACATTATAAAACCATTCATAGTTTAGAGACCACAATAATATACTAAGCACAAAAATATAGGTATAATGAAACTCAAAGATAGATAAAAATTAAACATTTAAGTTTCTAGGAAGTTGTTATACTTTTTTTGATAAAACTATTATTACTTTTGCTTTATGTGAAGATATTGTGCAGTCACAGGTCCTTGATTTCATAACATAGACATATACACTAAAGAGGGGTCAGCATTGAAAAATCACAAATGGGCCAAAATTGTGCATATACATGCGATTTCCGCAATTCTGGATGAAAACTATACAGTACATATTCGCAAACAAGTCCTTAGCTGTGAAAAGATGATTCAATGTTGTCGTCTAACCGACCGCCAACACTGGCAGATCGTAGGAAAGCTCGAACATGCAGTTGACCAGACTAATGTTGTATTGAGGATTGCTGTGTCACTAAGTGTATAATTGTGGGGCTTCATTGAACAAGCAACCGATCGGCGCGTTATTCTGTTCTTTCGCTATCATAGAGGTTTTAAGTTCACTAATTGAAATAATCGGCATCAACATACCGGGATCTTTCAGGATCACTTTAAACATGCAGGCATCCAAATACAGGGATAATCTCAAGAAACACAGATTTGGACCCTACAAGTCGTATACGCAGTAATATTGACAGTATTATGCGATTTTTGAAACATACAGTACTGCTACATACGCCCAAGGATTAACCAGTCTATAATAGTGCGACCGAAAACCCTTTGAATTTTTTTTCTTTAAGATGTTAAGGAACAAGCTTATTGAAGAAATTTGAGTAAATTTTGGAAATTTCGTGGTAAAATATTGGATCAATTCCGATATCCCTATATTGTTGTGCTTAGTATATATATCTATACTCCGTAAATATTGACCTGAACCTGTTGAATATGCAATGAGTAATTGTAATGCAAAATAATCACTCTCTGACATATGTTGACACGAGATCGAAGCATGTGCAGAATACAAAGTCAACAAATATACTGCCTTTAGCACAATGCTTAAATAATTCTAAGTAATCAAAATTCTTTCCAGAATGGAATAACTTGGTTGTACCAATATGGAAGCTGTTGCTGATGACTGCTACTGATAACAAATGTTATACATATTAATTAAATGGATGTTTCGAGTTAGTGTACATTCTAGCACAGAAAATATTGAGTTAAGAGTGATTCAAATTGCTGATTATCAGCAATTTCTTCTTTGTAATCAATGTTTCCAAATTTTCTACAAGGGACATTAAAATCGGGTCTAAATTATTTGGTTAACCCTATCCCAAACAAGGCCTGGTTTTTACGTCCGTAATAGAAAATGCTTGGGAAAACATTGAAACAAAAGAAGAAACTGCTGATAACCAGCAGTTTCTCCTTTTGCCTCAATATTTTCTTGGCTATAACATTAACATTTTGGCCTTTTGTGATTATTTACTTTGTCGTCTGCAGCAGCTTTCAAATTGGAACAGTCTAAATTTTTGTCGTTTTGGAAAGGGTTAAGGGATTATTCTCTCTGATGTAACAGTATGGAGTGTTTTACAAAATTATTGTTTCCAAACTGACTTGTAAATGTGTTTGAGCCAGGATCAGGAAAAAGGTCCTTTAAGGCTTTGGAGCCCAATATGGTTCTAGATCAGCCTGCAAATACATGCAGTCTGATCAGGAACCATGTTGTTCTCCAATAGCTTCTTCATTATCTGTAGCAACCATAAGAGAGCATCATGGATCCCACTTAGACTCCACTTTGGCATTGTCTGGCCTGGATCCTTGCTGATCTCAAATGCTATAAGTATTAATTAAGAGACCTTTTTTACACACCCTATTACCGGCTATCACTACAGCAGTTGCTAACCTTGGGCAGTATCATCTATAAATAGCGGGTGTACTGGGTAGGTCATACTTTTTCCATCTTTGCTTTTGTGTTAAAGCCTTTCTCAGCTATATTTGTAGTGCACTTGGCTGGCCATACATTTGAGCACCTACATGATAAATATCAGCCCAAAGAATCCCTAAACAACAAAATTATTCAGCGACAAAGTCGTAACTTCACAATTTTTTACGTAAAATCCAACTTTCAGTCCATATAATGAGAAAATGATAAGATGATCATTAGAATTAATATAACTATTAAAATAGTCAATCAATTTTCTTACACTGTGTAAATTTAGAGAACTGTCTGAATTGAATTAACTTCAGACTGATCGATTAAAACTAAACACTGATGCCGATTTGGCTATCACGAACAGCATATTGAAAATTTGAATGGCAAACCCGGACATAAGTTGATGGCAACACAGAACAATATGTCTTGTTGGAAAAGCGGCATCTCTTTCAACAAGAAGTTGCCCGAAAGGAGCATAAATAATGAATCAACACCATTTCTTGATAGACTAGCCATTTCTGAATTATAGACATAGAAATCATCTAGATATGGTTGAAGCTGAGTAACACAAAATTGAAGGACGTATGCAACCATTAGTTGTAGATGATAGTTTGTCGGTTAAGGTATACATCCCATCATTAAAAACACAACTTTTTAGCCGTACGAAATGCATCAAATTACACACATTTGTACATACACTTCTTATAAGTTGATTCAACGTGCCGGATTTCAAGATTATGCTTCAAAAGGAAAATAATTTACAAATATTACTTTACTCTATATTCATATGCAGCGGAGGTAATTTTGAACATTTCTGTCAAATATTTCCGTAAGTATGCTTTGATTCAAAATTCTAAACCGTTCAAAATGGTTATGCTCAGAATGGAAATGTAACACAGTTTAGGAATTACTGGCACTTATCAAATTCACCTCTGGCTCTTTAGTGCTAATGATGGGTTGCAAACCTTAAAAAACTACACATACTTTACAGTGAAATTTGTGGATTTTACATCATGTCATCGCTGTTTCAGGCACACAATATGACTGTAATATTTTTAATGGGGTTAAATTTCATTTAGTCAGACTTAACTTAAATAGATGGGACCCACGCAAATATATGTATATGAATCCTGCTATTTCAAAGTCGGTCAATGAATCTTCAAACATTTCGATCGAATGTTTTGCGCGGTGCAAATTTGTATTTTTCAATGCGAAACGATTTGGTTTATTGGAGTTTTACGCCGTTTTCAACTGGTTGTATCGCGACACCTTGAGCGCCTAACCATGGATTCCTGTTGTTTCTCATACAAGTACTAACACAATAGACTAACCGAGCCTCCAGCTGCTCGCCCACATAGGTTAACAATATCAAACCATTGGTGGGTAACACTAGTTAGAAAAGATATTTGCCACGGCCGGGGATCGAACCCGGGTTCTCTCGAATGAGAGACAGATGCGCTATCAATGTTCAGCGTTTTGGCCTCATTGCGAAACGAAGAAGAGATATCGGTGATAACGGATTATCAAGCAAGAATCTGTTGATATCGATAAAACATCATGATTGTCTACATAAAGCACATGATTGCAACTAGCCTAGGTAAGTGAATACAGAAACTAGTGAAGGATCAAAGATCGGTCAGCTAGGTAAGGATCTCTATGGATAAGGCGAGAAATCTCCCTAAACGTCTGAAATGGAAAACTCAATTTTCAAAACATGAAAATTGATAAATATCTCGAGCTGTATTGTTAGATCTATACCTAAATCATATGAAAATTGATTTTGTACAATCAAAACGATCCGACATGTACACTGAACAGATCTTCTTAACCGCCACGGCATGAAACTTCGTATAACTCCATTACCATTTTGGACAGGAGCTTGAAATTTTCAAATAAAAAAGATAAACCATTTCCACAGAAGATGCCAAAATTTCATTGAGGCCTTTTGACAATAACATGACTTAATTGCAAATTGAAAAGGGTCACTGTCACGTCTACATTTACACATCAACAAGATAAACCTTAAGCCCGGGATGTGACATCACTCTGCGTCAATAACTCTGCTTGACAACGAGCCCTCATTCAGTTGTAGCTACCTAGGAAGTTCTAAGGTATAATTCTAGACGTCTCAGTAGCCTAGGTAAGTCTGCACCACTTCCGGTTTCCTGGTATTTTTGCCAAAAACTTTGTGCAATATCTTGTGATTACTTTAGAGCATTTCTCCGATTTGAATTCATCTGTGCATTAAAATTGGGTGATATTTGTTGAGTGTTAACAACAATATCGGCTAGTCTTCTGTTTTGAATGCTTTGATGGTGTTCTACGGAATACAAAACGTGCTATTAAAAAGAACAAAAATCCAGTTTGTAAACATAACTTTGTATCCTCCTGAGTAGCATACAGACGTCAAAGATCCATTACTGATATGCATAACTGATTCAAAAGTAATGTCTTTCGTCAAGAAAGGTACATGTAGAATAATGATAATTTGTATGGTAGAATGTACGGATCATGATCTGAGGTGCATTTTGACATGGTTTTTGGGGCCATATAACTCGTTATAAAGAAACAATAGAAAAACAACCGTTGCATTACACAACAATGTAGGCATATCTTCACTTAAGAATGCTTTATCGTGTTATATGGAATATAATACATGCCAAAAGAACACTAAAATGCAGTTTGTAAACATAACTTTAAATCCTCTCTTTTAGCACACACGCGTCAAACATCCATTACTGACATGCAAAATGTGTTCAAGATACAAGTCATCTTTCAGAAAATGTACATGTGAAGTAATAATATTTAGTATGGTGGACTCTTAGGGCCATGCTCTTTGGTGCACTTTGACACGATTTGTGGTCCATAAAATTCGCAAAACAGAAAGCAATCGGAAAACAATTAATGCATTTTGCAGTATCATGATCAACCTTTTGAAACATGCACATATCATTTAAAAGGGTGCATGCCTTTTTCATATCGACGTCGCTTTCGATAAGCCCCTCAGTCCGACCCATATCACTTAAGGACATCCGGCCCACTGAGTTGCTTTTTCTTTGCAAAATCGGAATGTCGGATCAATATGAATTAATGCTTGATTAGATGTTGTGCAATTTAACTCATCACATCGTGCACCGCGTGCAAAAACTGGTTTTATATGAAAAACTCTACACATAAAACGTTGTTGTTTTAATTTCGACTTTATCGCATTTAATCGATAGCTATTGATCACAAAATCTAATGTGCAAAATATTGATTCAAACGAGCTTTTCGTTTTTCATTTACACCAAAAAATCTGTTCTGAAAAGTGGCGGTTTAGAACATCTGTTCAGTGTACAGATAACTCCGTAAGAAGAGGCATTTTTTATGCTCCCCGAAAAAATTTCGGGGGAGCATATAGTCGCCATGCTGTCCGTCCGTCCGTCCGTCCGTCCGTCCGTGTGTCCGTCCGTCCGTCCGTCCGTCCGTCCACAGCCATATCTCAGCAACCCTTGGACCAAATTCAATGAAACTTCACATGTGAACTCCCTGGGTCAATACCTAGGGACCTTTTTCTCCGTTTGTAAATTTAAGGCTGCGTCATGGAAAATGGGGCCTTAGTGTAAAAATTAGTTTTTCTCTTATTTCTCTTCATCTAATGGGCAGAATTCAATGAAATTTTGTGCTCATGTAATAAATAGGATGTTCTAGACCATATTCTATAAATAATGTGTGTACAAAAAAGCTGTCATGGGAAAAGGGGGCTTAATGTATCATAGTTTTTATTTTGTGACAAACACTTATTCGGGGAGCATTATCCGTCTGTGACGGCTCTTGTTTGGAAATGGTTAAAAATGTTTATTTCTTTATTCTTATTCTTTATGTTTCACCTTGCATGGTGAAGTAAAGCCGAGTGGTCATTGGACAAACAGACCTCTCAATAAAAGTACCCAGCCTCCAGCTGCGCTCTCACACAGATGATTCACGCCCATTGGTGAGAGACAAATGACTTTTGTCAAATGTAAGAATAGATACTGGTCGGCCTGGGGTTCGAACTCGCGCCCCCTGGATTGACAGACTCCGACGTTAACTGGACTCGGCTTAAACAGATACATGTTGCAGCAAATACTCTTTATAAAGCAAACCGCACGGAATCTCGGACAAACAAAAGAGCTTTGTCCGTATAATTCTAAAACCACACAACTGCAGCTTGAATGAAGCCGTGGTTACGAGATTTTTAACAGCTAAAACCGCTTGGACCATTCTATTTATAGCGTAACATTTAACCCTATTAACCATAATATTCCATTTCCTATATTATCAATAGCAATGAACTTTGTGCTAAAAGTACAGTAGATTTACCGTTATAAGTATTGACAAACCGTCAGTGTAGGCCTAGTTATAAAGTCTCGCAACTATGGCCACATACGAGTTTTTATAACAACACATACGATGCACTATTGTTTCACCAAAATTGCGCCACGGTTAACTGGATAAAAACATTTTCCATTTATCTGATTTTAATATCAAATAAATAACAACGACATCGCTGTATTGTCCACCCAAATTAACCCGGGACAACTTAATTTTCGTGTGCAAAGTCCGTTAGTTGGGTGCCTTAACCTTAACAAGTGGGGTCATTACATATGCAGATGTCTCGGGTTAATCTTACTGGACAATATAAATGACCATTCTGATATTTGGCTAGTATAATTACCCGGTCAAGGTCAGTAATTATCCTCCAAATAGTGTTCATAATTAAAACTCTTATTAAATTCCCCTGCAAATAATCGAGTTCATAAGCAATAATTAGATAAAGCGGAAACTCACAATTTTAAAACTTAAATTTATATTGCTATAATAGACGAATAACGCAATGGTATTTTTGAGCATAGGATCTAATGTTGAAGGTATCTTTTTAAAGTTAGTCTGTGCCCGATTTTATAAACGCCGACTAGAGTTAACCAAATGGCCAAGTATCTGTTTCGGTTATTTTTCGATTATTCACATCGGAAAATTTGAACAAATCAGTGAAATATTTTGTTTGTGCTAAACAGCGTTGATACAATCGGGCCTATGATTTGATTTCATGAGATGTAACGCCGTTTTAAACCGCTATGGCCATATTGCAGTGACTGGAGCACCTAACCGTGGATTCCTTGGAAGTTCTTGCTTCATATATAGCTTATTCTTATCTGATGCTCTTTTATCAAACAAAAGTACCAGCATTCGTGTATTGTTATAATTATCATCAGCAAATTTTAAATATTTCACACCATGATCACTTGGATAATGAAAAAGAATTGTACATAGACAAGCAAAATAGTATCATTTATGCTGTCTGTGATTGCCTATTTCAAGTACGAATCTCCTGTCGGTGATCCCCCTACGTGCTGTTCGTGATTGCATAAATTTGTAGCTCACCAAACTTTGTTTGACTATAACGACATAACGGAATAGTTGATTGTCTTCACATGCAATTAGTTGGTAGTTAATATACTAGATATCCATTTTGTAATAAAATTTCTAACATTTGCTTCAGTGTTTTTCTGATATTTGCATGAAAAGACGAATTTTATACGCAAATATGTGAAGTTTCGACTTTGTAAGTGAATTATTCTTTTGTTTGATGACTCTCTGTGCTAATATTTGACATGTAGGTGCTCAAATGTATGGCAAGCCAAGGGCACTACAAATTATAGCTGAGAAACGCTTTTACACAAAACAAATATGGAAAAAGTATGACCTACCCAGTTCACGCGCTATTTATAGATGATACTGCCCAAGGTTAGCAACTGCTGTAGTGATAGCCGGTAATAGGGTGTGTTTTAGATCCTGATTCATTTATTTACAGGGTTCAGCACAGAATATATCATCAATCAAAACAGCCCTACCCGTGCAATATGACAACAAACGACCTCAGGTATTATACGTTCAAAGTTAAACGAGAATCTATACAAATATTTTGGTTTATTTTAGGGTGGACAGGTATGAATATTTATAAGTTGTTACTATAAATAGTCACATATACATCCTGTCTCCCCTATTATCCGTTATAGGTCTATTCCCTCATTAGTAAAAGATTTTTATACAGTATCTTTAATTGTTGATCAAACCCATAGGTTTGATTTTGAAATGATAATTTTAGAATTTCTTCAACCCCTCTTATCTGTTGCTCTGTGTCTTGGGTTATTTCTGCTGACAAAATTTATGACATTTGTAAACTTGTTTTCTCTTATGCGAACATTTGATCATCTGGTAAGAGTTAACCCATTTTCAGACGGCAAAATTATAGATTGATCTGAATTCAAAGGTGTTGCAGACAACAATTTCAAGTCAATGAACTTTTACTTTTTTTGGCCTTTATAAGTAGAAAATATTGTTGGAAATGAAAAAGTGTTTGTCACCAGCAGTTTCTTCATTTTCCAAAGCGTTTCCCAAAGCCTTTATCTTGTGATGCATCAACTTGTGGAAATAGGTTAGAATTTAACATACATTTCTAGGACTCTCCCAAAAAGACAGACACGAAGAAGAAAGATAAAAAAGACAAAAAGAAGACGTCGGTGAGAGACAGATCAAAAGCTTATGAATATGCTCCAAGTCCGTATGAATCTACATATCTCGGTCAGTCGTCCCGACATGCCAGTCTCGAAAATATGAACAGGCAACAATATGGTTATAGGTGAGATAAATTATTTTGTATTATAGTTCGGACACAATATTATGGCATATGTTTACAAAATTTACCTATGTGCACAACACAATAGATCTATTATTAAACTCTAAACTAATGTAATTGTGCATGTGATTGTTTGAATCCTGCAGGTTTCTCAATCGGTTTTACCTGCAAGATTTGAACCAATACAGGCAAACTTAATTGTATTGAAAATTTAGAATGCACAGATGCATTGGGACCAATACAGGTACCAGTGGAGGCAATAGCCAAAGTACTGATGAAACAATACAGAGTTATCTTCCATGATATATCATTACTTGATTCAGGGATGTCAAATAGTGAAGAATTTATGTGAATTTGGAACCCATCATGATTGTTTAGAATATGGAAAACAAAAAATTGATTGTTTCATTTCAGCCCTTATGCCCAGATGCCAGGTATGGGCGGGTATCAGACAGGTAACCCCACCCACCAACAGATGCATTGGGACCAATACAGGTACCAGCAGAGGCAACAGCCTAGGTCACAGCCCAGGGGAGATTACTGGTGAAGAAATACAGATCAGGGGAGATTACTGGTGAAACAATACAGACCAGGGGAGATTACTGGTGAAACAATACAGAGTTATCTTTCATGACTATGTCACTACTTGGTTCAGTGATGTCAAATAATGAAGAAAATGGATAAATAAGTGCCAAACTGCTGTTGTAAATGCTTGAGCCAGGATCTGGAATAAGGCCCCCAATAGTATTTCTATATCAATTTGTTCCTTAGTGAAGTCTGACGTTTCCTTATAGTTGCTACAGGGCATAAGAAAGGTGTACATAGTCTGATCTGGATCCATGTTTGTCTTAAATACTATGAAGGCCCTTTTCAAGAACCTGACTCATATGTTATTTGTATGCACTTACAATAATCCATAGAGATAATTTTTTGTGAACTTGTGTGACAATAAACTTTATTCAAGGGAGTTAATCCATTTCCAATGGCAAAAATTTCGGGTGACCAGTTTGAAAGGAGTTGCAGACGACAACATAGATGATGGTAGAGTCTACAACATAGCACAGAAAATATTGCTGTAAATGAAAACTGCTGACTGTCAGCATTTTCTTCTTTTGCCTCATTATTTTCCCAAGCCTTTTTAGATAATTTGTTTATATATGGACATCAAAACCAGATCCAGTTTAGGAAAAGGTTAAAGAGTTATCTACCTTGACATCTATATTTTCATTTCATTCCGTTGTTAACTTACCATACGAAATATACATTAGAATGACCATCCTACCACCACGCAGAAACACGTAAACAAAAACAATGAGCGTCTAGTGATCATGATCACGGAAGTACTCCGAGTACTTAGACGCTCCTTCCGGCAGTTAATTTTTCTGCGCCATTGCAGTCAACACGTGAATATAATTGTCGCTCGAATTTTCGCGTTTATAATGACAGACGTGAAGGATACCGACTCGGAGAAGTCTTCCAAGAAAAAGTCTTCGAAAGTGAAGGCCTCGGTCACCAATACGAGCGCTACTCAGTCATTAAATGACAAGGAAACAGGACAAAACGAGACGGAAAACAACGTGGTTAGCCTCGAGGAAAAATTGAATAAGAAGTTTGAGGAGCGATTTTCGGGACTTTCGTCGCAGATTGAAAGCCTTATGGCCATTTTCACCAGTCAGGTGAGTCAGCCCCAGACTTCTGTTCGTGATGAGGGTGCTCAGTACTTGGCTGAGCCTGTCCCCTCTATGGTCACAGTCGAGGCAAATAGTGCAGCTCGCAGACCTTTGATATCCATGGAAAATAGTCTGAACAGGGATTATGGCTTGGATAATAATTACTCTGGACCTAGTAGAGATGATGCTCTTTCGATACAGGTTTCGGATACGGAGAGGCGTAATAGTGGGTTCTATGAGGAATCTGATGCACACTCTTTGGTTTCTGCTAATAACGATGAGAATGGTGTTTGTGACACTCGTTTTAGTAAATATATGGCAGTCAGTGATGATGTTCAAAATAAATCTCTGTTGAATTTGTTTGGTGAAGATGCACAAACGAAGTCACAGAAAGCTAGTGTTGGCATCATTTTGGACAATGCACAGAAAAACATTATTTCGGAATCTTTCCGTTGTGAAAAACCAGAGAAACTGTCGTGCTTTAAGGACACTTACAGAAATGACTTTCCTGTGCATGAATCCTGTGAGGACTGGTTTCAGGTGCCAAAATTGGATGACACTGTTGAGTCCTTACTTATCAAAAAACATGGACACAGGGCGGCTTTTGGCCATGCACCTACTCTGTTCAGTAGACCTATGCGCTCTATTGAGCGGTTAGGTTTCCAAACTCAGATGGCTTCTCGTATGGGAATGATTCTGTCATGCTATTCTCAGCAAGTGCTTGGGTCTTTGTTGGATTGCTTACAACAAAAGAATTGCAATTTGGATTTGGCTATTCAGATGACACGTCATAGTTTCGCTATTTCCACAAAATTGTTAGATCAAATGTCAAGGACCGGTGCCTTTGCTCATTTGATCAGGAGAAAAGCAGCCTTATATGACACTGGCTTGAGTGAATTTAAAGATTATGCTGCGACTGTGAACTCTTTACCTCTTACTGCAGAGGGTGTTTTTGGCACTGATTTTGACAATAAATTAAAAGCAAAACAAGAAAGAAATAAGCAAATTGCAGAGGTTATTCCTGATAGTATGTTTCAGAAATCTAAGCCTTTTCCCTCTACAGGTTCTTACAAGAGAAAGCAGTATTCAGGCTCTTCAGAGAACACAGCTAAGAGAGGGAGATATGATGACAAGCCCCAACAACAGCGTCAGGGCAACAATTATTCGGGAGCGGGTCAATTTAGAACCCCCAGACTACCCTACAAACAAACACAGAAGAATAAGGTTAGTTCAATGGAATAAAACAGACCAAAGCGTCTCCAGAAAAATTGGCACTTATTTTGTCAGAGGTAGAAAAGCTTATGGAAAAAGGAGCTATAGAAGAAGTTCCACTGCAGTCAGCAATGGAAGGTTTCTACAGCACCTTTTTCCTTGTTCCCAAGAAAAACGGAGAATTACATCCGGTGATAAATTTTAGACCATTAAACAGATACATACTGAAAAAACATTTCAAGATGGACACTCTTGCCAAGGTGATAAATCTTTTGAAAAAGGGGGATTACGCCTTCTCTCTCGATCTGAAGGATGCCTATCTTCACATCCCTATGCACGAATCTCACAGGAAGTACCTGCGTTTTTGCATAAACGGCAAATGCTACCAGTTCAAAGCAATGTGTTTTGGCCCCACGCAAGCACCCAGAGCATTCACCAAAATTGTGACGGTGGTAGCCGCTTTTCTTCGAATGCACAATGTGAGACTAGGGTCATACCTAGACGATTGGTGCATAGCAAATGGGGAGAGGATGGGAATCCTGTCAGATCGAGAAAGGACACTAGACATTCTTTTGAATTTAGGCTTCATAATAAATTTAGAAAAGTCTTCTTTAGTCCCAAGTACAACAATCACATATCTGGGAAGTCTGTTCAAACTGCATCTAGGCCTGTTTTTTTCCAACCTTGGAAAGAATAGAGAAGCTGGAGAATTCAATTCAGACTCTAATAATAGGAAAAGAAAGTACAGCTTTTCAATTTCTTCATGTTCTGGGCCAGATGGCCTCTTGCATAGAGATAATTCCGTTTGCTCGATTGCACATGCGCCCAATTCAAATGCATCTTCTGTCCTTTTGGAAACCAATTACCAGGGACATGTCGGCCAAGATTCCGGTGACCAAACATTTGATAGGTCATCTGAACTGGTGGTTAGTGAGAGCAAATACGCTAAAGGGTCGATCCCTGCAACCATGGTCTACAACAGTAACTTTAACGACAGACTCTTCCAAGACAGGCTTTGGCGGCCACTTGGAGGGTCAACAAATTTTTCAGGGAACATGGTCTCGGGGAGAAGCCAGACGACACATAAATGTGTTAGAACTGGAGGCTGTGTTAAGGACAGTAGAGTTTTTCCTCCCATTCTTAAAGGACAAACAAGTTCTTATAAGATCAGACAACACAACAGTAGTTCAGTTCATAAACAAACAGGGGGGGACGAGATCTGCCAGCCTGTGTTACATAGCCTGGGATCTATGGAAGCTGGCAATAAAACACAACATCAGTTTGAAAGCCGCATTTATAGCGGGCAAGAAAAACATACTTGCGGATCAACTGTCCAGAGTGAAGATTCGCCCTTCAGAATGGACCCTAAACAATTTGATAGTGCAAACATTATTCAATCTTTGGGAACAACCAATGATAATTTGATAGTGCAAACATTATTCAATCTTTGGGAACAACCAATGATAGACCTTTTCGCATCTGCAGACAATCACAAAACTCCAATTTTTTGCACTTGGTCACCTCACAAGAAAGCGCTAGCAGTGGACGCACTGTCAATTTCATGGGACGGTATGATGGCATATGCATTTCCACCAATTTGCCTGATCCCGAAAGTCCTTCATCACATGCAGCAATTTCACTGTCAAATTCTTCTAATAGCTCCCCAGTGGCCCAGACGTCACTGGTACACAATGCTACTTCAAATGTTAATAGCAATACCAGTCAGGTTACCAGTCTTGCAAGAAATGCTCCTCACAGCCTGGTTGCTCTCGACAGAAATTTCAAAACAAAAGGATTTCCTAAGAGGGTTAGAAAATTACTCGCAGCCTCTTGGAGAAAAGGCACAAGAAAGGACTACATCAGTAAATTCGCAAAATTCAATAGCTGGTGTGGTGAAAGGGAAACAGATCCCTATACTGTTTCTCTAATAGATTGTGCAGATTTCTTGACCTGTCTTTTTCATGAGGGTTTACTTTATAGAACTATATCTGGGTATAGGTCTATGCTTTCAGCTGTGTTACCACCTGTTGATAACCATCAAGTAGGTCAACATCCATATATAGTGAGGCTCATTAAAGGGGTATTTAATTTAAGACCTCCAATTGTAAAATTATGCCCGGAATGGGATTTGGAAAAGGTTTTAAAAATTTTGCAAAAATATCCTTTTGAGCCTCTTCAGAAAACAAGCTTGAAATATGTTACATATAAAACTGTTTTTCTTGTAGCAATCACAACGTTCCGAAGATGCTCGGACCTACAATCACTGAAGATCGCTGAAGGAAACGTATCTGTACATAATGGGGGTTTATGGTTCCTTAGACAAGGATTATCCAAGCAGGATAGACAGTCGCATTACGGAAATAAAATCTGGGTTCCAGCCTTTCCAGACAACAAACTTCTTGATCCAAAGAGAGCTTTGGCTATTTATTTGAAGAAAACAGAACCTTTTCGTGGAGGACAAGAGTCAGATGAGTTAAAACTTTTCTTATCTTTCATTGAGCCACACCAACCAGTTTCATCACAAACTATCGGCCGATGGATTGTGAGTACAATAAAGCTAGCTTATGACAAAGACTTCAAAGTTAAGGCCCATTCTACGAGAGCCATTGGACCATCTTGGGCTCTTTTCAAAGGAGCTAGTATATCTTCTATCATGGAAGCAGCAGACTGGAAAACAGAATCCACATTTACAAAGTTCTATTTACGTAATGTGGAGAACTGTGTTTTAAAGTAATTTAAGAATAAAGTTACTATGTAAATAACTGTTGTGCATTGTATTTAGTGTACATATGGGATAGTTCAGCAGATACTGATGTGTATATATGGAACTGTTTCACGAGGGAATAATTTGTATACAGAGATGATACAGTGAGATGGATTACAGGAAAATGCTCCCGCCTCCAATAAGAGGTAAGCTTTGTAATCTATTCTAATGTATATTTCGTATGGTAAGTTAACAACGGAATGAAATGAAATTTAAAAATTTGTTCTCAAATTTAAATTTTATGAATGGAGTTGTTAACTTACCATACGATTCCCTCCCACCTCCCCGGCATTTTCTTTAGGGACTGCAATGTCGCCTTTATTACATTAACTGCCGGAAGGAGCGTCTAAGTACTCGGAGTACTTCCGTGATCATGATCACTAGACGCTCATTGTTTTTGTTTACGTGTTTCTGCGTGGTGGTAGGATGGTCATTCTAATGTATATTTCGTATGGTAAGTTAACAACTCCATTCATAAAATTTAAATTTGAGAACAAATTTTTAAATTATGTATGGGGAATAACTGGTGAAACAAAAGAAGAATCATCTATCTTGAAATGAAATTTGATTCAAGGCAGATTATAAGTGAAGTGAGACGGAGCATAGCATGACATTGTAATTAAAATCAGGGTAATTAGGACTGCAATTGCATAGAAATGCATCGATACCGTGAAAGCTTCTTGCTTTTCTACCATTTTTTCCAAGGCGTTTAGGCTAAGATATGTCAAAGTATGTCAAAATGCTTCACTGTTTGTGAAATGGATAGATCTATTGCTAATATTTAAGTTTGTACTAACCAGAAAAATTATGCATCACTTTCTTGCCGTATACATCTCTTTTAGAGTCTCACATAATTAACCCATTCAAACACATTGACTTTTTGACTTCCCAAAAGGAAAAAGATTTTAAAACCCTTATGGAAAATGAAGAAATTGCTTGTCACAAACTATTTGTTCATTTTCCACAATGTTTTCTACTCCAAAGACAAAATGGATGTCTGGGTATGGGTTAAAACTAATACACATTGTACTTATATTTGTTATTTCATCATGTTCATAAAAAAAGATAATTCTGAAAATGTCCAAAACAAGAACAGATGTGTGGAAAAATATTAACACAGAATTATCAAGGTGTATTTGAGCATTGAGCATGTCATGTACAATGTAAGGGTATGTTTTCCCAAACAAAATTTGACATCAAAGTTCTTTACACAAAAAGTTTTAAAAAAACATTTATGGAAAAGAAAGAGAGTGCTGTTTTGTTTTTTTTTCTTTCAAAAATGTCATTTATTTTACCATCAGCCCTTTTTATGCTCCCCGAAGGGAGAGCATATAGTCGCCGCTTCGTCTGTCCGTCCGTCCGTCCGTCCGTCCGTCCGTCCGTCATTCCATCCGTCCGTCCGTCCGTCCGTCCGTCCGTCCGTCCGAAGCGATTTCTCCATAACCCTTGGGCCAAATCAAATGAAACTTACTATGTGAACTCCCTATGACAAAATGCCGATGTACTTTTCCCGGTTTTTGGATTTGAGGCCTCGTCATGGGAAAAGGGGACTTAGGGTTAAATATAGTTTTTCTCTAATTTCTCCTAGTCTAATGGTCAGAATTTGATGAAATTTCATATTTGAGTAGCAAATCAGATGCCCTTGACAATAAACTATTTAAAATTTGCGTATACAAAATATGTCATGGAAAAAGGGGGCTTAACATTTGTTAGCTTTATATTAGCTCTGCATGGCATAAATTTATTGTGAC
Organism: Fragum sueziense; assembly: GCA_963680895.1. Lineage (NCBI taxonomy): Eukaryota > Metazoa > Mollusca > Bivalvia > Cardiida > Cardiidae > Fragum > Fragum sueziense. The sequence continues at coordinate 31,162,623 of OY804595.1, read as the reverse complement.
AATGCCTTATTCGGGGAGCATTGTCCGTCTCTGACGGCTCTTGTTAATTTTGACAAGTCTGAAATGTAGTTTGCTACAGGGTTATCCCTTACCCAGACTAGATCTTGTTTTGATGTGCCTACCCAAAAAGGCTTTTAAAACATTGAGACAAAAGAAGAAAATGCTGATAAGCAGTATTTTCTACTTCTGCCTCAATATTTTCTATTGTTATATTGTACACAAATCCAGTGTTTTTCAGCACCCATCTTGATGTCTGCAGCAGCTTTTGAATTGGAACAACCAGTAAAATTTTGCTGTTTTGGAAGAGTAGTTGATTATGTGCTGGTACACATACTACAATGTATAGTTATTACTTAATTTTATGTATAAAAGTTGCTGTTAGTTAAAAAGAAAAATAATTTGTGCTGAAATACATGTACATGTATTTACAGTGTAGGGACAAAATTTAATCAAATGACAATAATAGTATGAAAACATTGTCTCTCTCAAATAAACCCTAATTTTGATGCCCTATCGTAATGGGAAAACATGATAAGCAGCATTTCTTTCAAACATGTTATATGTACGTATTAACATCAATGAACCAGCATTTTGTTTCAACCGTAATGTTATAATATTTACTCGTCATTAATGAATTTTGTATCTGAAGTAATCTCGAATGTTGTCTCTTGAATCTGAATTTTTATATTATTTTGATTTACATTTAGGGTCAGGATATAATTTTTGATCTATTTTGCATATCGAAGGTATATAGTTTTAGAATATAATATTATATTTTTTGTATTTTTATCGCGAATAAAACTGTTTTGATATAATGAGAATGTATATTTTAGAGATCATTTAATGTATTACTGCTGAAATTTATGCAATAAATGGTAAACTTAATTTTTGTTTGTTTGATACATTCCCTTATCATCAAGTTTGCTTGCATATCACTGGAGCTCTTGAAAAGCAAACATGATTGGCCTGTTCTCCTGTATACATTTGTATTCTGATCAAGACATAATCAGTGGCGGATCCAGGATTTCTGAAAGGGGGGGGGGGGGGGTTCGAATTTACAATTAGGGGGGTTCCTTTTCCTATTATAATACAATTTTGACCGAATTTCTGCATGAAAATGAAATAATTAGGCTTCAGATGGGGGGGTTCGTTTGAACCCCCCGAACCCTCTTAGATGACCACTACATGTTTTGTGAACAATTTATATCTGGATCAAACTTGGCAAATGAAAATGCAAATTAGCATTGGCTAAACACAACCTGATAGAAACATTTTCACATTTTGTCTCAATATTTCCTATGCTGTTTTGTAAATAAGTTCCGTCGTTTTAACCCTTTCCCAAACAAGACCTGGTTTTGACGTTCCTAGTAGAAAATGCTTGGGAAAACATTGAGACAAAAGAAGAAACTGCTGATAACCAGCAGTTTCTCCTTTTGTCTCAATATTTTCTGTGTCATATTTTACACAAATCCTATTTTTAATAACATTCATTTTGTCATTGCAGCAGTTTTTGAAGTGGATCACCCTAAAATGGTGTTGTTTGGGAAAGGGTTAACGCCAATTTTGTCACCACCACCAGCTGGATTGTCCAATTTCTTATGTTACAGTATGGCTGAAATGGCATGTTTTGTGGTCTAGGTCCCCCTCCCCTCAACCCCCACACTTCTACGACATTCTGTATTTTAGATAAACCCTTTTCCAATCAATTCCTAATTTCGAGAACTAAAACACAAAGATGGCTATTCACAACACAGTGATGACTGGCTTGTGATGCTCCCAAGGAAAGGCTTTGAAAAATGAGACAAAAGAAAAAAATGGACAACCAGCATTTACTGCTTATGTCTCAATACTTTAACCCTTTCCCAAACAGCAAAATTTTAGGGTGATCCACTTCAAAAACTGCCACAAATGACAAAATGGGAGCAACTATAGATAGAATTTGTGTAAAATATGGCATAGAAAATATTGAGACAAAAGGAGAAACTGCTGGTTATCAGCAGTTTCTTCTTTTGTTTCAATGTTTTTCCAAGCCTTTTCTATTAGAGACGTCAAAACCAGGTCTTGTTTGGGAAGGTTAAGTGATATATTCTTCATAAATCCTACATTTATCAATATTCATTTTGTTATCTTCAGCAATTTTCAAATGAGATTTCTTTTATTTTGGAAAAGAGTTAAAACTTCTACAATCAGCTGCTAGATTCTTTACTCCGTTCCAGACAGCAAAGTAAGCTGTTGCAATTTGTAGACATGAATAGTGGAATAGGTGCAGTGGTGACTTTAACCCTTTCCTAAACAAGACCTGATTTAAATATATCAAGCCCCAGAAATAATTGAGAGAAAAGGAGAATATGCATAATCAGCATTTTCTTCTTTTCTCTAAATGTTTTCTGTGCTATATACACAAATCCTATCTTTCTCATCGTCTATTTTTAGCTCACCTGAACACAAGGTGCTCAAGTGAGCTATTGTGATCACCTTTCGTCCGGCGTCCGTGCATCGTCCGTCGTGCATCGTGCGTCGTCCGTCAACAATTTCTTTAAATGACATCTCCTCCTAAACTACTTGGCCAATTTCAATCAAACTTGGCAGGAATGTTCCTTAGGTGACCCCCTTTCAGAATTGCTAAAAGAATTGAAATCCATAAAAAAAACTCTGGTTGCCATGGCAACAGAAAAGGAGAAATTTGACTGAATCCCAATACTATCTTTGAACGACATCTCCTCCCAAACTACATGGCCAATCCCAACCAAACTTGACAGGAATGTTCCTTAGGTGACCCCCTTTCAGAATTGCTAAAAGAATTGAAATCCATAAAAAAACTCTGGTTGCCATGGCAACAGAAAAGGAGAAATTTGACTGAATCTCAATACTATCTTTGAATGACATCTCCTCCTAAACTACTTGGCCAATTTCAACCAAACTTGGCAGGAATGTTCCTTAGGTGACCCCCTTTCAGAATTGCTAAAAGAATTGAAATCCATAAATAAAACTCTGGTTGCCATGGCACCAGAAAAGAAGAAATTTGACTGAATCTCAATACTCTCTTTTAACGACATCTCCTAAACTACATGGCCAATTTCAACCAAATGTAAGAGGAATGTTCCTTAGGTGACCCCCTTTCAGAATTGCTAAAAGAATTGAAATCCATGAAAAACTCTGTTTGCCGTCGCAACAGAAAAGGAGAAATTTGACTGAATCTCGATACTATCTTTGAACGACATCTCCTCCCAAACTACTTTGCCAATTTCAACCAAACTTGGCAGGAATGTTTCTCAGGTGACCCCCTTTCAGAATTGCTAAAAGAATTGAAATCCATAAAAAACTCTGGTTGCCATGGCAACAAAAAAGGAGAATTTTGACTGAATCCCAATACTATCTTTGAACGACATCTCCTCCTATGCTACTAAGCCAATTTCAGCCACACTTGGCAGGAATGTTCCTTAGGTGACCCCCTTTCAGAATTGCTAAAAGAATTGAAATCCATAAAAAAACTCTGGTTGCCATGGCAACAGAAAAAGTGAAATTTGACTGAATCTCAATACTATCTTTGAACATCTTCTCCTAAACTACTACGCCAATTTCAAACAAACTTGGCAAAAATATTCCTTAGGAGGTCCTCTTTAAGAATTGCTAAAAGAATTGAAATCCATAAAAAACTGTGGTTGCCATGGCACCAGAAAAGGAGAAATTTGACTGAATCTCAATTTCTTTGAACGACATCTCCTCCTAAACTACTTGGCCAATTTCAACCAAACTTGGCAGAAATATTTCTTGGGAGGTTCCTTTTAAAAATTGCTAAAAGAATTGAAGTCCATTAAATGCTCTGGTAGCCATGGCAACAGAAAAGGAGATTTTCCACCAAATCTCAATGACATCATTGAATGATATCTCCTCCTGAACTAACAAGCTAATTTCCACCAAACTAGGCAGAAAACCTTAGGAGGTCACATTTAAAGAATTGCTAACAGAATTGCAATTTATAAAAAAGAAACCCAACTCTGGTTGCCATGGCAACAGAAAAAGAGAAATTACACGAAATCTGTCAGAAGCAATTTCTCCATAACCGCAGAGCCAAATTTGACAAAACTTAATTGGAACAGTCTTATATTTAGCCACTGAGAAAGGGTTTTAAAAATCATGGCTTATATACGAGGGGTGATCCAAAAGTTCGTAAACTGGGTTAATAAAACTTCAGGAGTGTTCACTATCAAAACATAAGTCATACAGTTTTTAAGTGTGACATCTGTACAATAAATGTGGAAAATTTCAATTGTTTACAAATAATAGTTATTGCTCAGTGATAAATTTTAGACACAGACCATCCGCGGGGCGGGGGAGCAAGAACGTCAAAAGCGACGTCAATTTAACGCGATTATGAACCCTTCTATTCAAAGTGCTTATTTACTATCATACAATTCTGTGTCCGAGGTATGAATATGCTGAAAGTGTTATACTACAATTTTAGAATCGAAATGATGAATGTTTCTCTGTCTGGATGTTTTAAGATCGATATACTATCAAAGCGGAGCCTATCACTGTGTACCCCAGTTCTGACGTCGTGAACCGGGTTGTGGCCCTTTGCAGGACTATCTTGGTATTCATTTTCCTGTATTGAAGTCCGAATCTTGGGTGTCACATAAACATAATTTCTCTACAGCACCATATTCTTGTTCTCTTCAACATTTTAAATGTCTGTGTTGGTGTATGATCAAGATCGTGACAGAATTTTATAATTGACCGACATTCAAATTTCGTTGTTGATGTCATATCGCCTTTTCACTAATTTGTTCTATCTTATAAAAATGTGGTATCTTCATAACAACTTTTACATCAACGTATGCAACTTGGTGTCACTACGTAAAACTAGCGTAATAACAATTTTCACCAAAAAATTCCCTCAGAAATTTAAGAAAATTTGATTAATTTAACATTCATGTATCATCTTTCGTTGCTCCCCCGCCTAGACGTACACACGTTACTATGGTAACGTAGTTTACGGCCGCTATAACTGTTTTGTTAATCTTAAAATTTTTTATGTCGTCTATAGGTAATGAACTACGTTATTACCAAATTATATACTGATCAAGCATGTGATAAGGAAGTTATGGGTCCATTTTACGAACTTTTGGATCACCCCTCGTACCTCCTATTTGAGAGCTACTGAAGATGACAAATGGATCTTCACAAATATATATGACTTGTGTTTTAATATAGAACAGAAAATATGGAGACAAAAGAGTAAAATACTAATATTCAGCATTTCGTCTTTTGGTTCAATATATTCCAAAGTCTTTTAACCCTTTCCCAAACAAGGCCTTGTTTCGACGTCCATAACAGAGGCAGCATTTTCTCCTTTTGCATTAACTTTTTCTTGACAATGATATACACAATCCCAATTTTTGTAAACACCTATTTTGTCGTCTGCTGCATATTTCAAATTGCACTACCCCAAAATTGTGGTGTTTGGGAAATGGTTAAATGAGGTACGGAATATCAAAACCAGGCCCCGATTTCTCGAAAAAACTTCAATCGAATACCCTTCAACATTGGAGAGTAATCCTTTGAAGTTGAGCATGTTCTCATGAGTATATACTTAAGTTTTGTAGAGAAGCCGGGGCCAGTTCTTGTTTAGGAGAGGGATAAATTTAAATTATCATCAACTAGAAATGTTGTAAAGTTGATGAATACCTCAACAAACGCGTTGTCACTGAAAATGTGTTATAGGTCAAACTGATCTTGACTCAATGAGTTAGAGCACAGGAATGAATTTTAAAGTCAGATTGTAACCTTGACCTACAAATACAATAGGGCACCTACTTGGGCCAAGGGCAATAACTCAAGTTTCATGATCATAGGTCAAATAGTTCTCGAGATGTAGCAGGGAAATGAAAAAAGTCTACTGAGGGATGGATGGACAAACATGGTGAAACCAATATACCCCTTCGTAGGGGGGGTGTATACTAGTAATAAATCAATTTCTTCCGCTGGCAGCAAGCAGGTGTAACCCGCTCGGTGGGTGCCATAATATTATGTAACCCGCAAATAAATATCCTATCGACTCCTGATTGGATTCGATCCTGGGACGTCTCTGTCCCTAAGGGAACACTACCACATCGCTATAAAAGCTAGCTTGTGCAGCGAGATAGTATAAGTGCCCTTTATACTACTCCGGCTACACAGAAAATAACTTAAAGTCATGAAAGTTTATGATCTTTGTTTTATTGTATAAAATAAGAATATAACAAATAATAAAAATACATGTACAATGATTATGAACCAAATAATAACATGAATCTATATGCAACCTTAACTCTAGTTCATTCTGTTTTACACAAATGCACACTCTTATGAATCATATCTCTCCCAATCCTCGTCATCCTTTATAAGGCCTGCGTTAATATGGCCCGATGATGGAGTACCTATAAAAAGCTTTCTCATGCTTTGGCAGGCAGTGAATACAAAGATCTGTCTGCATATACATGCAATCTGATCTTTGTCCACACTACCTGCCTGTACCAAATGTTAATTTCATGTGTAAATATTTCCCTGTCTGATACTTTTATAAGTTCATATCTTTGCAAGTCTTCGTCTTTTTAAAATATGGCCATGGACTATTTATATGCCTTGAAGATTGGAGTAACCTTTGAAGTATTGCCCTAGACTTTTTTGCTTTGGCAGGCAGCATAGAAGATCTTCCTTTAAAAACATAAGTATTCTGATCTTTATCCGTGTTATTTCATATGTAAATATTTCCTTGTCGTATATTTCTATGATATTGTTTACGTTCATAGATCTATCTCCTAATCCTCGTCATCCTTTATAAGACCACCGTTAACCCTTTCCCAAACAGCAAAAGTTTAGGTCGATCTACTTTAAAAACTGCCACAAATGACAAAATGGAGGCTATTAAAGATAGAATTTGTGAAAAATATGGCATAGAAAATATTGAGACAAAAGTAGAAACTGCTGGTTATCAGCAGTTTCTTCTTTTGTTTCAATGTTTTCCCATGTCTTTTCTATAAAGGACGTCAAAAGCAGGTCTTGTTTGGGAAAGGGTTAATATGGCCTGCCTATGGACTTGCCTAGGTAAAAGTCTTAAAATATGCAAGCTTTTTAGCAAACATCATAGACAAAGATCTGCCTGCATGTAGGCTACATGCGGTATGATCTTTATCTATAATATCTGCGGAAAAAGTCTTTTTCAAGTGTAAATATTTCCTTGTCGTATATTTTTATGATATTGTTTACGTTCGTATCTCTCCCAATCTTCATCATCCTTTATAAGACCTCCGTTAATATGGCCTGACGATGGGGTTGTGTTGGAATTGTCTGCAGAATTAAAAGATTGTCCCTTTCCTTTCTGAAAATATAAATAGCAAAGACATGTCATTGATTGCCTGGTGAAATATGCAAGGCCATTTCGAAAATATCAGACTGCATTATTGCAAAAAGTTGAACTTCATCTGTATGCACAAAAAAGAGAGTTGATTTCTGGTGCAATCTGATTAAAATCTGGTGTAAACTTACAGAAACACCTGACAGGCACCAGTTAGGGGTCATCTTTCATGACCTCCGGAAAACCAAAATTGATCATTTTTACACTAATTAATGAAATCTTTTATTATGTATAATTTTCCATGACAAGCATGTGCAAACACATTGTTCTGCACTGAAATATGAAGATCTTGTGGTCATGTTTACTGTTTTGATCATGATCAAATTCTTCAATGTGTTTATTTGTATCAGGTGGAAATGATTAAATCTGACAAGACTAAAAACCATAAAATTGTGCCAAAGTTTTGAATACTTGAAAACTCGAAATTTTTATTTCTGATAAAAATTAATTTGTTAGAATAGGAAATAGTTCAGTGTTAGATGAATTATTGACTGAATATCACTAGAATTTTGATGTACATGTATCATACAAGAATAAAGCTAACCTTATCTGTACTGTCAAAATCGCTGCTCTGAAATTGTTAATAAGCAGGTTAATACGCTGATCATGTTAATGCATTAAAGCCATTTAATGCCCTTCAAAAATGACAAAAAATGAGACTGGTCCAAATGATGCGGACAATAGATCATCATAAATCAACCAATAAATAAATTGCACAGCCAGGTGTTCAAAATAGCTTGTTTCAATAGCTTGTTCAGTCCGTCTTTTGCTTAATTATTATTTGTGAGATTAGATATATGATTCATTAGGTATTAATTATATCCCAAACTATATCAGGTTAAGATAACCCTATATGATGTTTGGTTAGAAAAACATTGAAGGAAGAGAGAAAAGAATTAAATAAACATAATTTTCTCATTTTCCCTAAAAGATTACCCAGCTAGATCTATCGAGTGTAGGACAAAACCCCACCAGGACAAAACCCCACCAGGACAAAACCCCCTCAGACAAAACCCCACCAGGACAAAACCCCATCAGGACAAAACCCCACCAGGACAAAAACCCCTCAATATATAAAATATAGTATAACAAATTTATGACACAGAAAAAAATATTTGGTATGGAAAATATTTTTAAATATAAGAAATTTGATTATGTTTAACAATTTATTACTTTATAATTTAATAATTTATTTGAAACTTCAAAAATTGATTTAGATCTACAGTCGAAACTCGTTATGTCGACTTTTGTGGGCCATTGAAAATACCTCGACTTATCCGGAGTTCGACACAAACACCAGCCAGCAAAACCTGAAAGTTTTCACGGAAGTCTTCGGCAGAATTCGGGGTATGGCTAATACGACGATCTGAACATCTCTTGGGAGGAGGGGTCGTATATACCCGTGTACATGTAATTATTATACGATGATGACGTACATGTATTTCAAATAAAATAAAAACGGAAGCTTATAACTATTACTGCCGTTGACAAAGTAACAAGCATCGTCTGCACAAAGCCTTTCTTTCGCGTGTATTTTTCACGGGTTGTGCAATCTTATGGTGAACCGACAGCAGAATGCTATCATCCGGTTTTCACCCAGTTTTCACACCTTTCGATCAAGATTTTAATCCCTATTGTTCGAAATCGTGTTAATGAGGGTTTGACAGCCTAGACAAAGTGACTATGCTAATCAATTAATGACCTGAACAGGTAATTTTAAGGTGAAATTTGTCTACCGACCGACAAAAAAATTCGACTCATCCGAAGTTGACAATTTTCCCAACTCGACACAAACATCAAAATTTATATGAAACAAAGAAGGGACAAAGTCGGGACTTTGAAAACACTTCGACTTATCCGGAAAATCGACTCATCCGATGTCGACACAACGAGTTTCGACTGTATATTGTATAAATTTGTGTATTTATTGTATTTAAAAGCATGTTTTTTTATACTTATTTCCCGGGTATTATGTGTTTATTGAAATATCCAAATAAGGCAATGTTGCTTTAAAAATGGAAGCAATTGTGGGAAAAGGAGAGGTTACTGGGAATAAGATGAAGCCAAATATTATCTTGACATCACATTTTTGTCACCTAAATAAGTCATTTGGCATGCATTATATATCATTCCCTTATCTACGAAATCAATTATCACCTATCATAATCAGGACAAAAGATGACAACAGAAGACTTAACACCTCAGAAGAAAGTAACACTTCTAATTTCAAATAGGTTTATTCCCATGAATCATGCTTGTTAATATTTATCAAAGGCATTATTCAATTGAAACTTTTTAGGGGAAAAATCATTTCATATTCATGATATTCAGGGATAACTTCTTCATTCATTATCAATTTATGATTTAGCAATAAATACTTTTTTGTTCCAATAAAAAATTTTAAGGATTCATAAAAATCTTCCAAAAATCATAAATCTAAGAATATTATAAAATAAATCAATGATAATATATACCATGGAAAAAATAACATAAGTCCTACATTATAATAGTAAATTATGAGTGTTATTTCTTTCCTGTAATTTTTATTCATCAAACATCAAAAATGAGAAAAATAGAAAGTAAATTATCAAAAGCATAACTATTACAATACTTGATCAAATGCAAATTCATTTGTTTCAATAATAATTTATTGTTGAATGATTTGGAAATGAATAAAATATAAGACTGGTGGGGTTTTGTCCGCCTTGCCAATTTTAGTGGTGGGGTTTTGTCCGAGGGGGTTTTGTCCGAGGGGGTTTTGTCCTGGTGGGGTTTTGTCCTGGTGGGGTTTTGTCCGTACCCCAGATCTATCTATGTCATTCAATTCATACAAGTACTTTCAGTGACATTTGTCTTTTGCAAAAGTTTTCAATTTGAACCAGTTTAAAACATTTTTGTCTGGGAAAGTGTTAATAAGCAAAAGCAAATTAGGTTATCCAGCATAAAGCACAAATAGCAAACCATGGCAGCTTCTGAGCAGGCTATATAATCTTGTCTAAACTGTCTGCCAAAGCTTCGTCATAATAGGAAACTTGACACAAACAGCATGAGAAGGGTTTAACTGTAACCCTTGTCCCGCTGATTTTAAAAAGTGTTTCAGACACATTTCCAATTTTAGAGACATTTCAATACGATTAGCTCAAGTGTTTGCTACAATAATCGATTTGAAGATGCAGTGTAGACTAAGATCAGACTGCACGTCTGTGCAGGCTGATTTTAGTCTATTCTGCCTGCCAAAGCTTTTGTCACAAACAGAAATTGATGTGACCAGCAAGGGAAGGGTTAACTTAAAGGCATACAAAAAGTGGTCAGCAACATCTTTCAATAAAGATAGGACTAAAAAGAAACTACAAATATTTCTCACATGTATGGCACTTTTGGATTTATTTTTAGCTTCAGAGCTGAATGTTTGTAAACTTCTCTTTCTAGCCTGTCTTTGCTTCCAGGCATCCCGGATCTGAAATAATATCACCATATTTGTTAACATATATATGAAAAGTGTGCATACTTTTAGGATTACAACCCATCATTAACTACATAACACTTTGGGCATCATCTGTGACAACGGAAATTGACTCTCCGTTGCCAAGGATGAAGCCAAGAAATTGACGATGGTATCTCTCAGTTATTTCCGTAGTTACAGACGACACACAAAGATACACAAAATCTTTGGTATCTAATTCTTGGTAGTAATCCATAAGTGAAAACAAGATGTGTTTGTGAAACACAAATGCCCCCGAAATGGCCATTCTTCAAAAATGTTAAGTTTTCGTGGAGTAAAGGGTTATTAAGGGTTAAGGGATGACCTTGAGGACAATCAAATTGCATGGAACAGATAGATATCATTGAAAGGAAGTTGCATACCAAATTTGAGCTTTGTATGTCAAATACTTTTGGAGAAAAGGCAAAGGTTAAGTTTTCGGAATAGAAGGTTAAGTTTTCGTAGAGTAAAGGGTTGATAAGGGTTAAGGGATGACCTTGAGGAAGGTCAAATTGCATGGAACAGATAGATATCATTGAAAGGAAGTTGCATACCAAATTTGAGCTTTGTATGTCAAATACTTTTGGAGAAAAGGCCAAGGTTAAGTTTTCGGACGGACAGACGGACGGACGGACAGACAGACAGACGGACACGAGTAAAACAATATGCCCCCGATCTCTCGATACGGGGGCATAAAAATGCGGAACGAAGTCCTGTAAACTGCCAAAAACTTTAAAGGGGGAATGGCACTTAAAATCATGCAAATTTTCCAAGAACTTCGTACAAAATTAATATGTATTATGAAAATATGGCCTTTAAAATTGCATCTATGCCAAATCTTAGCTTTCTATCTTGTGTATTGGCTAGGATGTCGACGGATTTAAAACCCCATATGTTCCATTATTGTAAATATTATCCCCGGGACAACAAATCATGGGGTTTTAAATCTGTCGACATCTAAGCCAATACACAAGGTGGAAAGCTAAGATTTGGCATATATGCAATTTAAAGACCATATTTTAATAATATATATTTATTTTTTTGTATGAAGTTCTCGGAAAATTTGCAAGATGTTAAGTGTTATTCTGCCTTTAAAAAACAGTTATATAAATAATATTTATCATCTCTGCATTGAACTTAATAACATTTTATGCACACATAAAAGTCTTTATGGAACGCCAGGCTTCTTCACAGAGTTGAGCCAATTAGATTTGTTCGATTTAATCGGGAATCTATTAATCAAGTCTGTTCGTTTATAACCACATCTTCACTTTTAATCGAATTGGCTCATTAATTATTACAACCAATTGCCGCGGGGTCTGCGATCACGTGTCAATTCCAGCCAATCGCAGACCTATTTTGGCACTCCATTTATTTCATTACATGAAGGACAACATAATTTTATCGCTCGTAAAATTTCGATTGTTACTGTGCACTCTATCGCTTCATACAAGGTATGACCATCGTTAAACCATATTTTGAACACTTTTAAAGGTTTTGGTGTATTATTTAATAAGGTAACAGTTCGAACTTTCGAGGAATTTCAACGCAAAGTGTCTCAAGTTATCATTCCTGACCTAGATCTCAGGACTTCGTGCGTGATCAGTGCGTGGGACCTACATTTGTTGCAGTGACGTCACAACCAAGATGGCTGCGCCTGTGAAAATTCAATTGTTGGGCCATTCTTTCGTGTCTCGTTTGAAATCTTTAATTTATGCAGAACAATCTCTTTCGTTTACACTGGGACTACATGGTAAACCGCTTGTACAGTTCTCTGGGTTCCCGGGCGCCAAAACTTCTCGTCTGAAGGCCAATCTAGATGTTGTGCAGGATTTCCAACCGGATATCTTGATATTAATAGTTGGAACTAACGATGTATACGACCGGCAGAGAACCGTGGATGGTATCTGCTCACACATATTGGACATTGTAGACGCAGCATTACACAGGCTCAATGTGCGTACTGTTATTGTGCTAACCACTCTTCACCGCTGTCCAACACTTGCCCAAACAAGATATCCAGTCGATGTCAGGTGGTTCAACGATCGTGTAGATGAACTCAATACATTACTTTCCGGCGCATTGTCAACGACATTTGGTTCTAGAGCTTGCCTGTGGAGATTAAAGGGGTTTTGGTCAGCCGAAGCAAAACAGCAACGTTTTTGTCCTGATGGATGTCATCTAAACAGAGATGGTCAACTGAAATTACTATCCAACATACGCGCAGCAGCCATAGCGGCCATCCGTTCTACATTACACTAAAAGTTATGTTCCATTTCTTATCAGAATTTGGTTAACCTTTATTTACTTTGGAATATTTTTATATTACTATGAGAACCTAGTGTACCAGATCTAGGGGCACATTAGCACTATTACCACATCTGCTTTTTCTATACAACCAGCTATTTATTGAATGCATGTTTAATCATGAGGTAGTACAGCTGCTTTTCAGGGTTGTGGTGCATGCCAAATATAAGTTCAATTTTATTTGTCTGTTCCGGGATTTGTTTATTAACTTGTCAAGCATGCCCGGCTACGTTTTGCAGACATTGTTACATAGCCTTACCATTCCTGGCTAGGCTGTTGATTTATCTTAGTTGTCTGTTCTGGAAATGTGCTGCATTACCATGCAGTCCATGTTCCAGCTACGAATGGCAGGCTTTTTATTACTTTGCCAATTTTTTGGCTTTAATATGGCTTTACTATTTCGTTGTCTGTCCTGGAGATGCAATGCATTACCATGCTTTGCAAGTCCCGGCTACGAACGACAGACCATTGTCATAATTTGCCAATTTTAAGCCTTAGGGGGTTCGTTTTTGTCAATTGTCGGATCCGGAGAGGTTATGCATTACCATGCATTGCACGCTCCGGCTATGTAAGACAGACAACTTCATAATACAATGCATTCATACGGCACGCTGGTTCTTTCTTGTTTCGTATACTATGTTGCTTTCTAACATATGTTTTTTCATTTCAGGCAAGCTATTGCTCTTGCCTCATATGTTTTATTCATATATACTTATATAGGTCGGCCACCATTAAGGTTCAGGATGTTTTCTTGACATGCAGACATAACTACATTTCGGCACTTTTGTTGTCGTCTGCTTAATTAATGGCTATGCACTTTTAACAAATATTGGCTCCTTCGCCCACCCAAGGGCGTAGGTATTTTATTCATCATTTTTATGACCCCTAATTATATTTTCAGATGAAACGTCGTATTACGGCGACTACGAGCAGCTGTCCTTGCTGCCCAGATGACCAGACACAAAAAGCAAAAGCCCCCCGGCGGAAGGTTGGGTCATCCAAACAGCCTACCCAAACATTGGAAAAATCGGTGGACACTTCTACACCACTTCCTACAACAACAGGCGAAGCAGCAAATAAAACAGTCGGTAGTGACACAACAGTTACTGAAACGCCTCAGTCATCAGGGGGCGAGTCTAACATTCGAGCACCGCGCTTACAAATCACAAACCAGTCATCTGTGATTTGTATCCGTCATGAGTCGGACTCATCTGAAGAGGACGAAGCTGCGCATCCTCCGGCTACAGGACCCACAAACCACCTATCAAGGGTCGTAGGCCCTCAGGTCTCGATACCGCCAAGGGGACACTCTTACAACCCGGCAATTTCTCAACCGTTACCAGAAAATGACTCAGAAAGTGACAGTGAGGAGGATCCAGTGGCGTTACATTCCGCCAACATTATGGGTATGGGTAATGGCACGCCTCAGACTCAGTTTCAAATTAGCAGTACACTAAGCACGCCCATTAAGCACCTTGTTCCCAAGAAAGTTCAAAAAGAAATCCAAAAAAACAAATATATTGATTTGGCCCTTCTTCTGCCTTCAGCACTACCGCAACAACAAGGTCAAAACACGGTTTCTCTGCGCGTTGACAATCAGTCAAACATATCGCTGGTTCCTTCAACAAAACCGCAACGCATTCAAACGATTGACCAATGGTCAACTGCCTTTAATCGTTATGTGGCCATCTATTCTGAAAAATACCCTTTTGAAACCCCAAAGTTGAATAAATACATAGAAATTGTTCGGGATATAGCCCTTAGAAGTCAGGGCTTGGGCTTTCTCTATTATGACACTCAATTTCGGCGACTCAGAGAATCAACTCTCTGGCCATGGGATAGCCCTCACACAGAATTTTGGCTAAACGCATGTACTCCATTTCTACGTAGTCAACCACCAAAGCCCTTTCGGAATTCCCGCAGTCAAAAATCCTCAAAATTCCAGCGCTTTCTCGAACACACATGCTGGAATTACAACAAACAGTCGGGATGCTCTAATACCTCCTGCCCCCACCCCCATGTCTGTGGTTTCTGCAGGGGTCAACACCCAGCCTATCGATGCTCTCAGGCCTCAAAGTCCTCCTCTGCCTCCCGCAAAGATTCGGGCCCTACCTTTACAACCTCCCGGAATGCCTCTAAATAAAGTGGTCACCCCAGTTAATATTGCTCGTTTAGCTCCTTTCTTAAAAGGTTATCCTAAAGCTGAATTCCTCATCCAAGGTTTTACTCATGGATTTCGGTTAGGTTATCAGGGTCCTAGATTGAATACGACCTCGCCAAATCTCAAATCATGTCAAGACAACCCGACCCTTGTTCGGCAAAAAATCCATAAGGAAATACAATTGGGTCGCATTAAAGGCCCTTTTCAAACTAAGCCTTTCGATGTTTTCCATATCAGTCCTATTGGGTTGGTACCTAAGAAAGATCCCTCTCAGTTTAGACTCATCCATCATCTTAGTTACCCTGACGGTTCTTCCATTAACTCCTTCATAGATAAGGAATCGTCATCAGTCTCATATGCGTCCTTTGATGATGCAGCTCGTAAAGTACGATTGCTAGGGCGAGGAACACTTTTAAGTAAAACTGACATTGACTCGGCTTTTCGCATAATCCCCATCCACCCTTTGGATCACAACCTGCTAGGATTTAAGTTTGTAAACGAATTCTATTATGACTCATGCCTTCCAATGGGTAGCTCCTCCGCACCGGCCATCTTTGAATGTTTTAGTACGGCTCTCCAATTTATAGCCACTAAGCGTTTGGGCATAGACCATATGGTACATATTTTGGATGATTTTCTCATCTTGGGGCCTCCCGGATCCCCAGCTTGTCAAAACCATTTAAATGCTTTCCTTAATTTTTGCCAAAGCGTTGGTATACCAATAAAGGCCGAAAAAACAGAAAACGCCCGTTGCGTTATTACATTCATGGGTTTAGAACTCGATACTCTGAGAATGGAGGCCCGTCTTCCGGCTGATAAACTAGACAAGCTGAGACAATTGCTGACGTCTGTAAAACGCACAATTACTCTCAGGCAACTCCAATCTTTGCTCGGATTCTTAAATTTCTGCTGCCAGGTGGTTTTACCAGGTAGAGCATTCCTTAGGCGTCTAACAGATTTAACTAAGAAAACGACCAACCCGAACCATTACGTCACACTTAACAAGGAGACCCGTCGTGATTTAGAGGCATGGTCTCTGTTCGCATCTAGTTTTAATGGGAAAGCCCTGCTGTTGGATCATCGTTGGGTTAAGGATGCACATTTACACCTACATACCGATGCAGCTGGATCTCATGGTTTCGGGGCTATATTCCAAACGCACTGGTTCTTTGGGGCTTGGCCCTCGAACCTGATTTCTGAAAGCATTACTTTTAAGGAACTCTTTCCAATCGTGCTCGCTCTGGAAACTTGGGGAACCTCATTACAAAACAAATGTATTGTGCTACACACAGATAACATGGCGGTTACTCACATCATTAATAAGCAGTCCTCAAAAATTCCCTCAGTTATGGCTTTAGTTAGGCGCTTAGTATTAGCCTGTATGAAACACAATATTTTAATTAAGGCTCAGCATATTCCCGGTAAGCATAATATCTTACCAGACCTTCTTTCTCGTCTACAGGTTGCCAAATTCAAACTTCTGGCCAGGGACATGTGCATGGACACAGATCCCACCCCCGTCTCCGGCCACCCAACCATGACGCTTTAAACAGACAGGTGTTACGCTTATTGAATAGTTCTCTGGCTCCGTCCACACAGTCCAGCTACAAGAACGCTTGGAAAAAGTTCCGCCATTTCCAGCTGATGTATTACCCCGCCACAGCTCCCCTTCCAGTAACAGTTACTCAACTTACACAGTTCATTGCTTACAATCAATCTCAAGGTATATCGCCATCATCAATCACGTCATATATTTCAGCAATCAGTTATATTCACAAAATACTCAATTTCGAAAACCCTTCAAGTGCTTTCCTAGTCAAGAAAATGCTTTCTGGTTTGCGTAAATGTACACCCTTTGACAAACGTCTACCTTTTGAAATTCATCACATCAAAGCGCTCATTCAATATCTCCCTAAAGTTTGCGAATCCCCATATTACATAGCCCTGTATAAAGCAATGATCCTTACAGCCTTCTTCGGTTTATTCCGGCTTTTTTCGTGACGCACTTCCGGTGCTAAAAATAGAGCGGGAAACCAGTCGGCCGTCAATAGAGATAAGCTGTGTTATGAATGTAAAGATAAATTGCCCAATCACTCGGTTTTAAAAAGTAATTAAAGTGAAATTATTGCACAAGTTCGTATCTCAATATGTACAGGACCCTCTCTGGATCATTGTCACGATGTATGAAGTTGTATTAACGCGCTGCTAGACGACAAAACCTTGATTTGTTTAGGTATAATAGAGTGAATGGATACTTTCATTTTTTTGTCGTTCCGGGTAGAAAACGAATTGGAAAATAAAAAAAAATCATTTTCCAGAATATTTGTTGTTGTTAGGTATTTCCCTTCGGGCATCACATAGCATCATTATACATGTGCGTGAACCTTTCCCCAACGGCACAATTTTAAGATTATTCAAAGATGTAACAGAAAATAATTTTCAGTCGATAAACGGGATAAGAATCACTATGGAAACTGAATAAATTGCTTGTCACCAGCAGTTTCTTCATTTTTACAATGTTTTCTCGAACATTCAAATCACTTGCAATAATACAGACAAAGATTGTGAAGAAACACCGAAAAAACGTGTTTCAACATAATTTATTCCTTACAAATTGTTTTATACATTGACAACTGGTGTACATACCTGTTTGCTCGTGTATAATTTCCAAATATGATTCAATATGATTCAATATAACACAAAGACAAACTAGTCTATCACATTTTAAAGTAAAGGTGTTTAATAAGCACTGAAATACATGATGTCAGTTTGTAGTTTGATGTCGTGCCTATGATCATGTTTTGACAGCTGAACGAGCGTGAAACCCCAATCAATTCAGTTAGATTCACGTGTTGACACATTTCAAAAGGCCTGTGTGGTGTTAATGTCACGTGTGTTATATGGCTGTCAGATAATTAAAAGAATGTCGCAAATTGATTGAGATAACAGTCAAACAACTAAAACTTATCCAAACAACATACTTGAGAAAGTCACTTACTATAATCGGGTAAACGTTAGGAGAATTTAAAGACTCTTGACAGAGGAAGTTTTTTTTTCTTTTTCTCGCAAAATTTTATGTATTCATCCGTATAAATAGTGTGTGTTATTTTTTTAATTAAATTTGGATAAAATGACTTATTTCAGTGAAATAAAAAGATCTAATAAAACCTAACGTCTGCAACAAATTTTAATTTTCTTATAGAAATAATAATGATGATGATAAAAAGGGCTTGTTTTCAACCTCATTTGCAAAACGTTTAATTCAGCTAAAAATTAAAGAAGAAAAAACTAAATCTAAATCTGCATCTTATCATTGACTTGTTTACCAAGGATGCGCTAGAGGTCTAATATTTTTTTTTTTTTTTAAATTTATGAAAGCTGACATAATAAAACTATTTCTTTTTACATTTTAGACAAGTATAGATCTTTTGGGATATTTCAGAATTTTTCTAAAGCACGTTTTATGATTTATCTCAAAATATTCTATCCAATTGATGAGTTGACTCATCGAAGACGGAAATCGATGCTTTTAAACAAAAAATCGTAACTGTAGCTTGTTTTAAGCTTCCGTTACGAGGTTTTTGTTGAAAGGTGACGGATTATTCTTCGGTAAAGATCATAAGAGCGAGGCGTTCATTAAACTCTTGAGGCGTGTGTTTTCAAGAAGTCACTTGTGTCATAATTTTGTGTTAGATTGGATTTAGAAAAATGTGTCTCCTTCATCACAAACAATGGATATACAAAATGTGAAATAAGAGTCGGTTGGATTTAAATTTTATATCAATTGTCTTGTAAATAATGTAAGTATTTTTTGTATTAAGATCGGCCCCGTATTCGCACTGTGACCTGCGCAGACAGACAAATAATAATTTAAAAGCACAATATATTTCTCTGTATACATTTATTTGATTTATCTCATACAACAACACAGTTGTAACATATGATTTATTACATCTTCATGATTAAAAGGCAAAACTTATCACTTGATTTATTACGGGAATTCAAATACATGCACTTTCTTTGTCAGTACATTGCTAAATTACGAAGCCGTTTTACGCACAAAAATACACAAATAAAGTATAATTTTATCGGAAATTCATTTTTAAAGTTCAGCAAACTCAATCTAACGACTAAATTGAGCTAAATTGGTAAGATTGTTTGTACTATTTTGACTATAAATATTCCTTCCTTATTAGTGGCTAATTAACCTGCGCTTTCGATGGACGGCCATTAAATTGAACAGGTGTGTGAATGACGTCATATCGTCATAGCCTGGCAGCTCCTATTAAGAGTAGGTGAAATCTCACTTTCAAAAGGTTGTGATAAAAACGTTTTGAAACGTCGCTCGATCCACTTTGAGGTTGAAAACTCGCGAGTTAGAAGTGCGCTTTGCAAATGAGCAAATTTTGTTCAGAATGATAAATATACAGCATACATGTATATCAGGTCGTCCGCAGACGGACACGCTGTCAACACCTCCAATCTTCCCTATTCATCATATCGTCACTTTTTAAGCTGCAGTTACGAGGTTTTTGTTAAAAAGCATTGATATTATGAATAAACCCTACCTGTCTGTTAAAAACACAGTGGAACAGGAATATGAATAAACCCTGAAATGTCATAAATAAAGAATTCATGAATCCTGGTGGTCATTTTAGCCCTTTCCCAAACAAGACTGGGTTCTTATATCCTTATTAAGAATGGTTTAAATTCTCTATCCTATGACATTCACCTATTGTATTTTTGACATATATTATTATGTTTGTTGTAGCAGCTTTCAAATTTGATCATCCATTTTTTTATCTTTTGTGAAAAAGGCTAAACTAACATAAGAATGAATGCTCAATATCTAGGGATAAATTGTGAGTGTTGAGAACACAATCAAAACTGGGTTTTTTTGTTCTTTCTTGTTTTTATGTGAAGTAAAATGCATACAAATTTGAATAGCGAAAAACGAAACATTCATCATGAATATCCAGCTCAAAAATATACCGTGAAAAATTCTAGTCATATTTGACACCAGAAGAGCTCACATAGTCAAAACAAATTTGCTTTTTGAAAACTTTTCAAGATCTATCAAGTTTATGATAATCAAAACTGCAAATGAAAAATAAACATATCGTCGTTGTAAATGCAAAACCTCGTATCTCGTTTTTGGAAAATTTTAAAGGGGAGGGAATAAAGTGTAATAACTTTTCCCAAACTAAAATGTTTTACTTGAAATTTTGACATATTGTTCACAAATAATGTGTCATTAATACTGATCAGTAAAAATATCTCAAAACCTGCGAGAATTGTCTAAACTGGGCACACAAGTTTGTGCTTTGAAAATTGCAAGAATCAACATACGAGGTTTTGCATTTACACCGACGATATCAAGTTTTACCCACCTGTAAGCTATTAACGATACAAAAAATATAAGCAAAGACGATTGTATCTTCATTCACAGCTAATATACCAAACACCCAAGTTACACCTAATAAAGGTAACAGTACACACAAACTTCTAGCGGCAGTCCTAGAGGAAACAAAAACCAAACATCTTTTTATATTCCTTGTCATATCCTCATATTAGATTTACTATTATTTCCAAAGTAAGACAAATAGTTTCAGCAACAATAGATAAAATGTGTTTTTGAAACACAAATTCAATGAAAGTTGGTATTTTTCTAAAATATGATCTTGATAAAGGACCATGACCTCAGCACCCAAAAGATATTCATCTGCAATATGTAATTGATGTGATTTGCTGATTATTAACAATATATTCCGGTTGAATTATAACATTTTTGATAAAGTTGTAATGTTTTGATGATGTCCTTTATGCATGTCTACTTTCACCTTCAATATGGTGGACTCCATATTATGGTACAGGTAGAACTTATATATTTTTTCAGATAACTTAGAATATAGCATTCCAGGTCCAGGTTAAAGTATATTTAAGTGCTTAATATATGTGACCCGTCACGCTAAAAGGGACCTTATCCGAACTCAAAAAATCTAAATTTTGACAGACTTGTTAGACCCAGCACAGGTCAACCAGATCCCGATTGCGAAAAATGAACATAAAGTAAGATAGGGGAAACATTCTGGATTTAGAAAATTACATAGAAGTGAAAAGTGTTGGCCCTAGTCTGGCTGCGCGGACTGCGTAGACTGACTAGGGCGATATTTTTCACACATCCGATAAGGTCCCTTTTAGCGTGCTGGGTCACATATACTTAAACTTTAAGTCGAAACTTAAACATTTGAAATTTTGTTCTAGATGGCTATTAGGTCAAGAGGATCATAGGGCAAATAAGGTTTGAAAACTTACAGTGCTTTGACTTTTGCTGACTTGGATTTGAGAACATGTGATGTGGACATCTTTTTGAATACTACCCCCATCACAATAAAATTGACCTGTAAACAAATAGTAAAGATCTAAAATAATATTGAAGAGTAAAGCAACAGTTACACTGACTTGAGTAAGGGTTTTTCCCAGTCCACAAGATTTTGGCACAGTTTTAACTTAAATGGTCCTCTAAAAGTTGTCAGCTTGTCCAAAAGTTATCAGCTTGGCCACGAAGAAACAATGTTACAGCTAACATTACCCCCCCCCCCCCATTTGAAGACCAGGGGAACATAATGACCCCCTCCAGAACAAGAGTTGTCTGCAGACAACGTAGCTTGCCTATACAGGAGCATGTCACAAAAACAGCGTAACTCCAAGATCAAGATGTCAGAGGTCAAAGGTCATGGTCCCACATAAAGGGGCTTAGCAGGAAGTATCCATGTGTGAAATATGAAGGCTACATCTCTAATAGTGCCTATTAAAGATATATGCCAGGTTTAAGTTTTTTTAAGTAGGTCAAACTCCAAGATCAAAGTCATATGGTCAAGATATCTTGGTCCCAAGTGAAAGGTCTTGGCAGGATGTATCCATAATTAAAGACTCTATCAATAATAGTGTATGAGATAAAGATCAGGTTTTTCCAAAAGTAGGTAAAATGTCAGGGTCACTAGGTCAAAGGTCATGGTTCCAAATGAAAGGTCATGGCCGGAGGTATCCATGTGTGAAATATCAAGGCTGTATCTCTAATAGTGCCTGAGATATAGACCAAAGTTTTTTGGGAAGATGCAACGCTACAAGAGGCGACAATAAAACTAGGGATGTGACATTAGCACCCAAGACATAAAGTACCGGCTCGCTAAAAAGTCAAGGGAAAACTCTGCTTGAGTACATGAATATTAAATTACTGACATGTACAAATGAAAAACATTTAAGCAACCAATTACAGCATGACGTATCTGAAGTCTTCAAAGCTTGATATTCAACTTTTATTCCAAATTGGACCAAGTTTTGAAAATCCATTCCCTAATGTGAAAGATACAAAAAAACACAATAACGTCCTATGCACAGTACTTTGCATCTGTATTAGAAATTAACAAAACAGAAGAGTTTGTATAGTGCCACCATCAACATTGAGACTAAAATGTACTTTTAACTATTGACTGTCCTACATGAGAGGGGTGTTGTGATTACATCTAACGGTAAACGCCATCTTAAAATCACGACGCTTACATATAATCGATTCAAAATCTTTTACTAATGAGGGACAAGGTCCAAATTCCGATATCAGTAAACCAGGTAGGTAAGATGACCATCCATGTGTTTAAGTTGTAACTATAAATAGATTTTCAACATACCTGTTTTATCTTTAAATAAACCAAAATATTTGTATCGATTCTCTTTTAACTTTGAATGTATTATATAGTCTATCGGCTATAACTGTAGACTTGTATACAAACACTAAAAAAAAAATACACAGTTTTAACATTTACCAAACCATTCATCTTGAGCTCTACGAGCGAATTAATGTTCTAACTCGTTTATTCTTAACCCTTTCCCAAACAAGACCTGATTTTGACGTCCCTAATAGAAAAGGCTTGGGAAAATATTGAAACAAAAGAAGAAACTGCTGATAACCAGCAGTTTCTCCTTTTGTCTCAATATTTTCTGTGTCATATTTTACACAAATCCTATCTTTAATAACAACGATTTTGTCTTTTATGGCAGTTTTTGAAGTGGATCACCCTAAAATTTTGCTGTTTGGGAAAGGGCTAAAAGAGGAAGTGTTTGTGTTGCGTCATTTATCAACAACAAGTATTTTATATAATACTTACAACAATAACAAATACTGCCGGACCTATGAAGGCCCATATTAACCCTGAATCTGTGTCCAACCAACAACTGAAATATCCAAAACTTCATCATTAACCCATTACCAAACGGCAATAACTGGTTCAAATTCAATGATGTTGCAGATGACAATTTCAAATTGATGAAATTTTAAAAATCATTCAGTTTTGGGTTAGAAAACATTGTGAAAAATGAAGAAATTGCTTGTCACAAGCAATTTCCTCATTTTTCGCAATGTTTTCCCAAGCTTTTTCTTGTAAGTGAGTCCAAAGGCGTCACTGTGCAGTAATGGATTAATTGAGATCATTAATTGGTATATGCAAAACGACTTTTATTATTAACAGAAGCCTGTATGTAATTATCAGATATTTTCAAACAATAAATCTTTCCAACAGGTATCTTTTCAATTTTAATACGAACTTAATAATGGGCTTTCTATATAAGTACAAGGAAAAAATAAGCACAATCACAATAATCTTATTCTAACCTTTAACATCGAAAGATGGGGAAACTTGGCTTTAAAAATGAGAGCAAAAATTTTGAATATTAAAATAAAGAAAAATTAAGATATTTGTTTAATGGCAAAGTCTTCCAGAAATTTTGAATTTCCTCTTCACACAGAAAATGTATAATGTCAAAGAAAACCTTATATTGTAACTCACAATTTATCATTTCCATATCCTTTAGCCTGTGTGACACCAAGGGATATACCAACCACTACCCCAGCTGAAACTGCACAAATATCATACAATGATTATCAAATTAACCCTTTCCCAAACGACAAAATTTTAGATTGATCCACTTCAAAAACTGTCATAAATGACAAAATAGAAGTTTTTAAAGATAGATTTTGTGTAAAATATGGCATAGAAAATATTGAGACAAAAGGAGAAACTGCTGGTTATCAGCAGTTTCTTCTTTTGTTTCAATGTTTTCCCAAACCTTTTCTATTAGGGACGTCAAAACCAGGTCTTGTTTGGGAAAGTGTTAACCCGATACTAAACAAGACCTGGTTTTGAGACCCTTAATAGATTAGATAGAAAAGGCTTGGGAAAACATTGACACAAAAGAAGAAACTGCTGATAACCAGAAGTTTCTCCTTTTGTCTCAATATTTTCTATGCCATATTTTAAACAAATCCTATCTTTAATAACATCCATTTTGTCATTTGTGACAGTTTATGAAGTGGGTCACCCTAAAATTTTGTCGTTTGGGAAAGGGTTAAATAATAGGCGGATACTTTTCCATGACAAAAGTGGGTAAAAACATGTAACAATGAATTTGAACAGTTTAACAAGATGAAAATATCAAAACGTTTTTTTCATATGATTCTGCAATACTCTTCTTTCAAAACTTCTTCTTCAAGTTCTCCAGTAATATTTCCAGGGTTTATTTTATATATGTGACCCGTCACGCTAAAAGGGACCTTATCCGAACTCCAAAAATCCAAATTTTGACAAACTTGTCAGAATCAGCACAGGTCTACCAGATATTGTATGTGAAAAAATAAACATATAGTAAGATAGGGAAAACATTCTGGATTTAGAAAATTACATAAAAGTGAAAAGTGTCGGCCCTAGTCTGGCTGCGCGGACTGCGCAGACTGACTAGGGTCGATATTTTTCACACTTCCAATAAGGTCCCTTTTAGTGTGATGGGTCACATATCATTTTATCTATATCAATATCTATTTTACTTTTATATCAAAAATCAACTTAATCCCACCTTAAACCAATTTAAACAAAAAATGATAGATGACATAAAAAGAAAAGATAAACTATGTAGATCATAATTCACTGTGGATAATCACGTGATACAATATTTTTAGAAAATCTTCAATAATTTTGTTAATATGCGACTGCTTTGAATTCGGTTTGAAGCAGAGAATGTGGACAGACGTCACAAACTAGATGGACGTGTTGGATTTTTGATAAATCAACTGATAAAAATACAACATGTCCAGCTTATTCCTGGCATTTTCCCACCTTCTCTATTTCAAACCGAATTCAAATTGGTCAAGTATTAAAAAAGATATTGAAGATTATCGGAAATTCTGAGTCACGTGATTATACATCGTATAATTAGCACTCCATTTTTTTTTAAATGGTATCTTTGTATTTAGTAAACAACATTATGCAGAGCAATAGATAAGAGGGGTAGAAAACAATCTATTTTTTTTATTTCAAATCCAAACCCTAATGTTGTGGGTTATCATTTGAATCATCTCAACAGGGATAATTCTGGCTCTTAAATTGATTGAGAGAAAATGTCTCATTTAGCCAAAACTTATGAGAGAAAATGAATTTTAAGTGAGAGATTTCACTAAATTTCTTACCATTTTACATTTTTCTGTGAGATTTTTCTCCCATTGAGCAAATTTGAGTGAGATTTCTGGCAAACAAGAGTGCCTGAAAGGCACTGATATCGCTCACCTGAATTCTTCGTGTATTTGATTGTGTACAATATAAATTTTGTTGTAAACAAATATATATGTCAGTATTATGTCAAATTAAATTATTGTAAACTAGAATATCACTGAAAGTGATCATACCCCCCATTGATTTTTCACATGATTTCTCCTAGTCCGATACGCCCCGCCCTGCCACGCCCACAATTTTTGAACAAGTTTTGAAAAGCGTCACCAAATAAACACATCTGCCAAGTTTGGAAAGAATTGGCCAAGTGGTTGAGGAGGAGAAGACTTTTGAAGAATTACCTAAAGATTTCTTTTAGTCTGATAAGCCCCGCCCTGCCACGCCCACAATTTTTGACAAATCAAAAATTCACGAACAAATTTTGAAAAGGGTCACCAAAGGGACATTCCTTTCAAGTTTGGTAAGAATCAGCCCAATGGTTAAGGAGAAGAAGATTTTTGAATAACTATCTTAAGATTTCTCGAAGTCTGATAAGCCCCGCCCTGGCCCGCCAACAATTTTCGCCGAATCAAAAATTCATGAGCATGTGTTGAAAACAGTCACTCAAGGGACATTTCTGCCAAGCTTGATTCAAATTGGCCTGATAATTGATTTTTAAAGATTTTTCACATGATTTCTCAAAGTTCGATAAGCCCCGCCCTGCCACGCCCACAATTTTTGACGAATTAAAAATTCACGAACAAGTTTTGAAAAGGGTCACTCAAGGAACATTTCTGCCAAGTTTGGAAATAATTGGCCTAGTGGTTGAGGAGGAGAAGATTTTTGAAGAATTCCCTAATGATTTCTTTAAGTCTGATAAGCCCCGCCCTGCCACGCCCACAATTTTTGACGAATCAAAAATTCATGAACAAGTTTTGAATAGGGTCACCCAAGAAACATTTCTGCCAAGTTTGGAAAGAATTGGCCCAATGGTTGAGGAGGAGAAGATTTTTGAAGAATTTCCTAATGATTTCTTTAAGTCTGATAAGCCCCGCCCTGCCACGCCCACATTTTTTGACGAATCAAAAATTCACGAACAAATTTTGAAAAGGGTCACCCAAGGAACATTTCTGCCAAGTTTGGAAAGAATTGGCCCAGTGGTTGAGGAGGAGAAGATGTTTAAAGAAATTGTTGACGACGCACAACGCACAACGGACGACGGACGCCGGATAGTGACTGACCCTAAGAGCTCCCCTTGAGCTCGTTGAGCTCAGGTGAGCTAAAAAAAAATGAGAGAATTTGCACAAATCTTGCCCCAAAATTATCCCTGTCTCAACAAAAAATTCTAATGAGTACCCACAACATTTGGTTTGATAAATATTTAGTAAAATGTTTCATTTTGAAAGCCATCACTCCCTCTTATCTGAAGCTTTGCCAATGGCTTAATTCTGTGAACAAATGTTCATACTTACTCCACATTAATGGTAGCAGCAGTTTAATCCTGAATTTGGTACCAAAAACATGTACTACACAAATCAGGATTTCTATTCCCATCAGAAACATCAGAAAAAACACCACCAAGAACAGAAATTGAATTGCCGCTGCAATGGCGGCGCAAGCTGCCTGAAAAACAAAGATTTTAATTTTGTCATTCTAAACTCATAGAAGCTACTAGGGAAGATTAAGGTCAGACTGGCCCTATTTCAGGCTGCCTGCAAAATTGTCTAGAACAAAATACTGAAATCATTAAACTCTTGCTGTAAAATGTTTGATGTTTTATTTGGGAAAAAACAGTGTTGTTTAACCCATTACCAAACAACAAATTTTAGGCTGGTCCAATTAAATTCAAAGATGTTGCAGATGACAATTAAAAGTGAATGAAATTCTTGAAATATTTCCGTTTTGGGTCAGAAAACATTGTGAAAAATGTAGAAATTGCTTGTCACAAGCAATTTCTTCATTTTCCACGATGTTTTCCAAAGCCTTTTCTTGTGGGTGAGTCAAAAGGCATAATCATGCAGTAAAGGGTTAAACAAAAGCATTGACCATCAGATTGACTCTTGGTCACATTGCTTGACTTGCCAACTAGAATCAGAGTCACACTATGTCTTAACCATACCCATAATTGACACTTTTTGACGCCCCACAAAACAAGAGGCCCAGAGGGCCTTATCGGTCACCTGAATCAAATGAGTAGACACAGTTAAGGAAAATGTTAAAAGTTAACTAATAGCGCACCCCCCAGCACCACCATTTCTTGACAGTTTTTTTTTTTTTTTCTCTTGTACAAACTTATTTAAAGACTCAAATACCAAATGTGAATTCAATCCAACAATAGAACATTTCTTAATATGTACCCTATTTACCCCCTTTTGGCCCCTTTTGTGGCCTCAAAGGGAGATAACTCCATGATTTGTATAAATCTGAAGCGGCTTCCCAATGGGATGCTTCCTGCCAAGTTTGGTAGAAATCTGTCTCAAAAAAATGTAGAAAATGTTCAAAGTTTAGTAATAATGCGAACCCCTCCCATCCCCCATCCCCAGCACGACCATTTATTGACAGATTTTTTCTCTTGTACAAACTTTGTAGTCCTTGCCCTAAAGACTTTAACTTCCAAATGTGTATTCAATGCAACAGCCGGTTCATGAGAAGAAGATTTTTTAAGATGTACCCTATTAACCCCCTTTTTGGCCCTTTATGGGACCTCAAAGGGAGATAACTCCATGATTTGTACAAAATCTGAAGCGGCTTTCTATTTTAGGATGCTTCCTGCCAAGTTTGGTTGAAATCCGTCCAATGGTTCTTAATAAGAAGTCGAAAATGTTAAGTTAACTAATAACGCGACCCCCCTCACATCCCCCATCCCCAGCACGGCCATTTCTGGACGGATTTTTTTCTCTTGTACAAACTTTGTTGTCCTTACCCTAAAGACTCTAAATACCAAATGTGAATCCAATCCAACAGCCGGTTCATGAGAAGAAGATTTTTTAAGATGTACCCTATTTAACCTCTTTTAGGCCCCTTATGGGGCCCCAAAGGGAGATAACTCCACGATTTGTACAAATCTGAAGCGGCTTCCCATGGGGATGCTCCCTGCCAAGTTTGGTTGTAATCCGTCCAATGGTTCTCAAGAAGAAGTCAAAAATGTTAAGTTAACTAATAACGCGACCCCCCCCTCACATCCCCCATCCCCAGCACGGCCATTTCTGAACGGATTTTTTTCTCTTGTACAAACTTTGTTGTCCTTGCCCTAAAGACTCGAAATTCCAAATGTGAATCCAATCCAACAGCCGGTTCATGAGAAGAAGATTTTTTAAGATGTACCCTATTTAACCCCTTTTAGGCCCCTTATGGGGCCCCAAAGGGAGATAACTCCATGATTCATACAAACCTGAAGCGGCTTCCCATGGGGATGCTCCCTGCCAAATTTGGTTGTAATCCGTCCAGTGGTTCTCAAGAAGAAGTCGAAAATGTTAAAAGTTAACGCACGACGGACGACGCACGACGCACGACGACAGACAAAACACGGTCGCAATAGGTCACCATGACCTTCGGTCAGGTGACCTAATAAAGGCTTTGGAAAACATTGCAGAAAATGAAGAAATTGCAATTTCTTCATTTCCTACAATGTTTTACCACAAAAGACCAAAAATATGCAAAATGTATTCACTTGAAATTGTCGTCTGCAATATCTTTAATTTTTGACCAGTCTGTAATTTTACCGTTTGGTAATGGAATATTTGACTTACCCTACTTTCCACTCTGTTGATTCCAGCCATAAACATAATTAAGGCCAACAGTAAGGCAACACAAAGATTCATCAAAATGGTGGCTCGATCAGATCTTACCAACCTGCAAACAGTTTGATGAACAATTTTTTTTATCTGTTTGGTCCATTTTTAAAGTACCATATTTTAAAAGCTTTAAGAAAAATGAAGATTTATATAAAAAGAAAATGCTAATTACTAGCATATTCTCCCTTTTTCTCAATATTTTCAAATTTCCAGTCTATTAAAGAGAATTTTTATTTTGACAGTGATTAATTTTTTGCCTGTATCACTTTCAAATTGTAATAGTCCAAAAGATTGACACTTGGGAAAAGTTAAAAAAAATTGTGTAACTGCAAAGAGAAAAACTAGCAAAACTTTAAATGCAGGATTAAGTTGATGTTGAATTCAAATATTCTTTCAATTTTCAAAGTTAGGTACAGTGAAGCAAACTCAAAATAAAAGTGACACCATTACAGTTTATGTTTACATTTATATGAATTGTTCCTTTTAACTGCTCATTGTAAATGATAATATTTGGAAAGAGTTGATTTGCTTTGAAGAAGTCAGGATAAGCCTGCTCTTCACTTTCAAAATTTGACTGGTACACATTTAGCCTTTGAACTTTATAGAGCCATTATGGCGTACCTCCATACAACCATGTGTGAGATGATAGTGACCAACAAACAGAATATAGAGATACCACATCCTACTGCTGATATGATGTTTAGTGCCTCTGCTTCAGCCTGCAATCAAAGGATTTTAACCCTTTACCAAACAACATAATATAGAATTGTCCCAATTCAGAGATGTTGTAGATGAAAACAATTTTGTCTGTGTAAAACTAAACAGGAAGATGAACAAGACGTGTTTGTGAAACACAAGTGCCCCAGAAATGGCAATGCTAAGTTTTCATGTTAAGGGTTGATACGGGTTACCAGATGACCTTGAGGAAGGACATATTGCAAGGCACAAATAAATATCATTAAAAGAAGATTACATGCAAAATTTGAGATTTGTTTGTTCAATGCTTTTGGAGAAAAGGCCAATTTCAAGTTTACAGATAGACAGACAGACGGACCTAAGTAAAACAATATGACATGCCACTGATCTCTCAATACGTGGGCATAAAAATGTGACACTGTTTATCTGAACTTCAAAAATAGGTCAATAAATATCAATATTAACTTTGTGATGTCATTTTTACATTGTAAGGGCACATTTGTTAGACTATACTTATAGTACATCCTCCTGTCAATCTTGGATTTGTTTTACTTACTGGTGAAATAGGGCTCATGAGTACAGCAAAGTTAGTAAGATGGTTGCAAGAACATATAACAACATCATCTGTGTAAGATACCACATTACAGCCCCTTGTTGACCCTTAATGACCCCCTTTAAGTTAGATATTGGATATAACTTACAGGTGAAATAGGGCTCATGAGCACAGCAAAGTTAGTAAGATGGTTGCAGGAACACACAACAACATCATCTGTGTAAGATACCACAGTACAGCCCCTTGTTGACCCTTAATGACCCCATTTAAGTCAGATATTAGATATAACTTACTGGTGAAATAGGACTCATGAGTACAGCAAAGTTAGTAAGATGGTTGCAGGAACACACAACAACATCATCTGTGTAAGATACCACAGCACAGCCCCTTGTTGACCCTTAATGACCCCATTTAAGTTAGATATTGGATATAACTTACAGGTGAAATAGGGCTCATGAGCACAGCAAAGTTAGTAAGATGGTTGCAGGAGCATATAACAACATCATCTGTGTAAGATACCACAGCACAGCCCCTTGTTGACCCTTAATGACCCCATTTAAGTTAGATATTGGATATAATTTACTGGTGAAATAGGGCTCATGAGTACAGCAAAGTTAGTAAG
Source organism: Fragum sueziense (assembly GCA_963680895.1). Classification (NCBI taxonomy): domain Eukaryota; kingdom Metazoa; phylum Mollusca; class Bivalvia; order Cardiida; family Cardiidae; genus Fragum; species Fragum sueziense. The sequence goes on along the minus strand of OY804595.1, from coordinate 31,131,078 downwards.
ATGGTTGCAGGAACATATAACAACATCATCTGTGTAAGATACCACAGCACAGTCCCTTGTTGACCCTTAATGACCCCATTTAAGTCAGATATTGGATATAACTTACAGGTGAAATAGGGCTCATGAGTACAGCAAAGTTAGTAAGATGGTTGCAGGAGCACACAACAACATCATCTGTGTAAGATACCACAGCACAGCCCCTTGTTGACCCTTAATGACCCCATTTAAGTATAACTTACTGGTGAAATAGGACTCATGAGTCCAGCAAAGTTAGTAAGATGGTTGCAGGAGCACACAACAACATCATCTGTGTAAGATACCACAGCACAGCCCCTTGTTGACCCTTAATGACCCCATTTAAGTTAGATATTGGATATAACTTACAGGTGAAATAGGGCTCATGAGTACAGCAAAGTTAGTAAGATGGTTGCAGGAGCACACAACAACATCATCTGTGTAAGATACCACAGTACAGCCCCTTGTTGACCCTTAATGACCCCATTTAAGTATAACTTACTGGTGAAATAGGACTCATGAGTCCAGAAAAGTTAGTAAGATGGTTGCAGGAACACACAACAACATCATCTGTGTAAGATACCACAGCACAGCCCCTTGTTGACCCTTAATGACCCCATTTAAGTTAGATATTGGATATAACTTACTGGTGAAATAGGGCTCATGAGCACAGCAAAGTTAGTAAGATGGTTGCAGGAACACACAACAACATCATCTGTGTAAGATACCACAGTACAGCCCCTTGTTGACCCTTAATGACCCCATTTAAGTTAGATATTAGATATAACGTACTGGTGAAATAGGGCTCATGAGTACAGCAAAGTTAGTAAGATGGTTGCAGGAGCACACAACAACATCATCTGTGTAAGATACCACAGCACAGCCCCTTGTTGACCCTAAATGACCCCATTTAAGTCAGATATTGGATATAACTTACAGGTGAAATAGGACTCATGAGCACAGCAAAGTTAGTAAGATGGTTGCAGGAACATACAACAACATCATCTGTGTAAGATACCACAGTACAGCCCCTTGTTGACCCTAAATGACCCCATTTAAGTCAGATATTGGATATAACTTACTGGTGAAATAGGGCTCATGAGTACAGCAAAGTTAGTAAGATGGTTGCAGGAGCACACAACAACATCATCTGTGTAAGATACCACAGCACAGCCCCTTGTTGACCCTTAATGACCCCATTTAAGTTAGATATTGGATATAACTTACAGGTGAAATAGGGCTCATGAGTACAGCAAAGTTAGTAAGATGGTTGCAGGAACACACAACAACATCATCTGTGTAAGATACCACAGTACAGCCCCTTGTTGACCCTTAATGACCCCATTTAAGTGAGATATTGGATATAACTTACAGGTGAAATAGGGCTCATGAGTACAGCAAAGTTAGTAAGATGGTTGCAGGAGCACACAACAACATCATCTGTGTAAGATACCACAGCACAGCCCCTTGTTGACCCTTAATGACCCCATTTAAGTGAGATATTGGATATAACTTACAGGTGAAATAGGGCTCATGAGTACAGCAAAGTTAGTAAGATGGTTGCAGGAGCACACAACAACATCATCTGTGTAAGATACCACAGTACAGCCCCTTGTTGACCCTTAATGACCCCATTTAAGTATAACTTACTGGTGAAATAGGGCTCATGAGTACAGCAAAGTTAGCAAGATGGTTGCAGGAGCACACAACAACATCATCTGTGTAAGATACCACAGCACAGCCCCTTGTTGACCCTTAATGACCCCATTTAAGTTAGATATTGGATATAACTTACAGGTGAAATAGGGCTCATGAGTACAGCAAAGTTAGTAAGATGGTTGCAGGAACACACAACAACATCATCTGTGTAAGATACCACAGTACAGCCCCTTGTTGACCCTTAATGACCCCATTTAAGTATAACTTACTGGTGAAATAGGACTCATGAGCACAGCAAAGTTAGTAAGATGGTTGCAGGAACACACAACAACATCATCTGTGTAAGATACCACATTACAGCCCCTTGTTGACCCTTAATGACCCCATTTAAGTATAACTTACTGATGAAATAGGACTCATGAGCACAGCAAAGTTAGTAAGATGGTTGCAGGAACACACAACAACATCATCTGTGTAAGATACCACAGTACAACCCCTTGTTGACCCTTAATGACCCCATTTTAGTATAACTTACTGGTGAAATAGGGCTCATGAGTACAGCAAAGTTAGTAAGATGGTTGCAGGAGCACACAACAACATCATCTGTGTAAGATACCACAGCACAGCCCCTTGTTGACCCTTAATGACCCCATTTAAGTTAGATATTGGATATAACTTACAGGTGAAATAGGGCTCATGAGCACAGCAAAGTTAGTAAGATGGTTGCAGGAACACACAACAACATCATCTGTGTAAGATACCACAGCACAGCCCCTTGTTGACCCTTAATGACCCCATTTAAGTATAACTTACTGGTGAAATAGGGCTCATGAGTACAGCAAAGTTAGCAAGATGGTTGCAGGAGCACACAACAACATCATCTGTGTAAGATACCACAGCACAGCCCCTTGTTGACCCTTAATGACCCCATTTAAGTCAGATATTGGATATAACTTACTGGTGAAATAGGGCTCATGAGTACAGCAAAGTTAGTAAGATGGTTGCAGGAGCACACAACAACATCATCTGTGTAAGATACCACAGCACAGCCCCTTGTTGACCCTTAATGACCCCATTTAAGTTAGATATTGGATATAACTTACAGGTGAAATAGGGCTCATGAGTACAGCAAAGTTAGTAAGATGGTTGCAGGAACACACAACAACATCATCTGTGTAAGATACCACAGTACAGCCCCTTGTTGACCCTTAATGACCCCATTTAAGTCAGATATTGGATATAACTTACAGGTGAAATAGGGCTCATGAGTACAGCAAAGTTAGTAAGATGGTTGCAGGAACACACAACAACATCATCTGTGTAAGATACCACAGTACAGCCCCTTGTTGACCCTTAATGACCCCATTTAAGTCAGATATTGGATATAACTTACAGGTGAAATAGGGCTCATGAGTACAGCGAAGTTAGTAAGATGGTTGCAGGAACACACAACAACATCATCTGTGTAAGATACCACAGCACAGCCCCTTGTTGACCCTTAATGACCCCATTAAAGTTAGCTATTGGATATAACTTACAGGTGAAATAGGACTCATGAGTACAGCAAAGTTAGTAAGATGGTTGCAGGAGCATATAACAACATCATCTGTGTAAGATACCACAGCACAGCCCCTTGTTGACCAACCTCCTCTCTGTCCTGGTACAGAACCCCTATTGAATATTGTTGAAAAATGTGACCCGTCATGCTAAAAGGGACCTTATCCGAATATCACAAATCCAAATTTTGACAAACTTTTCAGACTCAGCACAGGTCAACCAGATCCTGTATGCGAAAAATGACCATTTAGTTAGGTAGGGGAAACATTTCGGATTTAGAAAATTACATGAAAGTAAAAAGTGTCGGCCCTAGTCTGGCTGCGCAGACTGACTAGGGTTGATATTTTTCACACTTCCTACAAGGTCCCTTTTGGCGTGACGGGTCACAAATAAATAAAATATTTCAACTCATAAGTGGTGATCTTAAAAGGACACCCAGTACTTGACATCATTTAGCAAAATAACCAAAGGAAAGAGCTTGTATTCATTTGATGTAATTTCATGTATTTATTCTTTCTTTCAATGATTCAATGATAAGTGATGCCAAAACAAATGCTTGTTCAGGAAAATGTTCAAAATGTTTCTTTTTCACTGGGCTTTGTATGCTATAAAAATAAAATGTTAAAAACACATTACCAGAAATTCAAAGTTGATGCAGGCAACCAATTCAAGTGAATGGAATTTTCATTTTTTTATCTGTCTTGGTAGAAAACATTGTGGGAAATGAAGAAGTTGCATTTTCATTTTCCATAATGTGTTTTACAAAGCCTGTATCTTGTGGGGATTCAGAAAGAATCAATACCTTGGAATGGATTGAACCAATTTTGCAGTCTACAGTTACTTAATAAATGTTGTCATCTTTGAAATAATCAAAATCCATTGAACTGTTTAAAGATCTGAAAGTGTAGGTAATACTCACTGAATTCCAAAGTCCCAGAAAACACATTCAGGTGCTCCAAAGCCTTGCTGAAATTAAAAGTTTGTTACGGAAAAATTGCAAAATTACAAATTTTAAAAAAATTGTTTTGCTTTTTTTCCAAATATATTACAAAATATAAGAGATACTTAAAAAAAATGTTTTTTTGAAGGAAAAAAAGAATGTGCCAACTAGGGTAAACGAAATTTTGGAAAATTTACTGTGAATCATTTGATAGAAGAGTCTAGAAACAAGAGTGTGACCACAAAGTTTCAATGAAATCCAGCCAAAGGTTTCCAAGACTTAAATTATAATAGTCGAACTAGGTAATCCTGACGATATGCGTATCTCCTCTTTGTAATGAAACTTTCCACAAAGTTTCATTGAAATGCAGCCAATGGTTACCAAGAAAAAGCGAAAAAACGAATATTACTCTGTATGTATATGGCTTCACCAATAAGGGGCAGTAACACTAAATTCAATAGTCAAACCAGGTAACTCCAACAATATGCACATCCCCTCTTTGTAGTGAAGCTTTCCACAAAGTTTCATTGAAATCCAGCCATTGGTTTTCCATAAATAGCGCAGAAACGAATATTACTCTATATACATATATATATGGCTTCACCAATAAGGGGCAGTAACTCTGAATTTAATCATTGAACTGAGTTATCCCGACAATATGCACATCTCCTCTTTGTGCTGAAGCTAAAATTTCCAAAAAGTTTCATTGAAATCCAGTCAATAGTTTCCCAGAAATAGCATCAAAACCAAACTCAGACAGACAGAAGGACGAACGGATGACTCAAAAACAATGATTTCATTGGTGGGGGATAAAAAAAAACACACACACATTGACATTTCAGCCAAAAGAAAATGGGCAGTCAATATTTAAAAGACGAATGGTAATGTTTTCCAACACCATACTTGGTTTTTACAACCCTAAGAGATTTCTCTGAAGAACAATAACGAACAGGCAGCACAGCCGCAGATAAGAGAGGGTAACTTTAGGCTTTTTCAAAATGCAATATTTCATTTTGAATGTTTATTAAATTCTATATTGGGGGTAACTATTGGATGAGTACTCAAAACATAGGGTTTGGAGTAGAAATAACAAATTTGAAATGTCTTCATCCCTACTTATCTGTAGCTCTACAGACAGCATACCAACCCTTTTTGGTTTAATTTGTATGAGAACCGGTGGATCTAGATTAGATAAATCCAGATTAGCATCAGTGTTGAGTTGGACAGAAACTATGTCTGAATTGACTTCTTGGTTTGATTGGAATGATGTCACTTCTCTGAAATAATTTTTATAAAAATTGACATGTGGTTGTTAAACACATAAAAAAATAGATCGAGATGAGTGAGTATTAATTAATAAAGTGTAAATAGTCTTCACTGAGAGACATCTAAAATACATTTACCGTAATTATTCTAATAAACGCCCGGGCATTTATCAGAAACATGGTCGATGGGAAAGTATGGGGTGGGCATTTATTAGAGGCATTCTAATTTTGTTAGTCAAAATTTGCGAACAAAATTTGCGAATCAAATGTCAATTCATTGACTCTAACTTCAGTAAGTTAGATTTGGCAAAGTTTTGTTATAAGGACTGCAAAATTTGATTTTTCTATAAAAATCCTTCCATGCAAACAGATTGAGGGCTAGACATTCTCTTTTTCATTGGTTTTGGAAATGATCTTCGTTGATGACTTATATTATTTCAATCTGTTATTGGGGGATGGGCGTTTATTAGAATCACCCTTTTTTGCTAAAATTAAGCTTGAAATAAGCAGATTTTCAGCCCAGATTTTGGGGAGGTTGGGCGTTTATTAGAATTTGGGCTTTTATTAGAATAATTACAGTAGCCCTCTCCCAAAGAAGATCTGGTTTTGCAACCCTTAGAGAAAAGGCTTGAAAATGCTGATAATCAGTATTTTCTCCTTTTGCCTCAATGTTTTCTGAACTATTTCCGACACAAATCATATCCTTATTGCCACCCATTTTCTTGTCTATAGAATCTTTTGAATTGAACCATCCTTAAACTGTCTTTTGGGAAAGGGTTAAATTAGCAAACATGTATGTTGTCTATCATACATCTCACATATTTGTTTAAGAAACCATAATAATTGACTCTGAGACTTGACTGAAACTTCAATACTTACCCGTTGTCCTCCTTTGTGGTTTCTAGATAAGTTCCCAGAGAGGTCAGGTAGGTGCCACCAACACATACATTACCAGTTAAACCTGGAAAATTACAGAAGTAGTTTCAGAGAGGCTTTGGGGGTCCAAACAAACCTCCCTCTGTAGCTGATTATTTCATATTCATTCAGAAATATAGTCAAAATTGTGTAAATCCAAGAAAACAAACCCCCATTTTCACAATCGAAGCCCCTTCACAGAAATCCAGGATCCGCCTCAGAATTACATTAACCCTTTCTTAAATGGAAAAAAATCAGGGTGGTCAAATTTGACCAATCCTAGGGATTACCCCAGGGAGTTCACATGTTAAGTTTCATTGAATTTGGTCCAAGGGTTGCTGAGGACGGACAAACGGACGGACACAAGGATGGACAGCGTGGCAAATATATGCTTCCCCCAAAATGTTTTTGGGGAGCATAATAAAAATGTCAGTTTTGATAATTTATTCTACAATATTTGAAATTTGGGTTTGGAAATGAAATAAGTTGAAATGTCTTTTACCCCCTCTTGTCTGTAGCTCTAATGCAAGACAAGTTATATTCTAATTCAGTTTACCTTTATTTCTGAGGGTTTCAGCAGAGATAGTAATATTTGCAGCTGTAATATCTATTCCTGTTACAGTCTGCTGCGCTTCTGTAGAGGGGAATCTGACCGAGTCTCTCTCCTCACCAACTGACACATCTGAATAATGTATATAACAAGAGCTGTCATGAATAAGACAGCAAAGAGAGACTATCAGACCTGCTGGATAGTGAACAATAAATTATACTAGTGCTGGACAGTGAGCAATAAATTATTCTAAGGGCAAAAATTCCATTGAATTAAATGTCAGAGTAACGAATCTTAGCCAAAAAGCCAATATTATGGTCACAGAGACATGTGCAAAGTTTCAGAGCAATAGCATTAGTAGAAACAGAGATTTGAGAAACATGAAAACTTGACCAAAGCATTACGCCGATGCCTGGGTGTCCAGAAAAGCAGCCTATTCTATGAATAGACGCGATAAAAATCATTCAACATGCAGACAGTGTAGAATGAGATCAGGCTGTACATCTGAGCAGGCTGATTTGGTTATATTATGATTGTCAAAAAAGTCAAAATATACAGGAAACCGTTTTCAAAAAGAAATATCTTTATTTGAATATCAAAACCAGGAATTTCTTGGGAACAGATAAAATAGATACATGTAGATATTTTTGTTTAGCCATACCATAGCCAAAAATAATTATTCACAACCCTATCTTCCTTGCAAATACACAAATTGAGGAGTATCATCAGCATCACTTACAGACAAAGTCCTGTGGTTTCTGAAAGTCTGCGTTCCCTGATTGATCACAGTACTGCCTCTGTACAATATCCACATATCTCTCTGTTATATCCAACACCCAGCTGGGTTTCACATCTGTTGTCTGGAAACAGTGTAGGAAAAGAGATTTTGCAAGTATCAGGTATAGCTAACGATAAATGACCTGGAGGAGTATCTCTATCAATTAGCCTGAGATGCTCTACCAAGCCATTTATTGTGTATTATATTACAGTATCATCTGAGCTTTTCTTCAAAAACAATGTTATTGTTCTACAATTGTTAATGATAATCAGTATTTTGTGCTTTATTACCAAGTCAACACTCATCATTTGCAGAATATTTATTAATTGCATTACCATTTGTTAAAGCCATGAAATTCAAAATTGCATTAAAGGGACATTTCATTCCAATTTCAATTTTTTAAAGTATGTCTTGATGCCAAGATTGGTTATTCTAATGAGTATAAATACTATTAGTTTTTTCAAGTTGTTGCCAATAAGCGAGAAACACGCATTTAAAGTTGAGACATAATCGATAAATTGCATATAAATCCGAACTGTTGTCCACAACAATTTGTTCAATTTTAACACAAAAATATGAATTTCTCGTAAACGGCACAATATTTTGGCTTGAAATTTTCAGAATTTTCATAAGGAAATATGCTCTTTCAGATAAAAATAAAAGTAATATTTATGACAAAAAATTCTGAAATGTCACTTTAAGCTCCAAAAAAGACCTGGCCCCGGTTTCTTAAGTACGTTCTCATGCTCAAATCTGAGCACCGTGCTCAAATCGCACGAAATCCACGTGAACTTCAATCAAATACCCTTCAATGTTGGAGAGTATCCCTTTGAAGTTGAGCATATTCTCATGAGTTTATACTTAAGTTTTTTCGAGAAACCGGGGCCTGGTTTTAATGTCCCTTACAGAAAGGACTTGGGAAAATATTGATTTTCTGTGCTACAAAAGACACAAATCCCATTCTTTTTAAAGACCATTTTGTCATCTGCAGCAGCTTTCAAATGGAACCACCCTAAAATCTCTTCTCCATTCCTGTTGTAGAGAATGTTCCTGTACCATAACCTTACCTGATCCGTGCTGATCTCCTGCCACACTTCAGTATTGGCTGGATCTAGAACATAGTCTACTGTAGCAAGAGTTGTATCTAATAACTTCTGAAACATTATAAACAGCAAATTTTTATCTCCAAACTACTGTGAAACTACAGTACAGCTCGAGTGTTTTTTGTCTGAAACACTCGCCCACCGTGGGCAAAAAAACGAAATTACCACCGCATTTTTCCATTCTCAATTTCCATGCATCACCGCGAATTGCGGGGCGGGTGGAAAATCCTGGTGATTACCGCAATTTTCTAACCGTGGAGTGGAATTGCCAGGTATAGTCTAAGCTTGTCCATGCAAAATACCATGATTCACGATGGTCGAGTGGAAAATCGTGGTGTTAAAAAAGGCTGATTTCGGAAGGATTCGGGTGGAAAAACACGCTTATCACGGCCACCACCTTTTCTACCTGAATCTACCAAAAATCAAATTGCGGTGATGCCTGAAAATAGGCAAAAAACATGCAAGCTGGGAAAGAATTTTAACAAGAGCAACGCTTGGCATTGTACGCCCGAAGCTCAGAAATAAATGGGTGTGTGATATTTGTTGATGTTCTGTTCTTTTTTAAAAGTCTCTTGCAAGTATCCGATGAAACAAAATTCACTGAGTACTAAAATATTCACGAAGTGTTGTAAGTACCTGAGTACTACTAAAATATTAACAAATTTAATCAGATTGAGATAATGTAATCATGCACCCTAGCTACGAGTTCTACACACGTGTGAAGTTTCAACATCGTAGGCCTTGTATTTTGAAAGTTATGGACCGGACACGAATTTGCAAACTGAATCAAACAAAGGGCAATAACTGAAAAATTATAAATGGTAGAGTTAAGGTTATTGCGCTCTGCACATCCTAGCTATGAGATCTATACACCTATGAAGTTTCAAGACCATGGGCCTTATAGTTTCAAAGTTATGGACCGGACACTAATTTGCTAACTGAATCAAACAAAATCAAACAAAGGGCAATAACTCAAAAATTACAAATGGTAGAGTTGTTGTTATTGCGCTCTGCACACCCTAGCTATGAGATCTATACACCTGTGAAGTTTCAAGACCATATGCCTTATAGTTTCAAAGTTATGGACCAGACACGAATTTGCTAACTGAATCAAACAAAGGGCAATAACTCAAACATTACAAATGGTAGACAGGTTTTTCCCTGGATCTTGTAAATAAGGAGTCCTTAGGACCCTCAGCTATGATTTTTGAGAGTCCTTGTGTTAATTTTAAGAGTCCTTTCTTAGAAAATCAGTTAAATTATATGAACACCAAATATTGGCCATATTTAAAAAGACTGCAGCAAACTCAGACCCATTATTAGTATCAATTTGGCTTTGTATGTTTAACAAAATATAGGCATCCAGCCTGTCATAGAGTTTGTATTGACCAAAATGGTGGAATCATTCTGAATAATATCAAAATCAAATTTAATTTATAAATGTAATTTACAAAGAACACTTAGGACTGGAATTTGATGATTCAGTGTTCCAATGCTACCCAGAAAACAGGAATATGTTTGGATTTTCGTATAACACTTTCTCCCATCTGGAAGTAGTCTTGATTTTATCAAATCTGGTAAAAATTAGTAAAAGTCACAGAAAAGTACAGAACAATTTGGGTACAAATCCCTTCTAACCCCCCCCCCCGCCTATAGGAGTATTTCTTATTGTGAGTAATAAAAATGGAACCTTATGCAAGCGTCTGTCAAGAATGTGTTTGATGTCATGCACATAATGTCTGCTTAAAAATTCTTACATGAATGTAAGCAGGTGTAGTTTCGGTAAACTAGACGATCATAGCACTTCAAGTAAGCTAGTACTTGTACTTTTATTTGGGAGTCCCATGGGACGCACATAATATATTTTTAGCTCACCTGAGCACGAATGTGCTCATGGTGAGCTATTGTGATACCGCTGTGTCCGTCGTCCGGCGTCCGTCGTCCGGCGTCCGTCGTCCGTCGTCCGTCAAACTTTGCCTTGTGTGCACTCTAGAGGCCACATTTTTTGCCCAATCAACCTGAAATTTGCTCAGAATGATTGTCTTGATAAAATCTCGGACAAGTTTGAAATTGGGTCATCTGGGGTCAAAAACTAGGTCATGGGGTCAAATCTTAGAAAAACCTTGTGTACACTCTAGAGGTCACATTTTTTGCCCAATCAACCTGAAATTTGCTCAGAATGATTGTCTTGATGAAATCTCGGACAAGTTTGAAATTGGGTCATCTGGGGTCAAAAACTAGGTCACGGGGTCAAATCTTAGAAAAACCTTGTGTGCACTCTAGAGGCCACATTTTTTGCCCAATCAACTTAAAATTTGCTCAGAATAATTGTCTTGATAAAATCTCGGACGAGTTTGAAATTGGGTCATCTTGGGTCAAAAACTAGGTCACTGGGTCAAATCTTAGAAAAACCTTGTGTGCACTATAGAGGTCACATTTTTTGCCCAATCAACCTGAAATTTGCTCAGAATGATTGTTTTGGTGAAATCTTGTACAAGTTTGAAATTGGGTCATCTGGGGTCAAAAACTAGGTCACGGGGTCAAATCTTAGAAAAACCTTGTGTGCACTCTAGAGGCCACATTTTTTGCCCAATCAACCTGAAAATTGATCAGAATTATTGTCTGGATAAAATCTCGGACAAGTTCGAAATTGGGTCATCTGGGGTCAAAAACTAGGTCACGGGGTCAAATCTTAGAAAAACCTTGTGTGCACTCTAGAGGCCCCATCTTTTGCCCAATCAACCTGAAATTTGCTCAGAATGATTGTCTTGATAAAAGCTCGGACAAGTTTGAAATTGGGTCATCTGGGGTCAAAAACTAGGTCACGGGGTCAAATCTTAGAAAAACCTTGTGTGCACTCTAGAGGCCACATTTTTTGCCCAATCAACCTGAAAATTGCTCAGAATGATTGACTTGATAAAATCTCGCACAAGTTTGATATAGGGTCATCTGGGGTCAAAAACTAGGTCACAGGGTCAAATCTCAGAAAAACCTTGTGTGCACTCTAGAGGCCACATTTTTTGCCCAATCAACCTGAAAATTGCTCAGAATGATTGGCTTGATAAAATCTCGCACAATTTTGAAATTGGGTCATATGGGGTCAAATCTTAGAAAAACCTTGTGTGCACTCTAGAGGCCACATTTGTTGCCCAATCAACCTGAAAATTGATCAGAATGATTGTCTTGGTGAAATCTCGGACAAGTTTGAAATTGGGTCATCTGGAGTCAAAAACTAGGTCACGGGTCAAATCTTAGAAAAACCTTGTGTGCACTCTAGAGGCCACATTTTTTACCCAATCACCCTGAAAATTGATCAGAATGATTGTCTTGATCAATTTTCAGACAAGATTGAAATTGGGTCATCTGGGGTCATAAACTAGGTCATGAGGTAAAATCTTTGTAAAACCTTGTGTGCACTCTAGAGGCCACATTTTTGCCCAATCAACCTGAAAATTGATCAGAATGATTGTCTTGATCAATTCTAGGTCACGAGGTTAAATCTTAGATAAACCTTGTGTGCACCCTAGAGGTCACATTCTTTGTCCAATCAACCTGAAAATTGGTTTACAAAAAAAAGTTATTATATCAGGTGAGCGCTTCAGGGCCAATGGCCCTCTTGTTAAGAGTCCTGAACCCAATTTTAAGAGTCTAGGACGCAATATCCTGCGTCCGGGAAAACCCTGGGTAGAGTTGTGGTTCTTGCGCTCTGCACACCCTAGCTATGAGATATATACACCTGTGAAGTTTCAAGACTATAGGCCTTATAGTTTCAAAGTTATGGACCAGACACGAATTTGCTAACTGAATCAAACAAAGGGCAATAACTCAAAAATTACAAATGGTAGAGTTGTGGTTCTTGTGCCCTACACACCCTTGCTATGAGATCTATACACCTGTGCAGTTTCAAGACTATAGGCCTTATAGTTTCAAAGTTATGGACCGGACACGAATTTACTAACTGAATCAAACAAAGGGCAATAACTCAAAAATTACAAATGGTAGAGTTGTGGTTCTTGCGCTCTGCACACCCTAGCTATGTAATCTATACACCTGTGAAGTTTCAAGACCATAGGCCTTATAGTTTGAAAGATATGGACTGGACACAAATTTGCTAACGGACAGACAGATGGACAGACAGACAGACGATGCAGACGATAACATAATACGACCCTTCGGGGTCATATAAATGCAACTCCACGAGATAAGTTAAAAAGTTATTGTCATTCATTATCTGTTCTACACATATACCAGACAACATTGAAAGTGATGTAGGTTTGTGTTTATTGCTTCAAAACCAACCAATTTTTTCATGTGTAGCCTTTACAATATGCATGTGAAAATAGCACAAAAATGAGCACATGTATGCTTTTGAGACTTTTCTTTTGAGTTGGGTTCATTGTACCTACTTGTCTGACATTAGAAGTGATGTTTTCACCACCCTCTAGTACATTTATAACATTATTCACCAGCTCTACAATATTTTCCTCATTGTCTGTTGTCCATTACCAATTTACCACAAATGGACGCTTTTTGACACCCTTCAGGAAACAAGTATGGGAAAACATTGTGGAAAATGAAGAAATTGCTTGTGACAAGCAATTTCTTCATTCTCCACAAGGTTTTCTACCCAGAAAGACCAAAAAAAAAAATTTTCATTCAATTCAAATCGTTGTCTGCAACATCTTTGAATTTGGAAGTCTAAAACTTTGCCGTCTGGTGGCCATGCAGCTGCTTTTACAGTTGAACAGTCACTCTCCACCTATCCTACCCACCTGTGTTACATTAGAAGTGATGTTTTCACCACCCTCAAGTACATTTATAACATTATCTACCAGCTCCACCATATTTTCTACTTTGTATGTTGTCCATTACCACACATGGACACTTTCTGATGCCCATCTAGAAACAAGTATGGGAAACATTGTGGAGAATGTTTGGAAAATGCTTAAATGTAATTGCAATAATAGTTGACCAGTCAACTTTGTCCTAGCTATTCTACCCACCTGTGTTACATTAGAAGTGATATTTTCTCCACTCTCTAGTACATTTATAACATTATCCACCAGCTCCACAATGTTTTCCACATTGTCTGTTGTCAGTGTCACTTCATTGTTGTTGATACTGTTGTTTATATCATCCAGGGCTGAGTTTACATTATCTAGTGTCTCATCTGTAACTGTTGTATTAGGACTGCCAGAATCGGTTCCATTTACCTATAAGGAAAATTACTTATAATCAGGGCTACAGATAAGTGGGGGTGAAGACATTCTAACTTTGTTATTTCAATTCCAAACCCTATGTTGTGGGTACTCATTTGTATAGTCTCAACCAGAGGATGCAAATAAGTAACCACAACATAGGGTTTGATGAATGATGACAGAATTAAAGTAAAAAATAAGTAAAGGTGGTTTATAGTCTCAAATTTACGAACTAGGTCCATATTCGCGCGACTTTCACACTTTACTCCACGATCATCGAGCTTCAAGTTGGCTGTTTACAGTCGGCGCCTGCGGCATCCACAGCACATCGGCTTTCAACTCTCCCGTGTACCCATTTACACACCTGGGTGAAGAAGAGCAATGTGGGGTAACTTTTTTGCTCAGAAAAATTCCCGTGACCTCGGCGGGATTTGAACCCAGGACCTCTCGATCCCGAAGCCCGCGTCCTACCACTAGACCACAGCGCCCCACATTGGGTCGCCGTGGTCTAGTGGTAAGAATTATTGCTGTTTGAAAATTCCTAGCCACCTATTATCTGGAGCTCTGCTTATAATTATTTCATTGCTTCACAAAACACAACAAAAGCACTCCATTAAATGTCATGTTTCCCAGGAAAGGGCTGACATTTGATCATGCTGGCCTTAAATGCCATAATCAACACTTTCCCAAACAAGAAATTGGTCGCCCATTTTTGAGTGACTCATATTAGTTTAGGGATGGAATTTCACTTGATTGATCACATGTTTTATTGAAATAAAAGGTTTTTATCTTATTTATTTCTATTCTTAGTTCTTGTTTAGTAAATTGGTCAAATTTTCATACAGAGAAACATCTCATTTATGGTCGGAGAGTGGCACTGACAGAAAGGAAAAAATATCAAACTGAGTGTATTTTCATCACGGTGGATAATCATGTGATGCAATAATTACTGAATATCTTCAATAACTTTGTTAATACGGGACCGATTTGAATTCGGTTTGAAGCGGAGAATGTGGACAGACGTCAAACATTAGATGGACGTGGTTGATTTTTAAAAAATCAACTGATAAAAAAGTTATTGAAGATAAACCAAAATTTTGGTTTATCTTCAATAACTTTTTTATCAGTTGATTTTCTAAAAATCTAACATGACCATGTTATTCCTGACATTTTTCCACCTCTGCTTCAAACCGAATTCAAATTGGTCAAGTATTGACAAAGTTATTGAAGATTATCGGAGATTCGAAGTCATGTGATTATTCACCGTGTTCATTGGACATCTCCACCAGTCTGACGGTCTTCGCCATGACTGTATCAGCATCATAACAACCTTTAATAGTTTTGAAAAGTGTAGATAAAAGTCTAACCTCATTGAGTATATCTTCCACTGCAGAATCTGACAGACTACAGTTTGTAACAATAGAACCCCAGGTACCATTTGTTAGACATTGACGGGAAACGCGACCTGAAAAGTTAATGGGATTTTAAAAAATCATCTTTTATACAAAAAATATGGAGCATTACTTTATCAGGGAGATATTCACAAAGACTCCATGGAGTTTCCATATAACTTTATATTTGTGTATAGATCTATGTTAATGAACAAAAACATGAAGTTTTAAGCTTTTACATACCTTCAGCATACTGTCCAAGACATGCATAATACTGATTCTCCCCAGTCAGGAATTGCACCCACACTATAGCTCTACAAGTGTTGCACATGCAGCTGGAAGTATACAATACTGGTAATAGATGGATTATGCTCCCCGAATATGGGGTTGACTAATTTAAGGGTTTACATACCTTCAGCATACTGCCCAGGACATGCATAATACTGGCTCTCCCCAGTTAGAGATTGCACCCACACTATACCATTCTCAACAAGTGTTGCACATGCAGCTGGAAGTAAACAATGGAATCAATTTTAAAAGTTGTTTCTATTGAATTACTCAAATTCTACCATTTAGTGGATATATGAAAAACAGACAGAACATCGGACAGATTGAGAAATCACAATGTGCATACCTCCTTTAATAACCTTGCTTACAACATTTCAGTAAGAAGAAAAACAAGATAATTGTAAAACGCATGAGTCTATCATGTCTCTTTTTATTAAAAAAAGAAAAAAAAGAAAGCACATAGTGGAAAATAAATAGAAAAAAATGCTTGTCACAAGAAATTTCTTCATTTTTTTCACATTGTTTTCTAAAGCTTTTGTCGTTTTTGGTACTTAAAAGCATCATAAAGAAGGAATTGGTTAAAGTTTGTAAATATGTAAAACAGACAGAAAGACGGGGTAAAATCAAAGCAACAGATAAGTAGGGGTGAAGACTTTCTAACTTTGATATTTCAATTCCAAACCGTATGTTGTGGGTACTCATTGCCAATGAGTTCCCACAACATAGGATTTGATGAACAAAGTAGATATTGCATTTTGAAAAGCCTTCACTCCCTCTTATCTGTAGCTCTGGTAAAATTATTATGCACCATGATCAATTGATGAAAGAATATAAAGTAAGAGTACTAACTTCTGATGGAACATTGAACTAGACCAACAATATTAATGTAGAAGTTTGCCACATTTGTGGAACACAGATCTTTGACACATTGCTCCGATTTGTCTGTTACACTGAAATATATCAAATATCAAATCTTAACCAAAATCAAGTCCAAAACTATCACATTTTAAGGTGGTCCAGGTTGAAGGCAACAAAATCAAGGCCGAGTCATGTAGAAAGTTTCCTCTCAGTGGCTAAGAAAATCTCAAGTGAAAAGAAAAAAATGCTGATTATCCCCATTTTCTTCTTTTGTCTCAATATTTTCTAACGATCTTGTAAAAGAATCAACCCATTCCCACACATTGAAACATTTTGATGCCCAATATTATAAAGAATTTAGAAAACATGGTGAAAATGAAGGTATTACTTGTGATAAGCAGTTTCTTCATTTTCCACAATGTTTTCTTCCCTGAAAGACCACAAACCCTTTCCCAAATAAGACATTTGCATTTGATATCCCTAATTAACTCATTACCATACAACATATTTGTACACTTGTCCAAATTCAAAGATGTTGCAGACGCCATTTCTAATTTCTTCATTTTCTAGATATCTGCAATGTTTTCCAAAGGCTGTATCTTGTAAAGTCTCAAAAAGCATCGTTAAATGGGAATGGGTTAGGACAGCTTCGAAAAGCATTGCACAAAAAGAAGAACATTATGATTTTATGCCGTGCCGCATGTACTTTCCACATTTGGTACAATTACTTTTGTCATATACATAATTTGGGCATCAAGATCACTATAAAAATGAATTGTTTAGGAAATGGTTAAAACTGAACTAACCTGCATATAAGCCTTGGGTTTGAGATATTTATTGATATAGATGGTGCCACACCACAGTTGTCCAGGTTGTTTGTGTTACCAAATATACAAGATACGTCAGATTCTGAAATAAAGGTGTTTTTGTTAAACAGAAATGTTGCTTTAACATTTTTTTTTCAAAAAAACATTGACATTGATATTTGACCTTGACGAAAATAAAAGGTCATGGTAAAAATTATTAAAGTGTGAAATATCAAGGCTATATCTCTAATAGGGCATAAAATAAGAATCTGGAAATAAGATCCCTTAACCCATTACCACACAGTGACTCTTTTTGACTCCCCAAACACAAATGGCTTAGGAAAGCGGGGTTCAAACGAACCCCCCTCTGAAGCCTAATTCTTTCATTTTCATGCAGAAATTCTGTCAAAATTGTATAATAATACGAAAACGACACCCCCCCCCCCCAACTGTAAATTCGAACCCCCCTTTCAGAAATCCTGGATCCTCCACTGAAGCATTGTGGAAAATGAAGAAATTGCTTGTGACAAGCAATTTCTTCATTTCCCACAATGTTTTCTACCAAAAAAGACGAAAAGAGTTTAAATTTCCTTAACTTGAAATTGTCGTCTGCAACATTTTTGAATTTGGACCAGTCCAACATTTGTCGTTTGGTAAAGGGTTACAACATTCTGAGAACAACATGGATCTATATCAGCCAGTGCCTATGCACAACCTGATCCTGATTGATATAGTTCTCTTATAGTGTCTTCATTAGTTGAAGCAAACAATTGTAATATTTCAGAATGGATTTTCATTAGACTTCATTTGACCATTACTGTGCACAGCCTGCTCTGGAAACTCAGGTTCTCTTAAATGCTTTAACCCTATCCCAAACAAGACCTGGCCCCAATTTCTCGAAAAAACTTAAGTATATACTCATGAGTACATGCTCAACTTCAATGAAATACTCTCCAACCTTGACGGGTATTCTATTGAAGTTCACATGGATTTCATGTGATTTGAGTACGGTGCTCAGATTTGAATCTGAGAACATACTCAAGTTTTTTTGAGAAACCTGGGCTTGGTTTTGACGTCCTTACAAGAAAGAACTTGGGAAAACATTGAGACAAAAGAAGAAACTGCTGATAACCAGCAGTTTTTCCTTTTGCCTCAATATTTTCTGTGAAATTTTCCATGCAAATCTTATCATTATCAAAATTTATTTTGTTGTTTGTCACAGCTTTCAAATTTGACTACCCTATAATTTTTCTGTTTGGGAAAGGGTTAACTGCCTTTCTTCATTTTTTTTGTAAAATAAACATATTACCTGTTAATGTCTGACAAGAACTGGTAACTGATTCCTGAATATCCTCAAGATTCAACCTCTGTTGTGAATCTTCCAGACGAAAACTAACAGACCTCAACGCTCGCTCTGTGGTTTTGGGACACACAACTGGCTTCAAACATGCATATCCCTTCTGAAGATAATCTGGACTGAAACAAATTTCATTTAAGAAACGATGCTTATTTGCTGTAAATTTGTTGAGGTAGAATTCCTCACAAGAAAAAGCTTGAGAAAACATTGTGGAAAATGAGGAAATTGCTTGTGGAAAGCAATTTCTTTATTTTCCACAATGTTTTCTAACTCAAAATGGAAATATTTTTAAAAGTTCATCCACTTGAAATTGTCGTCTGCAACACCTTTCAAATTGGAACAGTCCAAAATTTTGCCATCTGGATGGGTTAAGATTATATTATTTGTGCATGATATACATTACTAGAAGCAAACAGAATGTTCAGGCAAAAGGAGAAAATGCTGGATTACATTTTTCCTTTTGCGTTATCATATTACTCAGCTTAAAACATAATGTGCATCAAAAAGCATCATTAATTTTATTGGAAAAGTGATAAAAAAAAGTATCACTTTATAAGACTAAAAGGGGGTGTTCCCAAATGCCTTAGACTTTTTAACAATTACAAATAACACCATTTTCTCAACAATTTATTGAATATTTGTAAACATATTGTAAAACATTGTGCCCATTTTTTTATAAAAGCCCTCACAAATTGTTTTTGTAAGTTTGAACATAACCACTGTTTTACTATAACCTACATTTAAATTTATGCAAAAAAAGGTTTGCGAGTCTTTAGAAAACAGGTGCTCTGGTACCTACCCACAGAAAAAGTTGTAAAATCCTGTCACTTTATTCTGCTGATTGTTGAAGTTATAAATCTGGTTGAAACATGAAAGCACAGGGGTACAGTCTGAATCTGGAACAAACAAAACAAAACAAGCTTGGATCTAGGAAAGGGCTCAGATACAATATCGTAGCAATTGAGACAAAAATGGAGCAAGATCAACCTGTGAATACACAATTTAATATAGATCCAGGTTGTTCTCTTATAGATTTGTAACAATCAGATCAGCAGCAACTTTTAGATAGTGGCTTTTTGAAAAGAACCCCTAAACATCCAGGATTTCTGTGAAGGGGTTCAAGCCTAAAAATGGGGAGGGGGTGTTCTTATCATTACACAATTTTTGACTGAATTTCTATAGATATGAAAGCAACAGATCTCCCCCAACCCCCTCTGGATCCGCAACTGTTGTACTATTATATTATCAGCATAATTGTCTCTTAAACTTTTCCCAACTCCTCTCTTGTAAGGATATCAAAATTAGAAATTTCAAAAGAACGAGTGAAATCATGCCAGATAACATGTCCATTTAGAAATAAATGCTGTCAAAGTTTCTTCTTCACAGAGCTTTATAATCGACAATTTAACCAAAAGAGTGGTCATTATAATAAGCATAAAACATTAGTTCCATTCAGAACAATGTAACATAAAATTTCACCCATTCTGTCAAGATAATGAGGTTGAGAGTTGACCATTCTGTTTGACCAATTTTAACTCTTTCACAGGTGTGTAGCTGCCTTACAAGTAGGCAGATGAATCCACATAATTTTGACTATTTTACCTACTGTAAACTATAATGGCCAGATTTTGAATGTAATAAACAAAATGAGGCTAGTTATCTGGATTTTAATGTGCTCATAATCATGTACTCTTTAGGTGAAAAAAATGCTCATAAGGGAAGCAGAAATGTACCAAGTCAAACCATTGTTCAATTTCTGTTAAAGGGGACATAAGACCTGACTTCCCTGGGTATTTTTGAATCTACACACTTTACAGGCTAGCTACTCATCCAGCGGAAGCCATAAATGACCGACTTCATGTTAAATAGACAGATAGGGAGATAGAGGATGGGAAAAGAAAAGGGAGAGAGAAATCCTATGAAAACCCATTGAAAAAGTTTTAAAATAAGAGAACACTGTGGAAAAAAGATGAAAATACTGGTCAACCAGTATTTTCTTCTTTTTCCACAAAGTTTTCAAACACTAGATCTACATAGTATGCTGGTACAGGGTTTTCAGAAAGAGGGCTTCCACCAGAGAATTACCTTGGATTCTCCCTTACAATTAAATGATATAGATTCTATCTCCAAAATGTCTGGCTATTGTATCATTTAATGTCTCAACTATTATTAAAAGTTTGAATTTAAAATTACACAAATTCAACCTACTGTTATAAGTTTCACAGACAATGTCCAAGTCGAAATTGATCCCGCTAAAAATAGCCACAAATTTTGCCTCCTCCGCCTGATTCCTGTACCCACAGTTGTTAGCTTCATTCATCTGTGTCATAATACAGTCAAATACAAACGAAGAATTTTGTTCTGGCCTGAAATGTATAAACATCTAGATCTATCCTGAAATTATGTAAGAAGATTTAATTGTACCATTCAGGCCCGTAGGAAGCAATTTCATATTGGAGGGGGGGGGGGGGGGGGGCTAAAGACCCTATCCTGAATTTTGGGGGGCTAATTGGGATTTTCCGAAAAATTTTAAGTGTAAAATTAAGAAAATTTGGCATTTTTGGCCAACCTTGGGGGGGGGGGGGGGGGGGGCTTAGTCCCCCCCCCCCCTGTTCCTATGGGCCTGCCATTTTATGGCATCTGGGGGTCTGCTTTTCATAATTTCTCTCAGAAGACCATTGATCATCTAGATCTAGATCTAAACTTACTTGAAAAAATGTTGAAGCCCAGGCTTTCAGGCTTCTGCCTATGTAGGCTACATCCCTGAACAATGAAGGAAATTCAACGTCAAGCAGATGAGAACACCACCAACATCATGACACAGGCCTATAGGAAGCAACTTTATAGGGGGAGAAGATGGGGGAGGGAGCTAAAGCCCCTGTACGGACCAGTGTCTAGACATTGAAGGGGCCAAATTTGATTTTCCCTAGATTCTAAATTTAAGTAAAATTCGTTAGATCTATTTTTGGTCAACCTTTGTACAATAGTGATGAAAATGACTCCTCTGAGTCTCCAGAATATTTTTCTGAATAGAAACAATGAAAGCTTTTAATGCTATGAATCATCTTATCATCAAAACCTTTGACTCACCGACATAGATTTGCATACAAGGCGCCATTACTTTCCCACATTGAGAACGGCTGTATACATTCTGATTCGTAACTTTCTTCTGGCAGGCAGGCGTCAATTGTAGCAGCTGAAAATAAAGGCGCCAGAATTACTTTCAGTGATGGCGCCTACAGCTCGTTAGTTTCCGACATCCAATCAAAACACCCAGAATTCTCGGCGAGTTCAGTACATATTCTGAGCATTCCTCGGCTTTTCACGTAGCTATTTGCTTCTCTTCACGCGTATTACTTTCTCGGAGTTCATTTCGATGTCGACAAAAATAGCCCTGTTGAAAAGTTGGGTGAAAAGAAGAACGAGGTTGATTATGCAGATAAATAGAACTGTCTATGATGAATGACTAGATATAGTTCCACATCTATGTAGCCTATGCCTACAACAAAAAAGTAGGCCCAGATCTAACAGAAAGATGTGGGAGATTCTAATCTATCATCATTTTCTTTCCTGTAAAAGGTCACCAATAGATCTACGACAGTTTCGAGTTTTGGGGAAAAGATTTGCATAGTAAATATTACCACAATCTGTCTCAAATTGTAGTCTGTAGGATATAGACTTATGACATTTGAAATTTTCTAAAGATCTAATGTTCGATTAAGAATTTTCTCTCAACCCCTGTTGCATTTTCATGCGTCAATCATGCGTAGATCTGGCAGATTATGCTTATTTGAGCCGAGATCTGGAAAAAGGTTCCTTGGGGCATTTGAGAAAAACATGGACCCAGATCAGCCTGTGCATACGCACAGTCTGGTCCCGATCCATATCTATTTCTAATAGCTTTTTTACGATCTGTAGCAATTATTAGAGCATCATAAGACATGATCATCGGACTGTACTTTTGGCATTGTCTCGTCTTGAAACAAGAAAATCTCAAATGCTACAGGGGCTTTCTTTCTAGATCCCGACTCATTTATAAATCAACTCGTTAGGTAATTAGAGTAAATATGGTTAAACTTCGATGGAGCTGCGGCATTGACTAAGCAGCCAGTCTACAATATTTCCAGTCTATTTTTTTATTTTTGGACTGACTCAGGCCAACTTCGATTGGGACGATCGCTCGAGTCATCCGTGACGTCATACAACAGGAAGTTGTGTACTGCGCATGTCACCAAGCGAACGCCTATAGCTCGTGATGCACAAGCCAACAAAATGGCCGCGCCCATACGGTTTTACCAACAATTAAATGAGACTCATCGTTCGTTGATAAATGGCTACATTTCAATTAGAAAATAACACTATTTCCATGAATATTAACTTTCAGTCGCATTGACAAGGACATGTGAATATATTGAAATTAATTAAAGGTGTTTTGTGGTTTTTCAACCGGACTTAAAATTCGTTTGCTTCTTTGGACGCCATCTTGGAATGAAAGGGACCACGGGTGAGAGCGTGGTCCGACCATGGCTTGGTTCAAAGGTCAAATGACGTCACTATAACCCGGGCTATCGGTGTTCGATTGGAACGATGGCTGAAATAGCTTGAGTGATCGTCCCAATCGAAGTAAGCCTCATTTGACGCATCACTTTCTCCATTTTTGGATAAAAATCACTACGCGGTGCGCATAACTCCAAAATCCTGTCGCCAAAAAGTAGCAAGCAGAAAATTGCAACTACAAATACATTTGCAACAAAATAAAGTTTGATTTTCGTCTCAATTTCATCAAATAAAATAATTAATTCAAATTAGATTATTCATTTTACTCTATGCAAGCATATGAAGCAAATATGCCGCGTGACAGGAAGTCATGAGGAAGTACCACGTGTATGCATTTTATGGGCGCTGACATCTTGAAAGTAGTTAACCCAGAATGCCCACCAGAGATAGATGGTAATCGACAGGTGGCGACATCTATTGGTAGATATTGGGAGCAGCGGTTTTGAAAAGGGGAATAGGGTCAATTTGGGTATTCAAGACCAAATGTTTAGCACTATATCTACATGTATCCTATATAGATCTAGTATACATGTCGATCTAGATCAGTTTGTTCATGAACGCGTTCTGGTTATGTACAGTCCACATTCACGGTGCATAATCACTTGATGCAACAATTTCAGAAAATCTTCAATAATTCTGTTAATACGGGACCAATTTGCATTCGGTTTGAATCAGAGAAGGTGGACAGACGTCATGCATTAGATGAACGTGTTGGATTTTTGAAAATCTACTGATAAAAAGTTGTTGAAGATAAACCAAAAGTTTGGTTTATCTTCAATAACTTTTTCATCAGTTGATTTTCAAAAATCCAACACGTCCAGCTTATTTCTGGCATTTTCCCACATTCTCTGCTTCAAACCGAATTCAAATTAGTCAAGTATTGACTAAAAATATTGACGATTTTCTGAAATTCTAAGTCACGTGATTAACCATCGGGACATTGTTAATAAACTTAATCTATAACTTCTTCATTATCAGTATGGTTTTCTATCAGACTCGCTGTGTTCTAACCCTTTCTCAGACGACACAATTTTAGACCGGGCCGAGTTGAGAATTATTCATACAGACAACAGAATGGATATTTAAAAAAAATCGTTAAAACTTGCGTTCGTGATAGCACATAAAATATTGAGGCTATTGAAGGGAAAATGTTGAGAATCGTCGTTTTCTTCTTTTGCATTATTAACATTTTGCCAGGCTTTTCCTAGTAGGAAAGTCAAAACCAGGATTTGTTTTGGAAAGGCTTAACCCTCTCCCAAACAAGACCGGGTTTTGACGTCATTAGTAGATATGTCTTGGGAAAACATTGAGACAAAAGAAGAAACTGCTGATAACCAGCAGTTTCTCCTTTTGTCTCAATATTTTCTTGGCTAAAACATAAACATTTTGGCATTTTGTGATCATTTACTTTGTCGTCTGCAGCAGCTTTCAAATTGGACCACCTTAAAATGTTGTCGTTTGGGAAAGGGTTTGAATGTTTGTTGGTTTTGCTACATGACCCTATTTTCATACCCTAGTGTTTCTAAATCAAGGCGTTAGCCAAACGATGCTTACCTTAATACTAATAAATATGATTATTTTGATATAGGAAAACGTTATTTATTCACTATTATGAAAAGTAAATTGAGTGTAAAGTGGTAAATAGCAATATTTTAACAGTTGAGTTACCATAGGGACGATAGATAAGTGAAAATTAAATCGTATATCTTGCACAAATACGTCAATTCAATACATCTGAACACATCTGAATAGATCAGTAGTCACTTGCGACTTACACTTCTCCAAAATTGCGAACAACATATCGTCGCATTTTCAACAAAAACCTCGTAACTGCAGCTTGTTTTAAGCTGCAGTTACGAGGGTTTTTTTGTTGAAAAAGCAATAAGATAATACTTGAAAAGGGAATTTGTGGTAATTGAGTTCAGATCAATCAACGTAAAAGTACAGTCTTATTTACTGAGTGCCATATCCAGATTTTCGTAGCATTTTCTTTTCATTTGCAGATACACGGTGGGTAACCCACGTGACTTTTGGAAAGCGTCCACACGAAAAAATCGCCCGCTTCAAGATATGGTTTGTTTAATTTCTCAGCTTACACATGTACTCTATTGATTTTGATGAGATAAAGTGCACGGAACGCGCCTTTGAGATAACTATTCCCAGCTCTAACTCACTCTGCTCCAAATCAAGTGGTTTCTTCAAATATTCGAGCCAAAGTTATTGTAAGTGCAAAACGGAAATGGGAAGCGTTCACGTGCACCGAAAAAACTTTCGCTTGAATGTTTGAAGAAACCACGGGATTCGGAGCAGAGTGACTTAGCCTACAAACGGGAATAGCCCTCTCAAAGGCGCGTTCCGTGCACTTTATCTCGTCAAAATCAATAGAGTATAAGCTGAGAAATTAAACAAAACATACCTTGAAGCGGACGATTTTTTCGGTGTTAACGCTTCCCAAAAGTCACGTGGGTTATCCACCGTGAGATAGACCTATATTTGAATAAGAACAATTAAACTTTTTGCCGTTTGGGAAAGGGATATCGTCGCTTTTCAACAAAAACCTCGTAACTGCAGCTTGTTGTAAGCTGCAGTTACGAGGTTTTTGTGTAAAAGCAGCGATATCTTACCTGTCAGCAAGACTAGTATCCAGTGTGCAAGTCGTCGAAATCCTCTCACCATCTTGAACAGAAATCTTGATTCGAAACTTTAGCTTAAATCTTTCATGGATGCAAAAAAAGGCTTCTGGTGCTCCCTTCCAAGTATCAGTCTCAAATCTAGTCTATAATATCAATCAATTACGTATCCCTAAACTTATCCATGTATTGAGCCATCTGCGAAATCAGCTGTATTTCCAAATTAAAGTTTACTTATTAGCATCCTTGGCTGCGATTTTGTTCACTTATATATTCATAATTGGCATATATTTGGACTTTCGAAAGTTTTGTCTTAACCATTTATCAATAAGAATTAAAGCATTGGGTCTAATCCCGGGCAACCTACCCACCCACCCATCCGGAAATTACAACAAAAACACTAACATAAAACCAAATCACAAGTCAAGACCAAATCGTCATTCTTTTTTGTCCGGCCGAGATAGTGTTGCACTTATTTACAAATTGTAATTAGTTTAACATATCTAAACAACGTAAAAAGAACGTACTAATTGCCAATAAAAATTTCTATGCGTTGGTTGAAAGTAGTTTAGAGTTCGATAGGGTATTGTTTACCAGGGAAATCTTTGTAAACAGGTGCCATGATATCGTTACCTGACTATAGCTATTCTTCTGATGGGCCCAAATGTATAGCTTTTAACCCTTTCCCAAACAACAAAACTTTAGGGTAATCCACTTCAAAAACTACCACAAATAACGAAATTGATGTTATTAAAGACAGGATTTGTGTAAAAAATATGACACAGAAAATATTGAGACAATAGGAGAAACTGCTGGTTATCAGCAGTTTCTTCTTTTGTTTCAATGTTTTCCCAAGGCTTTTCTATTAGGAACGTTAAAACCAGGTCTTGTTTGGGAAAGGGTTACATTACAGATAGAAGGGTGATCAACAGCGTTTTCACCTTTTTCTCTTGGTGCTTTTAAAGAATAAAATGGCCAGCATATCGTCGGTGCTATGACAAAATTGCGTAACAAATTTCTCAAATGCTTGTTTTTATTGCCACTTCAATTTGATAGACATTGAGCACGGCTGCTTATCTACTAAATCACAACATTTTGTTGTGTATGAAAAAAGGTTTAGAGGATATCCGATTGGCAGTTAGAGGAGCCGACAAATCGGCGGGTGGAAGGTGAGTCTCGTCTTTTAATCGAAATGTTCTTGTTTCTAGCTCGAAAATCAAAAATCGGAGAATGTCATACAACCCTTTATTCATTTTCACATATTTGTTAGCCCCATCCAAACCCCGATTCCCAGAGGTTGAACGGGAATTCATTTTCTCCCGTTGCAAGGGTAGCCCCAATATTGACATTTCGTCAATCCTGATGAGCGTTTGTCCACTTTCTGAGGATGAATGGCCCAAAACCTGTGTGTATTATAAAATAGTTGTATGTAAATTACATCGTGCAAACAGTATTTTAATAACTTACTGTCGATCTTTGAAGAAAATCAGTTCTTCCGGTCAGTTTGTGCGTTAGAGGATAGGTTGTGAGCAGGAGGATAGGTTGTGATTTAGAAGACAGAATGCATTCATCGCATTTAATACCATTTGTCATTGTTTATATGCGAATTAAGCCAAACCGAAATACTTTATGTGATATGTCTATTATCAAAGGGTGAGTGAAATGACATAACGTATTTTTACGCCTAGTAAATTGATACATCAGTTTAACATTTAAACATTTAAACAATTTAACATTGTCTGCTTGTCTGACCATCTGCAAGTGATAATTCAAAATGAAAATTTAAGTTAAGAGGGCGTTTGTGCGTTCTCTTTTTAAAATTTCATACACCTGATATTCTTGTCTGCTACATCTTTTGCTTCGGAAAAGTCAAATATTTAGCCAATTTGGTAATCGGTGTTTTCAAAAGTGTTTTCAAAATGACACAATTTTGGACTGCTTTATTTATAAAGAGTTACAGGTGTGAGAAGTATATGTTTGAGGGCGTAAATATTGAGGGAAGGGCTGATAATCAACAATTTCTTCTTTCTCTCGATGTTTTCCGAAACTATTTTACAAGGGAGTTATAAAATAAATATCTTGTATGGGATAGGATTTTTGAAGAAATCTTTATGAAGGAAATCGACTTTCTCTTGTTCCGTTGATTTACATGATGCGTAAATGGGATTCTTTAACCCTTTCTCATACAAGGCATGGAATAACGTACTTATTAGAAAGGGATTGTAAAGTATTTACACAAAAGAAGAGATTACTGTTAATCAGCAACTTGTAGGCCTATATGATTGATGACTTAATATTAAATATATTGAATCAATAATCAAGAAGATCTATGGATAAACAAGATTTACAGACCTGTATTTTTGACACGTCTTTATTGTCTCCGGTTTTTCCACTTCTTACGCATTATATTTTAAAGAGGCTATATTCTACTTTAGAGCATACAAAATGGTTGGAATATTGCACAGTATTTACTTTGAATAGTTTAAAAGTTCCCATGAAGACGCACAGAGTACAGACAGACAGAAAGAAACACAAAGGATAGTGAATGTATCAAACATTGTTATAAATCTATTATGCATAAGAACCTTACATTCATTTAGATGAGATAATGTAATATGATACATATAACTGTTGTGTAAAAAGGGGTTTTCTATATCATATCACAATGAACTCGTACTCTGTCAAATAAAAATGACACAGTATTTCTTTTTAAAAGCGAAATAAGGGTTTAATCTTTGGACAAGACTAGTCTAGTAATGAGAGTATTTCGGTTTGGCTTAATTCGCATATAAACAATGACAAATGGTATTGAATGCGATGAATGCATTCTGTCTTCTAAATCACAACCTATCCTCTTACTCACAACCTATCCTCTAACGCACAAACTGACCGGAAGAACTGATTTTCTTCAAAGATCGACAGTAAGTTATTAAAATACTGTTTGCACGATGTAATTTACATACAACTATTTTATAATACACACAGGTTTTGGGCCATTCATCCTCAGAAAGTGGACAAACGCTCATCAGGATTGAAGAAATGTCAATATTGGGGCTACCCTTGCAACGGGAGAAAATGAATTTCCGTTCAATCTCTGGGAATCGGGGTTTGGATGGGGCTCACAAATATGTGAAAAAGAATAAAGGGTTGTATGACATTCTCCGATTTTTGATTTTCGAGCTAGAAACAAGAACATTTCGATTAAAAGACAAGACTCACCTTTCACCCGCCGATTTGTCGGCTCCTTTAACTGCCAACCGGATATCCTCTAAACTTTTTTTCATACACAACAAAATGTTGTGATTTAGTAGATAAGCGGCCGTGTTGAGGTTTGTTCAAACAATGTCTTTTCCTGGTAAATTTTGGGGAGGAGAATCTATAGAGCATAATAATTTTGTCGTAAAACATCGATACAGAACGACGTGAAGTTTTAAGAAAAAGACTCTTCGAGATCCACATGTACATGTATACCTATACGCAGTTTGATCAAGACTCTCGTTATTCTCCTATAACCTTTTCCTTTCTTTAGACACACATGCAGACCAGGGATCCCGGTCAGGATACGCAATTTCCTTTTAAAGATGCCTTTCAGATCCCATTTTCCGCATCAGCTCTACTTTTAGTAATTTAATCGGAATAACCCTTACCCAAACAAGACTTGATTTTGACGTCCCTACTAAAATAGTCTGTGAAAACATTGAGACAAAGGAAGGAAATGCTTATAACCAGAATTTTCTCTTTCTGTCTCAATAATTTCTGTGCTATTTTATACACAAATCCTATCTAAATTAACACATATTTGCCAACAGTACTTAGCAGGTTTCAACTTCGAGCAGTCTAAATTCAGCCGTTTGTGAAAGGGATAAGGAAAGGCTATCTGGTACAGCTCATTTCGAGTTTTATTGTGATTGATCGAAAAATCTCAATAAGTTTTACACCTATTTCTCAAATGCCTGTTTTTATTGCCAATTCAATTCGAAAGACATTGAGGTTTGTTCAAACAATGTATTTTCCTGGTAAATTTTGGGGAGGAGAATCTAGAGAGATTTGGAAATCGCAGTGAGAGAAAGAGAGAATTACCACGATAGATAACTAACGTGACTTTAAAGTGACATTTCAGAATTTTTTGTCATAAATTTTACTTTTATTTTCATCTGAAAGAGCATAATTATTTCCTT
The DNA here is from genome assembly GCA_963680895.1 of Fragum sueziense. Lineage (NCBI taxonomy): Eukaryota > Metazoa > Mollusca > Bivalvia > Cardiida > Cardiidae > Fragum > Fragum sueziense. The sequence continues at coordinate 31,101,033 of OY804595.1, read as the reverse complement.
ATGAAAATTCTGAAAATTTCGAGCCAAAATATTGCGCCGTTTACGAGAAATTTATAATTTTGTGTTAAAATTGAACAAATTGTTGTGGACAACAGTTCGGATTTATATGCAATTTATCGATTATGTCTCAATTTTAAAGTGACATTTCAGAATTTTTTATCATAAATTTTACTTTTATTTTTATCTGAAAAAGCATATTTCCTTATGAAAATTCTGAAAATTTCAAGCCAAAATATTGCGCCGTTTACGAGAAAGGATGTGGGTCCATTTCTATAGAAAATTGCCCCCTCGAGAACACGGATGAAAATTATATGAATGAATGCTACATAAGTGTACTTAATCCTCCCGAAATATTTAAGGATTTGGAATAGTCCAAAAGGGTATATTAGAGCTCTAATGTATGGTGGTCTGGACTGGCCATAATTGCACATTTGACATTGTTCTTTAATTTTGTTCAAATTTTTTCGATGCATTTTCATGTAAAAATGTGTGAATATCAAAGAACCGATTACAAAATATATTTTCCAAAGAAAAAATCCTACATATTTCCTCGAAAACTTGTCAAAATCCCATTTATTAGAGCTCTATGGAAAATCTAAAGAATTTTTAATTTATATTTCTGATTTTAAGACGTAGAATTCAACGTGAATGATCGATTTACGATTATTTACCCTCCAGGGTACCAAGGGACCAGAGTAAGCTGTTGTAGTCACTTTACGACTGTCATCCGCTCGTCTGTCCGTCCGTCCGCATGTCTGACCCTCCTCACACAATGTAATGTTTACACTCTAATATGCTCAAATATCAACCGATTTTAATCAAACTTAGCCAAAACATGTATGATTATAAGTTCTTGTCTGAGTATAAAAATTAGTTCGATCAGATCGAAACGTCATGAGTTATCTGCCCTTGAATTTCAAAAATGCCTATTTCTGACTATGTTTACTTTCTAAAATCTACAATTATCGACCGATCAAGATGAAACTTGTACAAAATGTAGGGCACTATTATGATCTTACAAACGTGTGGTTTACAGTGTGATCCAAATCGCTCATCTTGAATTATGCGGCCTTGAACTTCACAAAATTGCTGATTTCTCTGTGAAAATAAGGATACTTGTATTTACAATTTAAGAAATACATGTAGCAGAAAGATATAGATGAAGATAAGATCTTGTGTGAGTCTAATTGTAAGAATTATTGGCATCAATAATCCTAAGTTATGTGATCGGCAAATGTCATGACGTCATTTCCCAAAAATGGGCACGTAATGAATTCTACAGGGAACCTCTCTGAATTGCTGTACAACAGTACACGTCGGCTGTAATTCATTACGATAAATGTGGGATTGGCTTGGTATCCTGTGTAAGAGGTTCTTCAAGATATTAAGCCATCTTCCCTATAAGACCTGTTTTGATGTCCCCTATAAAAGCCCTGGGAAAAAACTAAAACATAAGAAGAAAATGCAGAGACCCAACATATTTTCATTTTGTCTTAATATGTTCTGTGATAGTTCTAAATTATTCACAATATCTTGTCTTAATCAACAATTATTTCGTTTAGAGGATTTTTTTTAAATCGGAACTGTCCAGATTTATCATTTATGGTTTTAAGAATGACGACTAAGACAAAAACAACATCAAATTCAAGGGCATCTAACTTCTGATTGGCGATGCCAATAATTCTTAAAATTAGACTCGCACAAGATATTTCGTTCATCAATATCTTGTTTATGCTATGTCTTGAATTGTAAACATTTGTTTTAGTTACAGTAAAAATAAAGTAAAAATCAGCCATTTAATGACCCATAATTCAGGAAGAGTGATTTGGACCACACAGAAATTCGCAAATCGTTGAGATCATATCGTGCCCTACATTTTGTACAAGTTTCATGTTGATCGGTCGATAATTGTAGATGTAAGAATGTAAACATAGTCAGAAATAGGCATTTTTGACATTCAAGGGCAGATAATTCGTGATGTTTCAATTGGACCGGACTCATTTTTATACTCACTCAAGAACTCATGATCATACATGTTTTGGCTAAGTTTGATTAAAATCGGTTTATATTTGTGCATACCAGAGTGTAAAAACTACATTGTGGGAGGATGGTCAGACATGCGGACGGACGGACAGACGAGCGGATGACAGTCGTAAAGTGACTACAACAGCTTACTCTGGTCCCTTGGTACCCTGGAGGGTAAATAATCGTAAATCGATCATTCACGTTGAATTCTACGTCTTAAAATCAGAAATATAAATTAAAAATTCTTTGGATTTTCCATAGAGCTCTAATAAATGGGATTTTGACAAGTTTTCGAGGAAATATGTAGGATTTTTTCTTTGGAAAATATATTTTGTAATCGGTTCTTTGATATTCACACATTTTTACACGAAAATGCATCGAAAAATTTGAACAAAATTAAAGAACAATGTCAAATGTGCAATTTTGGCCAGTCCAGACCACCATACTTTAGAGCTCTAATACACCCTTTTGGACTATTCCAAATCCTTAAATATTTCGGGAGGATTAAGTATACATATTTAGCATTCATTCATATAAATTTCATCCGTGTTCTCGAGGGGGCAATTTTCTATAGAAATGGACCCACATCCTTTATATTTTTGTGTTAAAACTGAACAAATTGTTGTGGACAACAGTTCGGATTTATATGCAATTTATCGATTATGTCTCAACTTTAAATGCGTGTTTCTCGCTTATTGGCAACAACTTCAAAACACTAATAGTATTTATACTCATTAGAATAACCAATCTTGGCATCAAGACATACTTTAAAAAATTGAAATTGGAATGAAATGTTCCTTTAAATGCGTGTTTCTCGCTTATAGGCAACAACTTAAAAAAACCAATAGTATTTATACTCATTAGAATAACCAATCTTGGCATCAAGACATACTTTAAAAAATTGAAATTGGAATGAAATGTCCCTTTAAGGAAACGTTCACACGGAAAAACGTTCGCTTAAAAAATAGCTTTGTTTAATTTTTCAGCATATACTCTATATATTTTTACGAGATAAAGTGCACCGTGCACGCCTTAGAGAGAGCCATTTCCGGTTCTAACTCACTTTGCACCGAATCCCGTGGTTTCTTCAAACATTCAAGCGAAACGTGGAAAATTAAGGACCCATGTGATTTTTTATATATAAGTTACACATGTTTTCATCTAGGTTAATTTTGTAAACTTGTGCCATAAAAGCATGACCGGACTATACATGCAGGTCACTGTATATAAAATGTAGCCACAATATAATCACATTAATTTTGGCTTGAAACGCTTTTAAAACGCGTTTATTTCCCACAAATTTAATATGGTGCATGGTCACGTTTTCAAACACATTCAAGTTCTAATCCAGGATTCACTTACATAATGCACATGAACGCAACAAAACTCAAATAACTCAAAATATGTTTAAAAATATATCACTACTTTTTGTTACAAAATTGAACTAGCATCCGTGGTTTGAAGATAAAAATAAATTATTTTCGTCATGGTTGGGTTGAGGGCCATTTTGCAACCATTTTCGATCTACCAATCGATCTTGTAGGCCATATCATGGTTCACCAGACGGACTTCATTTAACTCTTTTCCAAACGGCAAAATTTTTGGGTGATCCACTTCAAAAACTGCCACAAATGACAAAATGGATGTTATCAAATATACGATTTGTGTAAGATATGGCACAGAAAATATTGAGACAAAAAGAGAAACTGCTGGTTACAAGCAGTTTCTTCTTTTGTTTCAATGTTTTCCCACTTGCCTATTCTAGGCCTATTAAGGATGTCAAAACCAGGTCTTGTTTGGGAAAGGGTTAACTCCTTCCCAAACAAGACGTGGTTTTGAAGGGTCTGGCTAAAAACGGAGAGGATTTAGAAAAAAGAAGAAAATGCTGAATATAAGCAATTGCCCCCCCCTTTATTAATGTTTTTTCTTGTTAGGCCTTATAAAAGGCATATATACCATACAACTTAGCGGTTTTTATTTTGCCGTCTGCAGTCTCTTTGAATTTTTAAATTAGGTTAGTCCAAATATTTGACGTTTTAGAAAGGGATATATCACCCGGTCACATACGCGCAAGTCCTAATTAGCTATGTGTGACCGGGCTTACAGCCTCGATAGGTCTGTTGCGGATCTCGGGATGTTTAACCCATGGTTTTTGTGTTCGATCTCCGGTCTGACTAACAAAGTACTCATTCCATTACTACAATAATGAGTTTTGTCGCCTCAAATGATGTGCCAAGGAGTGTTGAAAACATTCAGGAAAATGGAGTGATTGTTTTGGTCAAGTAATTTCTTTATTTCCAACAACGTTTTCTACCCAGAAAGACAGAGAATTGTAAAGTTTAATTTCTGGGGAGATAAATGACAGGAATTCAGGGGTAGGTGTCCATGCCACTGCAATATATACTGGCCAAAAGTCCTAACCGGCCACTTTAAAAATGACTATAACTTTTTTTTAAAAGATATTACATTTTAATGGAATTTGATATGTTAATTTTTAAGCATAATGCCAGTGGAGTTCTATGATGATTTATCTATAATTGTCGAATTTTGATGTGTAATAAAGGAAAAGCTCAAAAAGCTCTCAATCTTAATAGAACTCTAGATACTACACTTTCAACAATTCAAAGTAGACAAATCGTTAGCTGCAACCCAGACCAAGAGAAAAATTGGAAAACATCGTCAATTTTGTGTGACTTTTTGACTTTAGAAGAAGCAGAAAGAATGGGAGGCATGGTAAAATGGTATTTAAATTCAACCGGCATTATTATATAACATTTTATCAAGCGAATATGCTCAAATATGGTCTGGTGTGGAAAAAAGACGCTACAAACTTATTTTTTACACATATTCTACAGTTTGTAGCTCGCCGTGAATCATCAGTCTATATTTAAAGCATTTTCGAAGAAAACGTGTTTTAGATGTTGTCTTTAAGAACCGTTTTTCTGCATACATGACCTCTTTCGTTTTCTTTTACGGCCATATTCTGCGCACAATTGTCAAACACTTTCAATTTTTTCTTAGTCTATGTTGTAGCTAACGACACATGAGACCAAAAACACTACATTGACAATATTCTGAGCTCTGTTTGAATTTAGAGCTTTTTCAGCTTTTCTCATGTTGCGCTTTTATTTCAATAAAACAGCGGTAACTTTTCGCCAAAATCATCTGAAAAGTTGCTTAAAAATTCACATATCAAATTTCATGAAGATCCGATCACCACAGAAAAAATTATCTTTGTTTTTTAAGTGGCCGGTTAAAAGTTTTGACTAGTATACTAGTAACCAAATGCAAATGGAAAAGTGACGCAGACGACGAAATGGATGTTGACGAGGTAAATTACTTCACGATAAATTGCAGAATTACATCCATATGAATTACATCCACATTACAAGTTTTCACGACTCATTTGGTACCAGAACTTGGAAATATTTTTTAACATATTTTGTAAGAGTATTTTAATGAGAAAGAATTTGGTTCCGCCCTGTTGTAAAGATAATATGATACTGGAGTTCAAAACATGAAAGAGATTGATACAATAAAATGTAAATTGTGTCGTTTAAGGTTTAAAGACCCAGAAAAAATCACCACTTTCTAGCCGTACGAAATGCATCAAATTACACACTCTTGTAAATACACCTCACATAAGTTGATTCATCGTGCTGGATTTCAAGATAATGCTTCGATAAGAAAATAATTTACAAATATTATTTTACTCTAGGGAGGTAATTTTGAACATTTTTGTCAAATATTTCCATAAGAATGCATTAATTCAAAATTCTAAACCGTACAAAATGCTTATATTTGTAATTGGAATGAAAATTTAACACAGTTTAGGAATTATTTGCACTTTTCAAATTTCACCTCTGGCTCTTTGGTGCTTTTGAGGGGTTAGATTCCTTAAAGGTCTGAAATTGAACTAGATTGCGTAGGCTAAATTACGTTTTTTGTATATAGGCATATAGCCTTTTGAACTAGGCCTACCAAAGAATCAGAAAATGCATTTTACATGTAGCTAAGAAATGTTTGATGAGGTCTCATGTTGCTCTCTGAGATTATGTTCAAAGATCAACATGTTTCTCCATTACACACTTGGAAAATGCGTTCTTAATTTTCGATACAATTTTGCATTAGGTGGTTAGAATCTTGCAGGTGTAAGGCACCTGCAAGATTCGAGCCACCTCATGCAAAATTACAATCATTTGTTTGATAAATTCTGTTGTTTGCGTAAGTTAAATTAGCAAAAATGTGACTTCAAATCTTAAACGGAATACAATACGGACCTTTTGCCATATCCCGATTCTGATACCATTATCCTAGCTTTACTTCCGCACACTATTTTAGGAAATGTCATTTCGGGACCAGCCCATTTTTCCGTCACGGTAATTTTATCCCCAAATTACCGTGCATGTAATTTGTAGTGATCTAGGGTAAGATATTTACGCACTATAAAATTTTATGTTCTCTTTAAAAAGGTTTTTTTTCGGATTCGTACATGTGATGTACTACTCGGAAAGAAGCTTTCTCAGTAAGCCGAACAACACATTATTATTAAATGGTGGTACCCATATTCAAAGTATTACGGTCAGTTACATGCTTTGGTTCAAATCTTGAATGTGTCCAAGACATGCAAGACTGAAACAAAGCATATGAAACAGTCATAGAGCAGTAGATATGTGCCACAATACTGTAACAGGACTTACAATAATTTGTATTGTCAGTTTTGACAAATGAGATATCTTAAATTGTGCTTAATTGCAAGAGATCCTTCCAAAATCCCCTATCTTGAGTGTGGAAATGGTCTTTGGCTTACCATCTGTTTACTTTGCAGTGGCACATCACATCACAGTGGATAATCAGGTGATACAACAATTTCAGAAAATCTTCAATTATTTTGTTAATACTTTTTTTTTAAATTACGGGACCGATTTGAATTCGATTTTAAGAAGAGAAGGTGGAAGGACGTCATCCATTAGATTTTTGAAAAGAAAATAGCTGATAAAAAAGTTATTGAAGATCAAGCAAAATTTTCATTTGTCGATTTTTCAAAAACCCATTACTCCAAGCTAATTCCTGGAATTTCCACGTTCTCTGCTTCAAACCGAATTCGAATGTGCCAAGTATTTACAAAGTTATTGAAGATTTTCTGAAATTCTGAGTCACGTGATTATCCACCATGCACCCGGTCACTTTCTTTACAATGCTACAAGTCGGCTTTTGTTGGGTTCCGAACTTTAACTTTTCGATTCCAAACAGACACAAAACCACTCATAATCAACAGTGGCAACAACAATATCAACTCAACATCAACATCCAGTCAACACCAACAACATGCCAATGAAATACACAAATTGTAGATTTCGTATTGTTGACACATGGATAGGGTGTGCAGGCTAGTGCGACAATTTCATGAATTTAGAGCGTATTAAAAATATTTTACATTTTAAAAGATCTTTGATTTCCTGTCACCTATTGCTGTGTTTAACCCTTTCCCGAATTAGATTTTGGTTTGGCGACCGTAGAACTTATAGAAGAATACTGGAAAGTGGAGATATATTACAAAAATAAGTCTAGAAATATTTGAAGGAAAAAAAGAAGAAAATGCTGATAACCCACATAATTGTACTCGATAGAAGACATCATAGGATATTTTTTTGTATATTTTTTCTAAACTTCCTTGATCGTGACTATTTTTATGTTTTTAGTTACTGTTCGATGGCGCTGACGATTGACTATATGTTAATGGCAACTTTACAACCCATTCCCAAAAATTGACGCTTTTAGACGACTGTTAGAAAAATGTTGGGGAACAATTGGGGCAAAAGAAGAAAATGCTGTTAACAAGGAATTTCTTCTTTCGTCTCAATATTTTCTATGCTATATTGTGATCAAATCATCTCCTTGTCATTGTCTATTTTGTCTTCTATGGTAGGTTTAAAATAGAACCGTCTAAGTTATTCATATTTAGGAAAAGGTTAAAACCATAAAAAGCATTTGAAGTGTAAATCTGCATAATTATCTTGTATACAAATCATGACAACTTCACAAATCCAAAATATCTTTTTTTTACTTTTGCTTCAAACATTTGTAAAACCATCAGTAACACACACTAAAACGCAATGACGCGCATAACTGGTCTTTTTTTTTTTTTTTTTTTTTTTAAGATAGATCTAAATACTGAATGTAACTCTAGTATAACACATACTTCGAGTCTGATGTTTGGAATTCTATTCTATGAGTTTTCAACTATTAAACTCATTGTTCAATTCGCCATTTTCGTGTGGAACTATATGTAGTTTATAAGATTACCGAGCCCATCTGTTAACCTATTCCTATAGAATTGGACTGTTCACATTTGAAAGCTGCTACAGACGACAAAATAGATGCATATGAATAAGGATTTGTAGCGTAGAGAATATTGAGACAAAGGGGAAATGCAGATAATCGGCATGTCCTTTCTTTCTTTGTCTCAATGTCTTTACATGTATTTTCTATCATGGACGCCCAAACCAGGCCTTGTTTGGGAAAGGTAAACTCAACAACGACGTATGGTATCAAGATATATAGCTTTGCAAGTCACAATGCTAGGAATCACGTAACACATCAATTTAAAATATTCGCAAATATTTTGATTTTTTTAATGCCTGACCAATTTGAATCCGATTTAAAGAAGAGAGGGTAGAAAATTGTCATGAACTAGCTGGATTAAGATGTGACCAATCTTTAAAAATCAAGGATGATAAAAAAGTTATTGAAGACCAACCATAATAATTTTGGTTGGTCGTCAAAAGTTAACCTTTTCGTCAGCGGATATTTTACTAGATCGTTTGCATTCAGCAAATCCCTGGTGTTTCTCAGTCTTCCCTGCTTTAAACCACTTTCAAATTGGTCACGCAGAAACAGAATTAATATTCAAGATTTTCTATAATTGTTGTGTCACGTGATTCCCCAATGTGAGTTGCACCTAACACTTTCCCAAACGGCAAAATTTTAGGGTGATCCATTTCAAAACTGCCACAAATGACACAATGGTAGTTATTAAAGATATTATTTATATAAAATATGGCATAGAAAATATTGAGACAAAAGGAGAAACTGCTGGTTATCAGCAGTTTCTTCTTTTGTTTCAATGTTTTCCCAAGTCTGTTCTATTAGGGATGTCAAAACCAGGTCTTGTTTGGGAAACGGTTAAGGTAGAATACCCGTAATGTGGTAATTTTGAGTTTCATAAAACATCGGCCTTTTTCGAGTGGCGTCGTTATGTATACGAACCTATTCGGGCGCGGTCATAAACATTCGGCGGTGGAAAGGTCCTCCGCCGAATGTTTTCGACGTCGCCCGAATAATTCCGACGTCGTGCGAATTATTAGGGGTGGACCACCTTAATCTAAACTCGAATGCGTTGGTATCCGGTTGTACTTATCACGTATATCCAAGGTATCTATTTAAAAAGGAAATTGTCAATTATTATTATCGTATGGTTTGTTAAACAGGGCCAATTTTGATTTTAATCTTGTATCAAACGGTGTTTATAACATCTTGACTCACGAAATTGTACCCACACATGGTGTTAACCCATTACCAAATGGCAAAAAATAGACTTGTCCAAATTCAAAGATGATGCAGACAACAATTTCAAGTGAATAAAATATTACATTTTTGGTCTCTTTTTACATAGAAAACATTGTGGGAAATGAAGAAATTGCTTGTTACAAGCAATTTCTTCATTTTCCACGATGTTTTCCAAAGCCATTATCTTGTGGGGAGTCAAAAACAGTCACTCTGTGGTAATGGGATAAGAGAAAGGTTATTATGTAGGTTACGCATGTCAAACATCTCGTAGACCATCTTCTAAATTCTTTACAAAAGAGGATCTGCCAATAAGAGTGTTCAATAAAGAAGAAACGACGGCCATCAATATGTTTCACTGAAGACCCCGTGCCAACTTCTTGTAAAGATACACTTACAAAGGCATTTTTGATTCGGATGTAGACATGACTCCAAATGTTTTCCAAACTTCTGAATTATAACTTAAATGTTCAAAAGTTGTCTAGCTATGCATCTTTTACTGATTCTATGAAAATGTTTGCTGGACTTGTAATTGAAAACCTTGATCTTGATTGTTCTCTTTCTGCCTTTGACCAATTACTGTGGTCCAAATCGGCTTACGAAGAGACAAACGATATGCCGATCTGTCATTCTTTAAGATCGCGAAAAGACACAGAATAGATTATCCAGATTTCCCGGGATTCTATCTATGCATTGCTTGTATTTGAAACCACGTTGCATACAATTTGGCAATTGAAGTTGGTAATATCTAGATAGGCTACATTATTTAATTTGACTGTCAATTATATATGTTTTGTTTTGAAAATTCTTTCTAGAACGAGATGTTTGTTATTCATAGCACAAAGTTACGGTTTTTTTTTTTTGTTGAAAAGCAGTCACATGTTTAAAGATTCCTAGTAAAGAGGTTTTGGTTGAAAAACGACGATAAGCAATAAATCAGAAGCATTGTTGTAGGAAATTTATATCATATTCAGAATAAATTTATTAAATTGGTTGTAAAAAAATGTCAACCTAATAACAATGCACCATGACTTTTACATTTCTCTTAAAGATGCGTCAATGGTATATCTTCGTCTGAGGGCACCAACGTCCATTTTATTCCATTTCCATTTTGTGGGATCAAATGTGGGATCGTGTAATTCCGTCACAAACAGACAATCCTCCGTCTCGTGTTCCATGTCTACCATCATACACTCGAGATCCACAAGTCGCTGGTTTAATTATCACTGTCGCTGTCGGAATTTATGCTGTCGCTGTAAGAATTTATGCTGTCGCCGTCAGAATTTATGCTGTCGCTGTCAGAATTTTAATATGCTGTTGCAGTCAGAATTTGTGCTGTCGCTGTAAGAATTTATGCTGTCGCCGTCAGAATTTATGCTGTCGCTGTAAGAATTTATGCTGTCGCTGTTAGAATTTATGCTGTCGCCGTCAGAATTTATGCTGTCGCTGTCAGAATTAATGGTGCCGCTGACAGTATTTATGCTGTCGCCGTCAGAATTTATGCTGTCGCTGTCAGAAGTTATGCTGTCGCTGTCAGAATTTATGCTGTCGCTGTCAGAATTTATGCTGTCGCTGTCATAATTTATGCTGTCGCTGTCAGAATTTATGCTGTCGCTGTCAGAATATGTGCTGTCTCTTGTCAGAATTTATGCTGTCGCTATCAGAATTTATGCGTGTCGCTGTCAGAATATGTGCTGTCACTGTCAGAATATCTGCTGTCGCTCTTGATGATTTTTTCATTGTGCCGCCAAACGTAGAAGCGTGGTTCAATAAAATATTAACCATGGAAGAGCACGGATTATTTCGTAATCGAATCTTACGTCTAAATCCACATTACATATCGTTGCTTTTCAACAAAAACCTCGTAACTACAGCTTGTTTTATGCTGCAGTTACGAGGTTTTTGTTGAAAAGCAGCGATATGTTTGGTGACGAACGCTGCTTTTCAACAACTACAAAAACCTCGTAAAGTACAGATAGTTTAAGCTGTAGTTACGAGGTTTTTGTTGAAGGCGATTTTAAGCAATAAATTAGAGATATTGTAGGAAATTTATGTCATATTGAGAATAAATTTATTAAATCGATTGTAAAAAATATCAACGAAATAACAATGCACCATGACTTTTACATTTCTCTTAAAGATGCGTCAATGGTATATCTTCGTCTGAGGGCACCAACGTCCATTTTATTCCATTTCCATTTTGTGGGATCAAATGTGGGATCGTGTAATTCCGTCACAAACAGACAATCCTCCGTCTCGTGTTCCATGTCTACCATCATACATTCGAGATCCACAAGTCGCTGGTTCAATAACCGCTGTCGCTGTATCATGATCGTCATCGGCGAGTCCGGTGTCCGTGAACGTTTACTGGGCGTAGTACACCGTTCTCCGTCCTTTGTTACCTTGGTCAAAATGAGCGGGAAATGGGTCTCGTAGAATTTAAACGAATCCGCGGTCTTTTTAAACGGAAGAGCCTTTAGGTCTATACTTCTGGTGAGAATCTCGAATAGCTCATCGTCCACCATTAACGGGACTACTCTTTCTATCAACGGTCGACGAAATAACAGCGTGTCTGTACTTGGACGCCGAGGAAAGATCGGCAAGGGAGTACTGGAGGCGCTGGCATCTAAAAACATGGCGTCTGACAGACGACTTGCCGGAGACAACAATCCGTCTGTAGATACTGGACTGTCAGAGATGATGGATCTAGAATTACATCTGCTGCGGCTCCGACAACGCAGAACCCAGATCCGACTCAAACAAAACATGCCCATCTTGACGAGCGGCACAGAGTTACTTTGACTTCCGAATTCTATAGAACTCCGTCTCTGTGTCTTGAGAAAATGCTGGCTCCTTTCAGCCGTCCATAAGCCACCGGGACTGGATTCGTTTTCGTTTTCTATGATGACCAAAGGCTTCTGCAGCCGAAACTGGACGAACTGTGCTCGATGCGGACCTGGCGGTCTATAAGATTTTCTATATACAGGGGACGATTCATGGTCCGCCTTTGATACTCTCTTTCTGGCTTCAATCACTGAAAATATATACATTGTACAGAATAAATGATTTTAGAATAATTACAAAACCGCTTCAAATTTTATTTGATCTCTCGGGTAACTGCTAGAACCATTGAGGTAAAAGAAGACTTCGCTGGTATTCAGATTTGTCTTCTTTCCTTTCAGTTGTTTCTAATTTTCTATGATTACACAATTTGGACTATAAGTTAGAGATTTTCCGTTTTTGACGTCATTTGTTTTGTACAAAAGTCTTTAAAATTGGAACAGTTCAGAATCTCCATTATCTACCCTTACCCCTTTCCCAATCGGCGAAATCGCAGAGTGGTCCGATTCCAATGTTGATGCAGACGACAAAATTGATGCTGATAAATATTTGATTTGTGTACAATATTATAGTTAACAAAAATATATTGAGACAAATGCATAAAATACCTTTTATTAGCATTTTCTTCTTTTGTCTCAATGCGTTGTCAAGCATTTTTTTTAAAAACATCGGTTTTATTTGGAAAAGGGATAGGCCTACTGGCTACATTTTTTTCTTCAGATAAATGTGACCCGTCAATCTAAAAGGGACCTTATCGGATGTGTGAAAAATATCGACCCTTGTCAGTCTGCGCAGTCCACGCAGCCAGACTAGGGCCGACATTTTTCACTTACATGTAATTTTCTGAATCTGTCCAGAATATTTTCGCTATCTTGCTGTATTTTCGGGATCTGGTTGACCTGTGCTGAGTCTGACAAGTTTGTCAAAATTTGAATTTTTGGAGTTCGGAAAAGGCCACTTTTAGCGTGACGGATCACAAATTTCCAGCCTACCTGATTCATGGTCCACGTTGAATCGTCCACTTTCATTCAGCCTACACCAGAACAGCGTGCGATGAGTTGATTCATCGCAGTGTTCCATTAGGCGAACGTTAATTCAGTACAATCCACGATTGACGTGCACGAGACGACGTTTTGAGCGACGTCGTGGTCATGGTAATGACGTTAGTCCGGTGTAAGTTATTACATTAAGGTAGTTCACCCCTAATGAGATTGAGGCGACGTCGGGCGGCATTATTCGGGCGACGTCGAAAACATTCGGCGGTGGAACGTTCCACCGCCGAATGTTTTCGACGCCATCCGAATAGGTTCGGATAATACCGAATGTGAAACGACGTCGCACGAATAATTCCGACGTCATGTGAATCTTATTAGGGGTGGTATACATTGATTAACTATTTGACTGGTTGACTGATATAGCACACAAAATCAATAGGCCATATTTCCGTTTAACCATTTCTCAAACAACAAAATTAACACTAGCCAAATTGGAAAGCTGCTGCAGGCGACAAAATGAATGCTGAAAAGGAATAGATCTGTGAATATAGATCTAGCATAGTTCTAAATGTTGAGGCTAATGGAGAAAATGGTGATCATCATAATTTTTTTCTCTTGCGTCATTTTTTTCTCAAGCCTTTTTCTGCATTAGATGTTGCATGTAGGCCTTGTTTTGGGAAAGGGTTAAGTAACGACAAAATGGTTGATGAATAGAGCAAGTGCGTAGATTTTATTGATATGTTACACTATGCAGGCCTACTTTGAACGTTTCTATTTTACATCGATTGTGAAGCAAGTTTTTACAACTTATTCTAATCCATCTTGATTCTGTTTCTTATATAAAAAAAAATACAATAGAAATCAGGCTTAACCAGTTTAAGACCACGACTAGGTAAAAATTCTGACTCGGGCTACTCTTAGTACTTTAATTTGAAGAGTATTTCACACGAGAAGTCATTTTTCATAGACACCAAAAACCACGTGAAATTCCGAAGGAAGACCCCGCGCTACTTCCTTTTCCTATCAACATGGGCTTTCAGAGACAGGTACACTGAAGCTATCTCCCTAAAACACCATGTAGACTCTGTTGATTCGTGATGAATTAGATTTTACATATTGCTGATAGTTCCAGAAAACCTTCTAGTCAATATATATTCAATGAAAATCCCAAAAATATTTGTAAATTGACACAAAAATGAGCAACAAAATGGACACAATCCAACCCAGTCTCAGGATTTTCCTTAATCCGAATCATATCTGATCAAAAATCGCTTTTTGACATTCGGATAACGCTCATTTTGATCAGAACTAGGTCCTATTCAAAAACCGGAGAAAAGTTATGTCAGCATTTCATCGTCCGATTGTTTAATTATCTTAAACGCTATCCCCAAAAAGCCTTATGATACCGATCAATGTACTATTTATTGGCGTGTATGATAAAAAATTCAAGACCAAAAAGTATTTCAAAAAGGTTTATAGGCAATGTTTTGCAACAACCCTCACCTGAACTGCTTTTGTTTACAATGACCCACCATTTAAAACCACATGACTAACGCGAGATCTCGCTCTCGGAATGCGGGTTTCCCTAAACTATGACGTAACGGTCTAAATATAAGAATTTTCGAAAATAAGAATTCAGAATAATTTTTTTTTTCATGTTGAGGACCCTTTCTGGCTTAATATAAAAACAACGAGTTAGAAAAAAATGATTTTATGAAAAAATAAATAAAATATGTCAGAAGCGTTCCGTGTAGTATTCGCACCAATAATGTTTGCTACTATGTTGGGTCTCTTATCATGGAGGACGAGATAAACCAAATTCTGCATGAAAGGAAATACCTTTTCCAACTGCGAGCGGAACAGGTCGAGATAATTAACAATGTTTTACATGGAAGGGACACTTTAGCAGTTTTGCCAACTGGATTTGGCAAAAGTATGGGTTACGTCGATCACGTGACTCGAGAGAAATTCGTAAACAAAGGCGGTCACGTGACAGTAAAGGATTTCCTAACTTCCGGTTTATTTTCTAACGAGATCTGGTCACGTGATTTACCAAAAAAATGGCCGCGAGTCGAAGCGACAATCGGGGGTTGTCGAGATACAAAAGCTAATACTCTTTTAGCAGGCCGATTTGAATTGAAATTTTAGGTCAGGTATGACAAAAAATGATTGATTGATCTATACCCTATAGAATTTTACCGAGTGTTGGATATAATACACATAAACAGACGATGAAATGCCGCCTAACTTTAGGCGCTGTTTTCTTGCCTTTTCAAATAGGACCTAGTTCTGATCAAAATGAGCGTTATCCGAATGTCAAAAAGCGATTTTTGATCAGATATGATTCGGATTAGATTTTCCTTATCAATCAGCATCAGTATCTGCATATATATTTTGTAAGCGGTTTAGCCACTAATGTTGACGGTTAATCATTCCATTTTTTACTGCCAAACCTTGTATACTTGAGCTAATGTAACCGCCAAATTGACACTGAACTTAATTGAAGAATTCAGATTTGAGAGAAAACTCGATGTGTAAATTATCAGGAATTCCCTTGTTAATTTCACATTTTCAAATACAGGTAGATTCCAGTTTAGCGGTCCCCAGACAAAATGGCCGCCATTCTGTTACCGCACATTAAGAGGTAAAGGGATGAAATAGTGTATTTTTTCCATCAATAAAAAGGAAAATAAGCGGGGGTGTGGGGGCGGCAGCCCCCATAAATGATTTTCAAATGAAATTAAGCGGGGGTGTGGGGGCGGTAGCCCCCATAAATACATTCAAGTGGACAACGTAAATGGGCGCCATTTTGGTAGGGACCGCTAAACTGGAAGTGTTCCTCAAATACGAGTATTATACCTGTCCATTTAGAGATCTTGTCAAAACAAATAATTGTTGGGTTTGAATAGACAATTCTTTATATTTTCAGCCTATCATAATAGATGGCAAAGGCCATCTGTTGGGACGATTAGCAGCAATTACTGCCAAGACCCTCCTCCTTGGTAAGCTTACCGGACATTTTCTCATTGGTTCCAGCAAAAATGAATCCATATCTGATTTTCTGATTTTAATGATCACATTCCCAGTCTGGTCGCATGAAGATAGACCGCTTTGATGGGAAATTTCTTTGGGAATGTGTGACAGGAACCCATATGCACAAAAACTTTGTTTTCTCGACACCTAAATATTTCGCCGCAATTTGACTTTTTGCTCTATTCTTTCCATTTCACTATTGCCCAATCGGGCAAGATTTCCCGATTGGGCAATCTTGCCTGATCGGAAAATTTCATCAACCTGGTACAGCTTTCTTGGTAATTTTTTTTTATTGTTTGTATGGAAAATTTTTGTAATAGCAATGAATTTTGTGCTAGAAATAGACTGGGTTTACTGGGACTGGGTTACATATTGTTACATGGTCTTAGTTGTAATTTTGTAATAAGATCTTGTTAACTACGGCTTGATTCAAGCCATAGCTAGCAATAACAGACCATTTTCAAAAAATAGGTATTTTTAATTAAAAATCGTTTCATCATGAAGTGCAAGCATTCAGAAGGACAGTGCTGCTTGAATTTTCAAAATCCATTCACAAACAAAAAAGTTATGCAGCTTTGAACAGCACAGCCCTTCAGAAATGTGTATATCAAAATCGATCAGCTGGTTTAACTGAAGTGTGTATTGACGCAATACACATCACTGCGCATCCGCCATTTTTCCAGTACTTACATGGCTATTTTTGTGTTACAGCACCTCTGGGAAAAGCTCAGGCGCTAAAATGCGCTTATATTTAGATCACTAAATTTAGACTGATTTGTTTTGGGAAATCCTTACGAACATCCAGTCGTAAGTGTTCTGAAGTGTTCACGGAGAATAACGGAGTTATACGGCTCCAAAGTTGACCAATATTCAAGCGTGATTTCCAGTCACATGGTTGCCGGAAATACCCGACTTTTTGTAATGATATCATTTCTATATTTATCCTAATTAATGCAAGCCAAAAATATTTCTTGTCAGATGATTGGTTGATTTTCTACACAATTTTAAAGTAGACAACCGCACAAGGTCGGCGACCGCCATAAGTCATTTTTTTTGAAAATTTTACAAAGTCAGCTCAGTTGAAATCGATATAGTGCAACAAATAAATAACTTAGGTAGATGTTTTATATATCATCAGAAAGAATATTCTTTTTAGATTTGATCTATGTTTACCATATTTTTATTTTTGAAATAATTGCTGAAAAAATGTTGATTGAATTGGACCAGGTTATAATGGCGATATATAGGGAGGCGATGTACTATCGATTCCTCTGTCATTGCTACCATAGCTACAAGATCCAGGGTTGTTTCTCCTTTGGACGGGTTCGTAAAAAGGACCCGTTCCCAATGCCAAATAGGGTAATTTTTTCGCAAAATCTAGAAAGAAAATTCCCAATCAGTGTTTCCACTCAGATTTTTATTTAGGGGTTTTGCATGCACTGTCATTGAAAAATGGGGGTATGGGACAGAAAATAGGGGTAAAAACCAATAAAACAATGAAATATGTGTGTAATTTGCAATGCACGCTTATTAAAAGTGTTGCGCGGAATTATCGCTATATTCCGATATCCTTCGCCGACGTGGTACGATTTGGAAATATCAGTTTTTCGGGAATCTTCGGTAGTTTCCGAAAATTATATCAAAGTACACAAAAAATTGTATTTTTGTTTTGTTTCTTCAGTATAAATGACAGACAGGGTACGCGCTGGCGATCGCCACTTCGTCTTCAAAAGCCGTAAGCGAGTAAGGCGACAATAAAAAAAATATTTTTAAAAAAGTGGGTCAAAAATCGAATGTGGGTCAGACTTGACTCCATCATTTACTGTAAATGATAAATCAATCGCCAATTTACATTACTGGCAACACTTAACTTTTTTATTTTTATAATTCGAAAGCTAGATTTGCTGTCTAAATGGTCGAGCAAGCACACCAGTTTAATATGTAGACAGAATTCATCTGTGAACCATTTATACTTTCAATTGTTTTGTACATGTACAAGATAGACATATTGTCTTTTGTTATCCAATAAAACTTGAAACTTGAAACTTGTGTAATCAAGAGTCAATTTGTGTAATCGCGTGGCGGCATGAAAGAAAGAGACAACGCGTCGGTGCTAAAACCATCTAACGTCAGTGTATTTACTTCGTAGATAGCGTGTTGTTTTCATTGCTTCATCCCATTTCCCGCCCTTTGTTGCGCGCGCGACTTTTGTAAACAAATCATAGTAAAACGTAACCTTATTTGGGTGCGTAAACATCACATGGTTATATTGAAACTGGAATGACTACGTCATCAATTGACTGTGTTTGCGGCGTTTTTGATCTTGCTCAAATCATCACATATGAGTAACACAGATTTACTCTAGTTTCCGGAGTTTCCTTGGTTAGTTTCACTTTCGGAATTGTTTGATATAGATCTAGATCTATTAATAACTGGCACCTAAAGATGCTGATCCAAATTTTTGTGCGTGAAATCACGTACGGGGCCGTAATTTTGTACGTGATTTCTTTCAAATATACGTGTTTCACGCACAATTTTGCGTGAATGGAAACTCTGCCAATGCAAAAGTCGTTCCTTCTTTTTGAATGAAAATTCGACCATTCTCTGTCATATGTTGAGAAAAAAGTATCTTAGAGACAAACTAGAAGTCCCTTCAGTTGATTTCATATGTTAACTATGCACATGACTCAATTTTTGTTGGAGTTGGTGATGAAAATTTTTTCCCAGTTTTTGACAAAACAACACATTTTCCCCAATTTGCTCGGTCTCGGACCCGTTCCCAAAACTACGAGAAAAAACACTGAGATTTTAAAACAACACTTACAAAATACAATTGTTTTTCTGAAATTGTGTCAGGGGGATAAAATCATTCCATATCATGTTTTTCTTAATTGGCAAATCCCCAAAATTCATGAAACCTGATTGTATTTTAAAAAAATCAAAGCAAGAAAGTCAGGACTTAGTGAATTTCATATGATATATTTATCAAATGTTATGCATATAAATGTACAAAAAATTAATTTCAAATATTAAACTAGCAGAGACAAATCTTTAATTAATCATGAATGATTGAATGTCTTAACTCCATTGCCATCATTTTGCTTATTATAGGTCAGAAAGTGGTAGTGGTCAGATGTGAAGGTATCAACATTTCTGGAAATTTCTACAGAAATAAGTGTAAGTAACTTCTACAGAAATAAGTGTAAGTATCAGATACATACAAATTTGAATGCTGACAAGATAAAGCTATAGCTATAGCACAGTTGGTAGCGCTTCTGCCTTTCACTTGAGAGGTCCCTATCCATTAATCCGAGTCTTCTCTGATGTAAATACGCTCTTTGATATTTTGATTTTTCCCTATTTACATCAGAGAGCGTTGCTCTTTGAAAACAGCGGAAAGTTCGGTAACGTTACAAGCAGGGGTAAAAGTTTTCCGGCATGTGCCGGAAGTTCCGGTTTTTCGTGATCGCCATGGGTCATTTTTATACGCCCGAAGGGTCGTATTATGTTATGGCCCCGCTCGTCCGTCTGTCCGTCTGTCCGTCTGTCCGTCCGTCTGTCCGTCCGTCCGTCTGTCTGTCCGTCCGTTAGCAATTTCTTGTGTGCGCAACTCCTCCTACAGTTTTGATCGGAATTTGATCAAACTTGCCACAATGAATCTCCATGGTGTCTAGTTGTGCACCACGCTTACGGAATTCAGATAACTCTTTTCGTTCTTGAATTATCTGCCCTTGAATTAAAAAAATGCCCATTTTCTTGTGTGCGCAACTCCTCCTACAGTTTTGATCAGAATTTGATCAAACTTGCCACAACGAATCTCCATGGTGTCTAGTTGTGCACATCGCTTACGGAATTTAGATAACTGTTTTCGTTCTTGAATTATCTGCCCTTGAATTTAAGGAAAAATGCCCATTTTTTCAAAAATGCCCATTTTCTCCTGTGTGCTACTTCTACAGTTTCAACCAGAATTTAATCAAACTAGCCACAATGAAACTCTTTGGTCTCTTGTTGTGCAAACAATATTTTGATAACTTTTCATGTTTGAATTATCTGCCCTTGAATTGAAAAAATTGCCAATTTTACTGACAAGCCCCTCTCGGGCGTATATGCGCCGCTCTGCGAAGCTCTTGTTCCAAATCGCGTAAATCCGTTGAGATTTTCGAAAAGGGGGGGGGGGGGGTTAGATATGTGCCGGGTAAATCGGTCTTGGTTTGTGACTACAACTCTTTTCCCGCAATATTAATAAATATTTCATTGCTTAGTGCAATTTACAAAAAAATCAAAATGGCACAAACGGCGGGACACACTTTCCGAGCATATTGTCAGAATGGCGGACATTTTGACGTACGATTAGTATTGTTTAACAAATACATGTATTCTAAACCCTACTCACAACGTTTCACTGTTTCTGATTTTCATAGGAGTCCCCGTCAATCGCACTATTCATGGATGTTATTGCAAAACCACCCTGTTTTCAGAAATTTCATAGCTAAAATATTCCTTTCCTTTCAGATCAGAATGAATATACAGCACCGACGACGTAGTTCTGTTTCCTTTGATCATTGTTAGTCCCTATCGAAGTCTACTTCATAGATGTGCAATTCATGAATGTTGAAGCAGTTGAACTTATGTTATTTAATGAATGAAAACGAATGATAAACATGTTGAATGTTCTTCGTTTTATTTAAAATGACAAAGGATATCGACGATCGTCCGCAAGCACTTACCATACCTAAGTCACAAAAATATACTGCCACCGGACGGCGGGTTTTTCTGGAGATGTTTGAACAATCGTCCGGCAACTGAACGATAATCGTCGGATGGCACATCAATTTACACTACGGGTGTTCAAGTTTTAGACCCCGTCCCACGCCCATTTAATGTTTATAAAAAGTTATGCGGAAAGCCCCTTTATTCAACGCCAGGCACTGTTCAAGCCCTGTCCGTTGAACGGACGTTTACCGGTTTGTATCCGTACGATTTTTATGAAAATAATCATTTCAAAATCTCCATATGACCGGAATGCCTCCGTTCTTGCGCATAATTGGGGACAAGCGAGGCACGGATGGCTAATACTGCCCTATTACAGATAGTATTCCTGGTAACTTACTTTACCGTCAAAAACCCGGACAACACTCGTTTCTTCCCTTACGACGTTCAGAAGGCAAATATACTAGGCCGACATAATCATTATAATACGGCGTATTATTAATAAAGAGGAGAAAATAAAATGATTCGTCAGTTCTAAAATGAAAATGATCTGATCAACTGTTTTATCATTAAAATCTCTTGCATATTCTCCTTCGCCAAAAAAGAATAGAAGTAGCCCATCGGAGGCAGATTATTTTTATATATAACAACCTGCATCGTCTGATATTTACGATCGGGTGCGTGCTGCGCTCGGCCGCAAAGCAATTACTATATTCAAACCGTAGCTTCGGAGGTACGTCGGTCTTGTTCTATCTGATACTTTAACCCATTACCAAACGACAGAAATTTAGGTGGTCCAAATTGAAAGATCCTGCAGACGACAATTTTAAATGAATGAAATTTAAATTTTTGTTGACTTTTTGGATGGAAAACATTGTGGAAAATGAAGAAATTGCTTGTCGCAAGCAATTTCTTCATTTTTCACGATGTTTTCCAAAGCCATTATCTTGTGAGGAGTCAAAAAGAGTCACTGTGTGGTAATGGGTTAATGGCCCAACCGCCGAATTCTAGAGAGGGTCACGCGGATACTTCAATGGTCATCTTTGTATGTAACAAGAGATGTTCCATAAAATCCTCGAGGGTTGCGCCTTTCATAACGAAAAAAAAAGGGAAAGAACTTTGCCCGTCTGGGCCTAGTCCTGCTGCTGCCTAATGTCCATCCATGTGTCGTCCGAAGCCTTTCAGACAAACATGCATTTCGAATGCCGTCCCTTTATTTTGTGACTGTGTGAGCAAAATGTCCTAAAATGGTACAGCGCACTGACGGTTCTATAAAAATTTTGAATTTGCGAGGTTTGATGAAACTGCAGTGCTTTTTTATATGTGACCTAGTCGTAAGTATGGTAGCCTACGTTTGATTATATCGCAATAATCTTACTTCGGCCCCTTGCTGAAAACCAAAGTGTTGGCATTAGTTTTCTTGAAATTCTAATTTGATTTTTCTCACAAAGGTCTAGTTAAGGGTTAGGCCTACTGACGTTTGGACGGTGAATTTAATTACTCGACGATTTTCTTTGAGTGTCTACTACAAAATAATCTTTCACTCTGTATCCATTGGTTGTTTAAAAAAATATATTACCGTCCCTTCATTGACAGGCAAGCTGATTGATGCTTCCAAGATTAATAAGGGCGCGTTTGAAAATATTGAAAACACATCATGTATGACTTTAGTAGCGCATTTCTACAGATCTTGAAAGAGGCTTTTTAGGAAGGCGTAGGTAATTTATACAGAAAATTAAGTCAATCGTGTATTCGATGATGATCTTTAAATAGAATTTCTCCAATTCCTACAACAGAAATGACCAGAATTTTGTTTTCATGACTGACCCGTAAAACCTCTCGACATGATGGATTTTTTTTTTAATTTGCATACAAAAAAGAAAGGGTCACTGATTGGGACAATCACCGAATCAGGGCAGTCTACGATGACGTCATTGTGTCGTAGTACCTTCTCTGTGTGACTGTGTCGGCACGAAAATAGACATAAACATAATACACCTGGGGCCTATTTCATCAAAACATGCTTCAAACAACAATCGCATATCCCAGGTCTCGATAGATTGGCGATACGCGTTTCTTGCCCTAAATTTATAGTTTGATGAAACTGGCCCCTGTTCAATAACTTAACAAAATGTTTCATAACGTTATAACTCGGATTATTACCACTTAAATTTTGGTCAACATAAAAAGGTAATACATTTCTATGTCTATAGGGAAAAAACTGCACAAAGGGTTTGGTGGTGTTTTGCCGACCTTAATGTTATATAAATTTGAATTTAAACTTCATCAAATATCTTTATTCTTTAGATTTTAAACAAACATTGGGGTAGGCATAGTTGACGCAAATTTGCCCAGTATTTAATATTACAAAGTCCATAGAGAATCTTCTGAAAGGCTTCGACTGTTTTATCTTTTATTCTCCCAACTGTCTCAATATGATCACGTGACGTTTTCCAAGCGAGCGCGTGCCTTCCTTATTTGATAACTGGGTTAGATCGATGTTATTCGTCTGCTGATTGCAAAATACCGTAAAGTACTTATTTGAAAGGTTTTCATACATGATTTTAGTTCTAATGTGAGGCGAGGCGGCGATTTCTTCGGGATCAAAGGGGAAGACTACAAGCCCAAGCGTCATCAGATGACGTAGTCAAGTTTTTTTCTTCTCTTTTTCTTTACACATATGCGTGAGCTTCGTTGAGGAATGTGTGAAAATAATTTGATTTTGGATACAAGGAAACTGGAATAACATTGTATATCTACCCGGTAAGAATTTACATTCCGAAAATCTAATGACTGCACTTGCATGCACGCGACTGACTAGCTGCGATATCGTAGCCACAAACCTGATGATGGCCAATGAGTTTTGGAAACCCAGATCAAAATTCAAAAAGTTTTTGGTTACATTGCAACTTGCCATTGACAGCGAACTGCTAGATATCTAATTCCCTTTATTGTTATCAACTGATGTTTCATAAATAATTATAGATCATACTTTTTAGACCAGAAAACTCTGGAATGTCTGATCTCGCCAGGAAAAAAATAGAAAGATTTGTAATAGAGTCGGCATTTCGAGTCGGCCAATTTTATGCCCCGTACCGAAAGACACTAACACATCTTATTTTCAGATAAATTTTATGGTTTCAAATTGGGTTTTAATACTTTTAGTGTGTTTGTCACATGCCGCCGATTTATATACAGTATCTTGATTGAAAACATCAAAATTGCTCGTATGTTTAGTATGTAGATCTATTTGGACTAGACTAAGATTTACTCGTCTCAGAAATTTGAACACTGTACTGATCTTGAACAAAATCTGTTTTGTTGATTATGAAAATTCAAAAATGTAAAATGCTTACATTTGGTGCAAGGAAATGAGATTTTTGCTGTGTGAAATAGCTCAAATCCAGAGGCTTCCGGGGGCCTCCGGCCCCCTGGACCCCTGGCCAGGGCCTTGCCCTGGACCCACCGGGGGCCCTGCGGCCCCCTGGCCCCCAGCTTAAAAGTTCAGGTTTTTCAAAATTTTCAACTTTTACCCCTGTACAAGTAACTTGAAGCTTTGTTTTTGTGTATCATATCAAATCACTCAGTAAAACACTGTAGGGTATAGATCAATAAATCATTTTTTGTCATACCTGACCAAAAATTTCATTTCAAATCGGCCTGCTGGATGAGTATAACCTTTGGTTTTGAATGGAAGGTCAAGGTAAACAAAGTCTGCTCAGGTGAGGGTTGTTGCAAAACATTGCCTATTAACCTTTTAGAAATACTTTTTGGTCGTAATTTTTTCAGCAGCCATAACAATAAATGGTTCATTTATCGATATCATCAGGGGTTTTAACGATAGCGTTTAAGATCGGACGGTGAACGATGCGCAACAATTTGTTGCGAACTTCTTGATTTTTTCAAAGAGCAACGCTCTCTGATGTAAATAGCGAAAAATCAAAATATCAAAGAGCGTATTTACATCAGAGAAGACTCGGATTACCTATCCATGAGAGATAAACCTTTCTGACATAAATGTCACCTAATGGCTTGATATATCATTGATTAACCTATGTGGGCGAGCAGCTAGAGGCTCGGTTAGGGTAGTGTTGAAGCACTAGTATGAAAAACCACAGTAATCCATTTGCTCCAGCCACTGCAATATGAGCATAGCAGTTGAAAAGGGGGTAAAACTTAAACCTGACAGGATTAAAAGAGTTCATATTAAAAGAGGTGTTCCTGAAGCCTGACAGAATGCAGCCATGGCTATACCAGCAGAAATGTCTGATGAAATCAAATTTCCCTTTGTTTGACATTACTTCAGCTTCAGTTAGCAATATCAAAGGAAAATTAATCTTGTAAAATCAGTTACATCATGATCTGGTTTGGTCGCTATCTGTGAGGTCTACAAAGACTTCTGCAATTTATTTCATCAAATGTAATTGAGAAATAAGGAACTGGAAGTGATGGAAGTTTAAAATATTCATGACTAATGACTTGAAATGTGATTTACTGCCAGAGCTTCAGATTAACCCTTTTCCAAACGGCAGATTTTTAGGGTAATCCACTTCAAAAACTGCCACAAATGACAAAATGGATGTTATTAAAGACAGGATTTGTGTAAAATATGGCATAGAAAATATTGAGACAAAAGGAGAAACTGCTGGTTATCAGCAGTTTCTTCTTTTGTTTCAATGTTTTCCAAAGCATTTTCTATTAAGGACGTCAAAACCAGGTCTTGTTTAGGAAAGGGTTAAAGGGGGTGAAGGCTTTTCAAAATGCAATACTTCATTAATATTTCATCAAACCCTATATTGTGGGTACTCATTAGAACCGTCTCGAGACAATTCAAATGACCACCAAAATGGTACGGTTTAGATTTGAAATAAAACATAAACAAAATGGTTTCATCCGCTCTTACTTGTTGCTCTGACCTGTATTGTTAATTACAGTGAAGTACCTTCGCCTGTTGAAGCTGAGATGTAATGTAAACCCCACTAGAGGTCCCTTCCACTACAGGGCTCCTAGTAAAATCTTCTTCAGAGCTGTCAGAGGTTAGTTTATTATATTACTGCAACAACAGAAAGCTGTGGCAGATGCTTAACCCTTTCCCACACATTGACGCTTGTAGACGCCCCACAAAATAAAGGCTTCGGAAAACATTGTGGAAAATGAAGAAATTGCTTGTGACATTCAATTTCTTCATTTCCCACAATGTTTTCTACAAAGAAAGACCAAAGAATTTTAAATTTTGTTCAATGAAAATTGTCGTCTGCAACACCTATGAGTTTTAACTAGGCTAAAATTTTGTTGTTTGGTAATGGGTTGATATCTGTTAGGGGATTCAAGTATACAATTAGTGGGGTTTGTTAGACATAAACAGTGTTTAGGCCAGGATTCAGATTTGAGGGGTTAATTTGGCCCATTACCAACCAACAGTAGGGGTAAATTTCTGTTGAGGAGGGGCAAATGAAAAATTCCCTATCTTATGATCTGGGAAGTTCTTGAACCCCAACAACGCACAGCCCTGCTTTATCATAAAATGTATGTGTTTCATATGTGCCGTGGGATCAAACAAGCCCAAAATTGTCAGTTAACCCATTACCACACAGTGACTCCTTTTGACTCCCCACAAGATTATGGCTTTTAAAAACATTGTGGAAAATAAAGAAATTGCTTGTAACAAGCAATTTCTTCATTTCTCACAATGTTTTCTATGTAAAAAGACTGAAAATGTAAAATTTCATTCACATGAAATTATCACCTGCATAATCTTTCAATTTGGACCGCCCTAAAATTATGTCGATGGGTAATGGGTTAAGAGAGTAAAGGAATTCAAATTTTTCGCAGATACAGAGGATGCAAATTTCCAAAACACTTACAAAAGTAAGGAGTATGATATTGACATTTTTTCAAAACTTTCCTCTAATGGAAGTAAAGACTGCATTGTTTCTTTTTTTATACGCCGCCGGAGGCGGACGTACATTGGCGTCATCTTCTCCGTCTGTCCGTCCGTCCATCTGTCCGTCCGTACGTCCGTCCACTTTTCTTGTCAACGCAGCTCCTCCTAAGTTTCTGGCTGGATCCTCTTGAAACTTGGTCAATGTTATCACCTCAATTGGTAGATGTGCATGAAGGAAGGATTTTATGGTTCATTAATTTTTATGCTCCCCGAAGGGAGAGCATATAGTTGCTGCTTCGTCTGTCCATCCGTCCGTCCGTCATTCCGTCCGTCCGTCCGTCCGAAGCCATTTCTCTATAACCCTTGGGCCAAATCAAATGAAACTTACCATGTGAACTCTCTATGACATAATGCCGATGTACTTTTCCCAGTTTTTGGATTTGAGGCCTCGTCATGGGAAAAGGGGACTTAAGGTCAAATACACTTTTTCTCTAATTTCTCATAGTCTAATGGTCAGAATTTGATGAAATTTCATATTTGAGTAGCAAATCAGATGCCCTTGACACTAAACTACTTGAAATTTGCATATAAAAAGTATGTCATGGAAAAAGGGGACTTATCGTTTGTTAGCTTAATCTTAGCTCTGTATGGCATACATTTATTGTGACAATGCCTTATTCGGGGAGCATTGTCCGTCTCTGACGGCTCTTGTTGCCTGAGTTATGCCCCCTTAAAACTAAGTCCCTGGGGCGGCGTATATTGTGACCATGGCACTCTTGTTTCCTTTTCACCTCAAATTCGCTGACTAAACCACAAAAGAATGTTAGAATTTACTTTCATTTTTGCTCTGATGAGGTCATGATTACATATTTCTATGATTGAGGAAGAATATCATACAGGCGCTTTCATAAAGATCTTTGTATACAAAATCAAGCGTCTGATAATAAAAATCGATATAACCAGTCTGCAAAAAAATTCTTGACCAGTCTTAAAATCACCGAAATGCTTTAGGTTTTATTGCAAGTGTTTGTGAAATCACCAATGTAAACAAAGAAGATTGACAGTCAACCCATAATGGTTACATTAAAAAGTCAGTCTTTTCTCAATTATCATGCGCCAAAATGACCCATTACTGCAGATATGGATGCGCCATATGAGAAAATGCAGCGTCAATCCCGCAATGGCGCGGCCTGGCCTAAACACTGCATAAAGGCCCCCCTCCCCCCTACCCCTATACATACACTCTCTATCCGTCACTGCATAGTTTTGGTAAAAGCAGGGGTAAAGATAATTAAGGCTTTTCATATTGCAACTTTTCTTTTAATATTTATCAAACCCTATGTTGAAGGTACTCATTAGAATGATCTCATCTGTTCCCATTATGTTTTCAAGTATAATCATTTGTATAAACCTGATCAGTATGTTTTTGATGGCTTTAATGATGCTTTTCCATTAGTTAATTTATTAACTTGATGGACAGCTGCCTTCAAATTATTTGTAGAGAACCATGTCGGATCAAATTGTACAAAATAATGGCTATTTAACCCATTACCACACAACAACGCTTTTTGATGCCACTTTAGATAAAAACTTTTGAAAACATTGTGGCAAATGAAGAAATTGCTTGTAACAAGCAATTTCCTCATTGCCCACAATGTTTTCTACACAAATAGGCCAAAAAATGTAAAATTTCAATCACTTGAAATTGTTGTCTGCAACTTCTTTGAATTTTGACAAGTCTAAAATTTTGCCGTCTGGTAATGGGTTAACCTTTTCCCAAACAAGACCTGGTTTTGACGTCCCTAATAGAAAAGGCTTGGGAAAACATTGAAACAAAAGAAGAAACTGCTGGTCTCAATATTTTCTATGCCATATTTTACACAAATTCCATCTTTGATGTGGATCACCATAAAATTTTGCCGTTTGGTAATGGGTTACAGCGTTTTTTCTCGCCAATTGGGAAAGGTACCTATACCCCTACAATTGGGAATTTTTCGTGTCGTGAAATCTTCAAATTGGGAAAAGATTAATTTGCAAAATTGATGAATTGGGAATCTTAAAGGTGCATCTTAATCTATCATTAGCGGCTAAATTTTGACCACATATCATTGTAAGGTCTTGGTTTAAACAAGAACATACTTGTGACCATATATTTTGACCATTTATTATATTTCTATTTATTTAGAAATTGTTGAAAGGTAGATAATGCTGAAATCCAGCATTCACTCCAATTCTCTCAATACTTTCCAGGCATTTAAAGTAACATTATATGTGTTGTCTGCATAAAAAATTCCTGTTATTTTCACAGTGACACCATTCCAAGACATTGTGGAAAGGGTTAAGAAAGCATTGGAGCTAAACACAAAATGTTTGTTGATGTAAATTCTTCTATATGTTCTAATCTAAATCTTTTCCTAGCTACTTTGGATTTGTTTCTATTTTGGGAAATGATGCTTTGGTCTGTTGAAAGCTTAGAACTTTGAATTTGTCTAAAAAGAATTCAACTTCTCAGTAACCCATTTAAACTGTTTGGATGAGATACTTCTAGTCAAACTAAAATGTATGGCATGATTGGCCATTGGGAACGGCACATAAGATCATTGGGAACGGTAGCTATGGAGATTGGGAAACGGCCTGTACTAAAATTGGGAAAGAGCCTGTAGTCATTGGGAAAGGTTCCTTTTACAGGTACTAATTATAGTAGGGGAAAAAAACTTGGGTTAAAGATGTTATTTTATTTGACAGGAATGTTGCCGCACAAAACGAAGCGAGGTAGAGCAGCTATATCTAAACTGTTTGTGTATGAAGGTATTCCACCACCGTACAACAAGAAAAAGAGGATGGTTGTCCCTTCAGCTCTTAAAGTTCTCAGATTAAAACCTAACAGAAGGGTGAGTATACTCACATCATGATAATAGCAAACTACTGCCAAACTATCTACAGAGCTACAGATTAGAGGGGGGTAAGGCTTTTTAACCCTTTCCCAAACAAGACCAGGTTTTGACGTCCTTATTAGAATAGACTTAGGAAAACATTGAGACAAAAGAAGAAACTGCTGATAACCAGCAGTTTCTCCTTTTGCCTCAATATTTCCTGTGCTTTATTAAACACAAATCCCTTCTTTGGGAACATCCATTTTGTCATCTGCAGCAGCTTTCAACATGGATCACCCTAAAATTTTGCCATTTGGGAAAGGGTTAAAAAGCAATATACGATTCACTGTTGCTCAAACCTTATGTTGTGGGTACTCATCTTATTGCCATGATGATTCAAATGAGTACTGACAATAAAGGATTCATATTGCAAATAACAAATTTAGAAAGTCGTTACCCCCATTTAAACGTTGTTGTGGTCAAAATATCTGGTAATCATAATGAGATAATTTTGATTTAGAAAGTTTCACTGGAAAGAATCTTGTAGAGGTGGTTGATAGATGTCTGGTTGCAAATTTTCGGGTGTGTCAAAATGGAATATTGGCTTGAACTGATGTGTTGAGCCGATTTGAAGAAATTGGCATGGATTGTGTTCATGGTCACAAATGTTTTGTCATGTTCTAGAGTGATGACTGATGAGTGATGAAATACAGTTTTGAACGATTTCATTGCATTTTTCAATTGCTTGAATATGATTTGAGTTTCGGAAGTATTTGGAAGTATTAGTTTTAATATCAGTAATTTACTGTTGTACATTTAATTACAGTTTTGCGAGTTGAACAGATTGTCCCATGAATTGGGATGGAAATACCAGGGAGTCATCTCAACCCTTGAAGCTAAAAGAAAGGCCAGGTCGGCCCTGTTTTACAAAAGAGCTAAGAAAAGGGCGGTAAGTACAAGAAGTAATTCACTCTTAGATCTGGAATTATAGCAGTTGAAAACAGCGTTAAAACCCAATCAACTAAACCAAAGTTAAGTATTAGACTTTGAATCTTACTAGATACTATTAGAGACCAAATGAACTATCAAATCTAGGTACTAGGGTATGTAGCTTGCGAAGTTACTTACAACATATTTCTTCTACGTGTAGCGGATAACCTGTGGGACAGCTTCAAAGACAATGCATTTGAACCAATCATTAGTTTTGATACATCTTTACATGTGCCATGGCAGTCAGGCTAAAAGGTACAATTAAATGAAAATAAGTTAACATTAACCAATATATCGTTGGTTGGAGGTCAAAATGTCGTACATAGAGCTTGAAAAAGATAGAGTTCAACCCTATCCCAAACAAGACCTGCTTTTGACGTCCCTAAAAGAAATTGATAAGGAAAAAATTGAGACGAAAGAAGAAACTGCTGCTAACCAGCAGTTTCTCCTTTTGTCTCAATATTTTCCATTCTGTATAGTCGTCTGTTGCGGTTTTCAATTCGGAATACCCCAAAATTTTGGTTTGGGAATGGGTTATGGTTTTAAACTCCAACCTGCAATGTGTGAAACAGATCAGACTTGACAGAGGTCGGCCAGATCTCAATCTCATGTTTGGAAAATCATTGAAAAATAAATAATGGAAAATAATCATATAAAAGATCAAGTAATTTACAGAGAAAAATTTGATCCTGGTCAGTCTGCACAACCGTTGACACTTTTCACACTTCCTTGATGGTTCCTGTTAACCTTTTCCCAAACGACAAAATTGAGGGTGGTCCGATTTGAAAGCCGCAGCAGACATCAAAACGAATGATGATTGAGACAGGATTTGTGTAGATAAAAGTACAGAAAATATTGAGGCAAAAGAAGAAACTGCTGATAACCAGCAGTTTCTTCTTTTGACTCAATGTTTTCCCAAGCATTTTCTAGTAGGGACGTCTTTCTGACAAAATTGTCACCCACCAATGGGTTTGAAATCGTTAACCTAAGTGGGCGAGCAGCTGGAGGCTCGGTAAGGGTATTGTGGTAGTACTGGTTTGAGAAACAACAGGAATCCATGGGTAGGTGCTCCAGCCGCCGCGATATGATCCTGGTAGTTGAAAACGGCGTAAAACCCCAATAAACTCAAATTCTAGTAGGGACGTCAAAACCAGGTCTTGTTTGGGAAAGGATTAAGTGATGGGTATTTGTACTGATACAGATAGTATTTGATTGAAGTTTTGACCATTGTGTATTTTGCAGGCACTAAAAGCACAAGCAGTGAAGAACGTTACAGACAGAATAGACAAGTTTCAGAAGATTATTGAAGGTTATGGATACAGATAAACTTGTACTTGTATTGTTGTCATGGACATAATAAATACAACCTTCACGTCGCGGGTTTACAGTCCAATTATCCTGGCTTTGTTCTTCTGTCAATCCATATTTGGAGGGTTCAGCATAAAAGTATTGCATTAGGATCTTGTGAATGAGCCCTTAAGGCAGAATACCAGTAATGTGGCCATTTTGAGATTCATAAAACATTGGATTTTTTCAAGCGTCATCCTTGTGTGGCCGAAATTATTTGGCGCAGTCATAAAAATTTGGCGGTGGAAAGTTCCACCGATGAATGTTTTCGACCAAGCCCAAATAATTCCACCGTAACTAAGCACTTCTGCAGCATCCAGCTCCGTGGTAGTGCATCAACAAGTTGTTGGACCCATGGATATCGCTGTCCAAAGAATGAATGAAGAGCAAAGGTTAAAACTGATGGTCTAGCGAATTTCATTACGGGTAGACTACCTTACTGCTTCAGAGGACAAATGGATGTTACCTAAGGTAGAATTTATGAAAATTATAGCACAGAAAAAATTGAAGTCGAAGAAGGAAATGCTGAATACCAGCATCTTCTGCTTTTGCCTCTATATTTTCCCCAAACCAATTCTATTAGGGATGTCAGGGGCGGAGGTGGTGCAGTAGTAATTAGTCCATGAGCCAGGACCCGAATTTTGGCCGATTGGTACCACTCGGAGGGAGTAATTCTTTTTGCACTTTTTGATTGGTCTGGTATCTATACTTCATGTTTCAGTATGATAGCAATCTCAGATCGGTAGCTTATGCCCCGAAAAACGCTTCTTTTCAAGGGTACCCTTTACACACAAAAAATCATTGGTTTTCTAGTGAAACAACACATACATTTTTCCAACCCTTAAGCTCATTCAAATACAAAAGTCTTTGTTCATAACCGAGATACAGTACAGAGTAGCATATTTTAAGGTTTTGTGTTAGTCTGAAATGTCATCTGTATGAAGATTTTAGTGTACACAGAGAACTATCTACAGATGATACGAATTACAAGGAAAAAATGCAAATTATAGTGTTTGTGGACACACAAAGTCTGCTTTCTGATGTAAATGAACTGTAATTAGTATTTTTATATCAGGTAATAATAAATAAATATACATATAACAAACTAGCATGGATAGCAATGTCGACTTTATTGCCGCTCATCATACTACCAGAAAGTCAAAAAAGCATAAATGCTTATCATTTACATTTCATTCATTTTCAAATGTAAAACTAATTTGATCTACGACAAAAACAAATGTATAATGCTTACAAACACTTCTTTAAGGATACACATGAAGAAACCTAGGCCTGGTTTGAAAGTGTACGCAGAGAAGCTAATTTCTCACAAGATAAGAAAGCGGTGAGGTTTATAAGCTGGATATATTCATTTATGTTTCTGGTTCGAGAGGATGGCAAAAAGTCATTGTTTTAATGTTATTCTACTGTCAGAAAGTCATTAGAATACATGTCCAGACAAATGTACATCCACAAAGCATTGAGGAATAACGTTTTTCCATGTACAGTTGATTCGTGAAGAAAGACAGGTTATCAATACTGCTATATAATGTATAAAATTTCTTTGCTGAAATCAAATGCGGATATTCAAGTGAATTGGACATCCTTTACAAATAAAGAGTCCCTCTAGAGTGCACACCTTCGTCTTTTGCCTTTTGTTCGGATACATTTGCACAATGAATAGAAAAATTGTTGGCTATTGGCCTGCTTTTAAAAACAATTATGAGGACTTCTGGTGTTAACACTGACATGCAAATTGGTAGTGTTTTCTAATATGTGTACAAATTCTTTCTACGTATATGTTGCTTAGTACAACCACTTGGATTGCAAATGAAACATGCATTCCAGGAAAAAGTACACAAAACATCGTATATGTATACAACATATTAAGAAACACGCGTAGTTAACTACAAGGCTATCGCTTTTCGTGTGTACGGATAAAAATGTTATAAAATGGAGGTATTTTCAGCAAAAGTGTCATGGAACTAATCTATAATTAGAGACCTAGCAAGAATTAAATACATCTTAAGTGTATTAAAACATTGTTTTGCAACAGAATTAACATTAACCCAGGACATCTGAATATGTAATGACCCTACTTCGGCTATGTTTTCTTAAAACGCTCAACTAACGGACGAAGATGCAGTTGTCTCGGGTTCACTTTAGTGTACTATACTCTGTAGCGTGGACATATCACTACATTAGCATAGTCTTTTAGAATACAAGATATAATGCAGTACAAAAGAAATATTTATGAGTATAAAATATAGCAAGTGTTAAATAAACGATGAGACTAGAGATAAAATTGATTACATCGATACAAAAGCTGTTGAAAAAACTCACACTATGTTTCTGAAAAAAGAATAACTATAATTCCATTGTTGAATCAACATAGCAAAGTTCAGTTGGAATCTTTCGTGAATGATGCATAATGTAAGTAAAATGGGCTAGAACGGAAGAAAGAATCACTACATGGACTGTTATACAATGTACGTAGACAGTCATAATTTATTTATGCGAAGTAAACAATGATAACACAAAGAGAGTAACATATAAATGTAAGTATTTCTGCACCAAAACAGATGTGCTGAACTGCAATTTCAACATAATGCAAGAATTACGACTTGATATTAATCAACTTCAACCCAAAGCTTTCAACTGTCATGAGCAAAGCCATAATTATAACCGAACAATCGAAATCACCCTAGCATCTAGCCTTACAGCAAATGGTATTTCAAATGAAAAAATGCAGACATGTTGATATAAAGAAAAATGTAAGAATGCTGTCTTGTATGCACAACAGGGAAATGTGTTTTGTGATTTTTGAGCACTTCAGAGTTATGGAGATTATACATTTAAAGTTCGTTTATTAAATTATTCAAGCCTGCGATTAATTTATTGTAAATATGCAAATAGAGAGAATTGGATCATGATAAAAGTGGTCTCGATTATGAATATATGAAATAATATGGTCAATCAGAGGTAGAGATTTTCCATGTATCGAAGTCGTCAACAAATTTGTCAGTTGGTGCTTTAGACAGACTTAATTTAAAAAAAAGTCATTTGAAAAGAACGATCCAAAGTTATTTTGTTCTGTTCATTGATAAATTAAGTACCTATTTTAATTAGCATCAATATTTTTTTCAATGATTTAGGTGTTAATGTAAGAAAAGATATATAAAGCGGTGATGGAAATGCGAACTGTTGGAGCAGAATGAAATTTAATTTCTGTGCATTACGGACATTATCAACTTACAAACAAACTGTAGTATTTTAATCTTAATCAGATAAAAACCATCATTACTGAATCATAAGCAAAATGTGTTTTGTGTCATTGAAGAATGGCATATATCACCAGTTGGTATAAGTCCAATTACCCACGAGAATGACAATTTCGAAATAATGAAGTTATGTAGACAACGAATTTGTTCGGCACTTTAAAGAACGCTGGTGCATTACGTAACTAGTCATAAACATACCATATATGAGGGGATATCAAAACAATTTTGAGCTTTTGGTATTTAGTCCCTTGAGGTAGTAAAGGTTTTTACACCTTCGTGTAAATGAATGGTCCAAATACACTTTGTATGTAGGATAATATGGCTAGCTGCTACGAGCTTGTCCGAAACTTTTAAACCGACTTACCCCTCCCAGTTATATTGACCAAAATCGATAATACTGAGAATACGGTTGCACATGGTAACATGGTTTCTAGTCCTGGAGGCTTAAAGTGCTAAACAAGATTGCCTAAGTTTATGGGGAGTCTACCCCTTCTTTTGCAACAATCTATTATTGGGAAAAGGAATTCCAGTCAGACTGAGACAGTTAAGAAGATTAGTTGACTGCTGCCGAGGAGATTGGTTAGGGTAACAAGACGTTGATTCGGATATCAGTAAACTGTTAACAAGGTGGAAGAAATGTGTGGGGTTGGAAAGGCTACGGGACTATTATATGAAAAATACAGCAGGTGTGAGATTCAAAAACCTTTGATATGCCCTCATAAACGACTTGTTTTGAAACATGGGATCATAAACGAAACCGCTGAACTTGCATTTTCTCCTACACAGATGAAAGTCATACCAGTAGTGACAAGGTATGGTAACTATTTAGAGGATTATTAAATCGAGTTTTCAATTTATATTGATCTGGTGAATCTGTTTCTCACAGCGCAGATTCTATGAAACGTTTGCATTTGTCTAAAACAGAGGGTGAATGAGATATGTTTGATTAAAAATTACGCCACTGTGATTATAAAGACAAGTGGTGCCGTTTTTGCTTTTGTTACCACAACTTCAATCGATTTGACCATTAGTTATCAATTATATTCCAATCACTTTGTTGTTAACATGTGTGTGGTGATATGGATCTTATAAAACTTTCAGACTCTTACAAAATGAAAACAAAGATTTACCCAACCATTTGAGTATGTATCAAACTGCATTTTGTTATGATTCATGCCAAATAAACTAGAACACATATACATCTGATTCACATTTAATGCATATGTTCGACAGAAGAAGCTAAAGTAATCAATCTCTGTCAAATGATTATTTAAAGTATATATGCTTATGTAATTATTTTTATCTATAAGTTTATCATTTCTCCTAGTGAGATGGACACATTTTACCCAAAGTGATTTTCAGTGACTAAAAGCATTACACTAACAACAGGTATGTCAGGAACCATTGACTGAATCAAAATCACGAATACCAGAATCAGCACATGTATCCATTATGATTATTATTATATAGCAGAATTTTTCGAACTATTGCTATTGCAACTGTAGTAAAAATACCTACATACAGACAAGGAGACTTGGAAATGGGAAAAGGACGACACACATGTCATACAATCACCTGGCTTATAAAATTACATTGTTTTTGATAAATCTGTTCTGTAAGTATGCAATGCACATCTACGGACTTCGCTGTCGAAATACATATAGAATTTGTCTTTTAGGAGTCCTGGGGGTTGCATTCATTCATGGACACTGCAATATATTTTCTAAACGAAATAAAATTGCAAAAATACTACATGTATCTAATTTCTATTTTAACATAGAAATAAGTTCCCTCCGTACACTTTGATTATCATTCTTTGCATAAGTAATCCTTGTCTAATCATCATAGTTTATACAAACTAGGTTTTGGAAATGAGAATGTTATAATCCTACTTAGCAGCAGAAACAAATGTATTCTCTCATACTTACATAATTGAGCGCGAATCTGGAAAAGGGTCCCTTATAGCATTTGAGGCAGTCATATTTCTTGGGATCAGTGAATGCTTTAGTGAAGACAGGCAGACATCCATGCTGCTATATTACAATTGCAACATGTCATCAAGGATCTAGTGGTGGTTCCTGATCAGACTGAATGTATACGCAGGCTGATTTTGAACCACATTTGGTTCAAGAGCCTTAAGGGACCCTTTTTCCGTATCTTGACTTATCATATTGTACATGTAAATATTGAGTTATGATTAGATATACATATATGCAGACCAATATATCCGACGAAGAGAGTGTTTGTACTATATGACAAAAGCAGCATTTTTTGTATATTCATTGTATCCTTGAATATGGGACGATTGGCATTGGGGTATATTTTGTTGTTCAGTAGGCCTATAGCTTCATTTTTTTCATATGGTCATTCAATTTAGTTACGAACCGCCGAATATTGTGCAATTGAATACATGTATATTTCCAGTAATTATTTTCTAATTTGCATTGATTGGACATTCAACTGAACATATAAGGCCCTTCATTATTTTTAAAATTGAAAATGCCTTTGAGTTCAGCATTCTTTCAGTAGACCTAACGTAAAATTCTCCATTTCATATTCAAATAACATATATATGCACGAAATAGTCACCTAAGAGGTAATTCAATTGTTTTGGATAAAAACGCATTGCTGTCAATAGATTAGCAACAGTTAGCGGCCTTAGAACAATCATAGTATGCGTTTTAGTTTTTAGGTACGAACATTTCAGGGTCCGAATCGACCAAATGTTTTTGCCGTTTACAGCTTTTTCCGAGTGTTTTGTGTCACGAAACTGGCATGAATCGATGAATACGCATTTGAAAATATATTTACGTGTAAAAATATGTTGCCACTTGCATTTCTGCTTCAAAGAATTGAAAAATTCACTTGAAAAAATTGTGCATTTCGTTCAGTGTAGGGGCCGACAAATTGTCTTCTATTTCACAGCCTACAGAGGCCTCATACCTGGGAACAGATTCAATAGTACTCAAAACTAGTGTTTTAAGAATATTTTGGCAGAGAAAATAATCATGACAAGCCTTTTTATAAATCACACACTATCAAAAGAAATCGCACCTACTGTCCGATTTGTGGACACGTGAAAATGGGGTAGGTTAAGAAAACGGCGATTTTCTTAGCATAAGCTACCAATTTCAGACTGCTATCATATCAATTAGTTAACTACACATATCAAGCTGTTCAGAAAGTGCAATAAGAATTACTCCCTCCGAGTGGTACCAAAAAAGTGTCTGGCTCATGGACTAAATGTGCTACGACTTAAAACACGGGTCGCTGGTTCGATCCCCCGCTTCTCCAGTCTTTCAGATGAGACTTTAAACCGAGGTCCCGTCTCCATATGACCTTAGCAGTTGAGTGGGACATTAAACTCAATTTAATTCAATCTATTAGCAGGCTGTCCAGCACCTTCAGTACAAAAATTAGGGCATATTTTAGGGACAGAAGTCACAGAAATCGAAAAAATTAGGGCAATTTCAGGGCTAAAATTAGGAATTTGATGCTAAAGTAGGGCGGTAAATGTATCAAAATAGACTGACTTATTAATCATCAAAAATCACTCTTTTTATCTTCATTGCATTTAAGGCATCCCACAGTCTCAGCTATTTGTTGAGTGTAACCTGATTAATCCATACTGTGCAATATATACTAAGCAAAACAATTGAAGGATATCAAAATTCTAGAGCTATTTTAGAAACTTTGATAAAATATTATATAAAAACCTAATGCTTCTTATTATAACATACATTCACTCTCATATTTTGTGCTGCCATATCGAGTTATGCTTCACTGGTCATGCCGAAATGGGACAATTTATCACACAGGGGTCAACTACCAAACTTACCGTGTTATTTACGTGCAGTTTTTCACGTAAATGCGTACTCTGAGTTGCTTCATTGAGTAAATTAAAACGTACTTGCCTATAACCAATTCATTAAAAAGGATTGAACGTTAATGGCTGACAGATCTGCAGCGCTGGCAGGCCGTTGATCAATTGAACGTATGGAAACGTCAGGTTGACGTCGCCCGTAGATTTTGAATTTTGCAATATGTATTCAGTCGATTACACAAACGGTATCACTGGGCAGTAGTAATTATGAAACAGGGGACGTAAGTAAACGACGTCTTTGGCTGATGACAGTTACATTCTCAAGAACTCGTTACGTTTTAGGACTCCAAAGTTTTCCGAAATTACTCCAGAGTCTAACAGATGTGCGAGGGATAAACCTTAGAATTCAGTCTGTGATAAACGGATTAAATAACCCTGGGCATTAATGCCAGTAGGCCGTTGACAGCTAACGCTTTGGCATGACGACACTGACGCATGGTCCAGAACCCATTTGAGATGGAACCAGCAGCACCGGAGTACAATGCTCGTCACCAACCAAAGTTGGTTTCAGCCTCGCATGTTGACAGCAGAAGTCGTGTTTTTCTCGATATAAGAACGAGAGATAACACGAATGCAATATACCCAAATGTGATGCATATGGTGACGTGAGCGTTATGGAGTTGACGGGAATCTTACTTTATCTAGAGACAAACCTTTTCGTGCTAAATGACACTGACTGACCAACATTACATTAACCACGTGATTGACTCACATCCTTTAACTTTTAAACAGGAAAATAGAGATGAACACGCGTTCATTGACGACGTAAACTTATTCGGTGTCGTTATTGGAAAACACCATCTTAAACAGATTTGGTTTCAATCCAAGGACTTGCCATCCTGCTCACATAACCTTTATCCAATCGAGCATGATTGAAACACGTTGGGTAGACGTCTACGTCAACGACAACAACAACCGACCAACCCGGCTTATTCCAACGTGGACGTATTCGGAAATGGAATACTGTACCGCAACACGTGTAAATTCAATCTGCGATGAATTTGTGAGGTACTGATAAGGCTTGAGTCGACTTCCAGGGTGAAAATATCCGTTATTCATGACGTGTGACTTTTCGGTTGTAGGGTACCAGCGTTTAACCGGATATTGTAGGGAAACCAGAAACTATTGCTGTGCTTTATGTTTTTGATTTTCAAGATTAGACATTGATATGAATTTATTTGTAGATTTTTGTTCGAATACATGCCTTTGTTAATTTTTACAAATAGTGCAATTTGAATATCCTTCAATTGTTTTGCTTAGTATATAAGTCAGACCAAACACACAGCTGAGCATTTGAACTTCTTTTCGGTTGCCGTGAACTGCCATATATGAATAAGACACTGACAAATGACAAGATAGCTACCTAGTGACTAAAGAGGTCCAGATGGCCCTAAATAGTTCACCTGAAAAACCCTCAAGACACCTACTGGTGTTCCAGGCATAATTCAAATACCATAAGCATCCTGGATTAAGAGTAATGAGGTAAATGGTACACATTAAATTCCAAGGATTAGTTTTGGAAGAATTCTTGTAAAGATCAAAGATACAAAATTTAGAATCTTTAGACCTTATGGTTTGTTGCAAACACCATTCTAAAACGGTTCCCTTTTCTTCACAAACAGGAGTCCACAGCATAAGACATATTTTCAATGCACATTATGCCAATTATTATACTATTCTGGGAGAGGTTTCATGCGACAATAACAAAGCTTTTGGAGTAAAAGTTTGGAGGGAAAGACTGCCATGTGCAAAGACATCCATCTGTATCTCTATGTAAAACAAAGGAAGTAAAAACATATTGATCAATATTTGAAGTATTCTGATATAAATTGATATGATACTACAAAACAAATTCAAAGCTCTAGGTCAAATAGTTTGGTAGGAGAAGGCTGTCAAAGATTTCCCTGTTTGTCTTCCAGGTTTAAAGATTTACTTTTTTGTTTACCAGAAAGTTTGGCTTCTGGTTGCAGATGCTGCTAGCCCTGACCAAACATGCACTGGTCCTGACCAAATATTTAAACCAGAAGGATATCATGGAAAAGGTGTAAACTACAACAATTCTTTCATAATCTTAAAGGCCAGTTTTGAATCACAAATGAATGAAACTTTAAAGGGCCCATTATATTCTTGTTGTGTCACTTATCCTGTGTTTTCATTCTGGTAATTGTGACTAAGGCTGACCAAGTCGGTCCTGCATCTTGGGGATCTTGCAAGCCCTGACCAAGCAGCAGGCAGGTAATGTTATGCATGTGGTAATGTTGATCCATGCCTTGTGAAATGTGTTAACCTACATCATACCTGGTAGTGCTAATTTTCAATGCAGCGATAATTTGAAGATGTTACACATGAAAATAAGAAGGTCTAGGCCTTATCAATTGAGAGGAAAGTATTGTCTAGTTCTTATTTTCAATTCATAGTAATCATTCGAAGTGCCATATTTTGAAAGAGATCCCCCACATGATGCCATCTAAAAAATTTCAAAGGAATATGCCAGATGGTTTAACCCATTCTCAAACAAGACCTGGTTTTGATGTCCCTAATAGAAAAGACTTTGGAAACTATTGAACCAAAAGAAGAAACTGCTGATAACCAGCAGTTTCTCCTTTTGTCGCAATATTTTCTGTGCCATATTTTACACATCCTATCTATAAGAACCCCCATTCTGTCATTTGTGGCAGTTTTTTAATTTCGTTTGGGAAAGGGTTAAGAGAAAATGTTTTCTCTATTTTAAAAACCTAATATCCTACTCTGACATCTCAAACACATAATTATGGCTAATTATCATTACACAAAAATAATCATAAGTATGTTGGTGAAGGGCAAAAGGACAATTCTACGTATCAAAGATTTTCAACAAAAACCTGGTTACTGTAAGTTGCAGTTACTAGGTTTTTGTTAGCTCACCTGAGCACGAAGTGCTCAAGGTGAGCTATTGTGGTCGCTTTTTGTCTGTCGTCCGTCCGTCTGTCCATC
Source organism: Fragum sueziense (assembly GCA_963680895.1). NCBI lineage: Eukaryota > Metazoa > Mollusca > Bivalvia > Cardiida > Cardiidae > Fragum > Fragum sueziense. The sequence goes on along the minus strand of OY804595.1, from coordinate 31,058,635 downwards.
TGTCCGTCCGTTCACATTTCCTTCAAACATCTTCTCCTCCTAAACTATTTGTCCATTTTTGACCAAACTTGACAGGAATGTTCCTTGGGTGACCCTTTTCAAAACTTGTTCGCAAATTTTTGATTTGTCAAAAAATGTGGGCGTGGCAGGGCGGGGCTTAAAAATCCTATGAAAATTCTTTAAAAATCAACCATTGGGCCAATTTGAACCAAATTTGGCAGGAGTGTTCCTTAGGTGACTCTTTCCAAAATTTATTCACAAATTTTAAGATTTGTCAAAAAATGTGGGTAAGGCATACCAGGCTTTGAGAAATCTTATGAAAATTCTTTAACCAGTTATGATATCATAAAATGGAGTCAAAACCCCGTAACTACAGCTCGACAAAGCTGGAGTTACTAGGTTTTGATCCCCCACTGGGGATATGTCTAATCCCCATAAAATAAACAAAGACGAGGATTGTTTACTCAAGACGGAGAAATGTTTACCAGAATGGGGAACTGCAGGTAAAAAGGGGTAAATACATTCTATTTGTTATTTAAGCTATTGTAACGAGCTGGCGGTCGACGAACAGGTCACTGGTTACTGAAATCTGTCTCAGCGATAAGAGAGATTTCGCTTTCGGCTCTTGTCAGGATGCCTTTTCTCTCAATGTTTCAAAGTAAAAGGGGTGGGGTTGGACTCCAAGGAAATTAAGTTAAAACCGGTAATTTAAAAGAAGGAAAAAGTCAGAAATTCAATAAAACAGTGTTATAATTTCACCCTGACGTATGCAGGGCTCTAATAGAATTTTACAGAGTCAAATAAATAAAATTACAATCAACAAAAGTTAACAATTTCCAGTGAGTGAAAATAAATATAAATACCGTTAAATAAAGTCCTAATCCGTTCAGCAAGAGTCTAAATTAATAAAAGAATTCAAATCAAATACCTTTTAAATGTCAGTCGTATGCTTAATTTTGCCTAAAATGTACCCAGAAAGTCACAAAGTTAAATAATAAATAATAGCGATCAAGATCAGAATCTGAACAAAAATACAATGCTTTGTTGACAAAAGAAAAATTAAATCTATCCAGAAAATATTCCAAAAGAATCTTAAAATTAATTAAACCTACGAGTTTGTTATAATTTTGCCAAAAATAACCAAAGAAAATAAAATAAGCCTAACTAAAAAAAAAACGAAAGAAAATGACGTAAGTTTTGGTACCCAAAAAAATCTAAGATGGAGTCCGAATCTTAGCGTTCTGCAAAAGCTTTTATAGTCACGCGGTGCTAGCAAGTGCTAACATGCGAGAATTTGCTAGAAAAGTGTCTCTAGCAAATGCTAGCATGCGAGATCTTGCGAGCAAGCTGCGCACGCAACTGCTATCATGCGAGAATCTGCTAGCACAAAGTCTAGCAAATGCTAGCATGCGAGATTCTGCTAGAAAAATATGGCGAAAAGCTCTGGTGGTTCGCTTCGGCAAGCGATTACTACAATAAAATGCATTTAAATCACCATTAAACAATAATAATATGCAAGACAAATGAATAATCTTTTGAATGATAACAATTTTATGACAATTCGTTAAGGTTTGAATGAAATAGCGGGGCTAAACTTCGAGTGAAAGCAGCGATACGAGCACAGACCGGTAGTTTACACTGTAAAAGGCTGTGTTACTAAAAATAACTCAGCGATAACGCGAGACTTTTACTACACCGAGAAATAAATAGACTGTCCAGTACACAGGGCATAGCACATACATGTATAATTTATCTGCATACACCCCAGTCGAGTAAAGAAAGTTAACCGAATAACTAGGTTTACAGGACTGTCGAGATGCGGACTTTTCTATGTCGAGCATAGAAGCGTAAGTGAAAACTACGATAAATACCCAGATCGCTACATCACCCCCTTCCGAGAGTGTTTAGTTCCATCAAACACTCAAGAAATCAATGATAAAGAAAGCTTTGAATAACTTGGAACAAATAATGCATGAAAAACTGGTAGAAAACCACAAAATTTAAGACTTTCAATTTGCTGCACCACCTTAATTATAAATTGGCTCTCACCACCTTAAAGTAGATTAGCAAAAACACACAGGATACCCAAGTGTTTCCATCAATCTAAATTAAGATAAAACATTAGCTAGGTATTGATCAATACAAAAGTGATAAAACAAAATGACCAGTTATGATTTACAACAAGAATTGATTAAAACTTTTTTGAACAAGGAAAAAAATGCAAAACAGAAAGCTTTGTAAAACATTATATTGTTCTAAATTATGTAAAACAAGTTTTGTTACTCATGAGCAAACAGTAAAGTACCATTTGCTCACAGGTATCAGGACTTGCAAGGACTCATGTTAGCACAGCAGCCTGAGCTGGAACAACATTTTGCATGATGAATACGTACAAGTAAAGTAGAGTGTTGCAGAAATGATGCTTAGTAAGTTAGTAATGCAATATTTGATCAGTCACTTAATCAAACATTTTTAACAAACCACCCCCCAAAATTTACATTAGACCTCTCACCCACATCACTAGTACCCCTCACAATCACTCTAACATTCTTTCTCGCAAAAAATGACAAAAAATCTCAATCTCACACCTTATTCACACCTTTCGAACCTCTCTCTCCACAATTCAGAACTCTCTCACCAGCGTCTGTTCTCTTTGTCTTCCAGTGGTCTCTTCCTCTGTCTGTCCTTTTCGTTCCTGTCTTGGTCGCGTCTGCTCGTCGTAGTGTCATCGTTGTGTCGTTGGCGGTCTTCTCTGGAGCGGCTGTGCCTGTTGTTTCTGGATCGGTCGTCATCTGTACGCTGTCGGTTGTCGTCAGACCTGTTGCGACTGTCGTCGGCACGTTGACGATCATCTCTGGAGCGGCTGCGCCTACCGTTGTTTCGGGACCGGTCATCACCTGTGTGCGCACTGTTGTCGTCAGACCTCTTGCGACTGTTGTCGGTACGTTGACGATCATCCCTGGAGCGGCTGCGGTCGTCAGCTCTGGGACGGTCATCGTTAGTCCTGTTGTTGTTGTTGTTGTCGCGGGCTCTTTCTCGATCAAGATGAGTACGGAGGTCATTGTGCTGGGGACGTTCGTGTTCATGTCGTGGGTGATCATCTCGGGAGCGCGGTTGGTCCCTGCTCCGTCTTGACTCCAATAGAGTGGTCGTCAGGTCTCTGATCGCCCGTGTCTGCCCCTCGATGGCCTCCCTGATCCCCTCTAAAACCGAGTTGTTGGTCGCCATCACCTCGCGCAGCATACCTCTCAGCTCGCTCCCCTCTGCTCTTATCGCCGCAGCAATAGCACCTGTCTCACTAGCAGAAGACCCTGAGGAGCTCGATGAAGCGGGTGACACTGATCGGGGTCTCTTCCTTGGTGGTTCCATCCCTGTTCTCTTCTCTATACTCTTCTCCTCCCCTTGCCCGAGGATCTGGGGTAGGATGTTCTCGTCGGGGATGCCCTGTACCCATTCCTCCACCGACTTTGAGCTTGTGCTTGCGGCTTCCACCAGCATCTTGGTCCGCTCTGTGATCTGTTTGGCCAGTTGCACCACCGATGGCTGGCCCTCTGTTGCTTCAACCTCCTTCTGTTGGCCGCAGCTTCCCTTTGTCTGTCCCGAGCGAACGGAAGAACTGTCATCAGCATGGGCAGCCAACCAACTCTCCGGAAACACCTTATCTACCGCCTCCATCAGCATGTCTTTCGGAGGCTTCATCGTTTTCATCCAGTAGGTCCTCGACTCTTCCTGGCTCAGGATACGGTAATCACCTTCACCAATTATGTGTGGATGAGGGTTTCTGACTAGACATCTGTCATTCTCTAGTTGGGGACAGTCAGCAGCCATCAGCCGGTGCTTCCTGTACAGCTGAACGTGGGCTTTCAGGTCCGCCTCCTCCATACACCGAAACATGCATAAATTGCAGTAGAAGGGGACTTCGTCCAGGCTCAGATGGACCTTCAGTATGTGGTCTTCGATTCTATTTCTCACGTCCACTGTCTCCTTCCCTGTCCTTTGGTGGCACCTCAGACATTGGTAGGCCCTGCCCTTCCTCCTCGCCTTCTCTTCCATAGTTAGTGTGTTAGTGTTAGTCGCCATAATAACTTCTACAACGATAGAATAAAATGTTAAATGGATTATCTCTCTTGGACGAATTAGTCTCGCCCAAGAAATCTCAGCATCTGCTTGTCCATTTTCTAGGCACTTTCTCCACCTAAAAAAAACAATGCGATTATTATAGGGTAAGAATACTACACCCTGTCTTACCCCTATTAATGTTATCTCTTTTCTGTTGGATGGCTGGTGCTTTGTCAGTCCTCTCTCTGCCTCCTTGTCTTTTGAGTAGCTATACTAATACCTGTAACGCTATAGTCACCCCGCTGCAGTCTTTGCTGATCTCTGACCGGTCGACATCTCTGACAGCTTTTTACCTAAACAGCTGGTGCACCCGTCCTTGTGTTCTCAATCGTCACCTCTCCCTTGACCCCTCGGTCACTTTGGTAACTTACCTCAACACCTATGGGATTACCACCCTGTTTTTCTCCAAGCTGCCAGCATTGCCATCTCCCTCATCAGTCAGCACCTAAAGAACTGCAAGCTTACCTTACTTAAATTGTGCTGAGGCCATATTTAGCTCTTTATGCTTCTAAGCCCTCCTCTTTCCTTCAGGCACCTAACACCAGACCAATCCGTGTTTCTCTACTAAAATCATAGTCTAAGACCTTCTTTGGAATGCAACAGTAGATTTTAATATACATTCTACAAAAATTACAAAAACTAAAACAACTGTTTAATTGGTTTTCAAACTAGAAAGTTCCGTCCAGCTAACAAGATTCTTGTTTGTTCCTGTTGGGTAATTTGTCTCTCGCTTTCTTGATCCAATTTGGTATTTCACGTCCTTCGAATGGTTTCAGCTTGTCGTGATGCACCACCTTGTCTGATCCGGATCTGTCGAGCTGAACTAGGAAGTTGATGTCGTTGAGTCGCTTCTTCAGCAGGAATGGGCCATCGTACGACCTTTCAAGCTTCTGTGCTATTCCAACTTTCCTTGACTCATGCAGCAACCAAACCACATCGCCCTCGCTGTAATTTTTGTGTGCTAGTTTAACATCGTGAACTTCCTTTCGACGTTTGGATTTGCAACCCAGATGCTTTCTGGCGATGTCGTGGGCACTTTGCATTCGGTTTCTCAGTTTGTCGACATAGTCCCCGTAGCTACAAACTTCGGTTTCGCTAGTTGTCTGACTTCCGAAGACTAACTCGGCTGGTAATCTGATTTCGCGACCCAATGTCATGAGGTTCGGAGTTAATGTCGTTGACTCATTCGGCGTCGCCCTGTACGCGCCTGCCAGGCAGCCAAGGTATAGGTCCCAGTCTCTCTGTTCCCCCACCAGATATGATTTTATCATGCCTAGTAACGTCCTATTGAAACGCTCGCACTGGCCATTGCACTTTGGATTTCGTGCCGTTGTCCTTGTCTTCCTGATTTCCAGCATCCTCGTTAGCTGTCTGAATACCTCGCTCTCAAAAGTCCTGCCTTGGTCGCTGTGAATCCCTAATGGACACCCCCAACGTGCTATGAAATTGTTCAAAATTTGTCTGGCACATTCCTCGGCTGTCTGATCTCTTACCGGTAGGATCTCGACGTACTTCGTAAACAAATCTGTGAGTACCAAAACATACCGGTGTCCTCTTTCAGTCAACGGTAATGGGCCCAGGTAGTCGATGGCAATGACATCCCATGGTGCTCCTACTTTGATTGTGCCTAATGGTGCTTTGGGTGCCTTGGACGGTTTCTTGTTGGCAGCACAGACTTCGCACTTCTTTATGTACACTGTGATGTCTTCCTTCATTGCATACCAGTAAAATCTTTGCATGGCTTTTTCCTTAGTCTTCTTTATCCCAAGGTGACCGGATAGTATGTTGTCATGCATCTGGCGCAGTACTTTCCCCTTTAATGTCCTGGGTACAATGTACTGTTGGAATGTTCCGCTGTCGTTCTGTTTTGAAAAGGTCTTGAATAGTAAACCATCTTGTACGGATAGCGAATCCCATATCAGCCAGTAATGTCGCCCTGCCGGACTCCAAGTTTGCACGGTTTGTCTATTTGGACGTTCGCCACACATCTTTGCGCTGTAGATTGGCCCTATGTCTGGGTCCGACTCTTGCTCCTGGCGTAGATTTTCCAATGAGGTTCCTCCTTCCCAGCGCCAGCCTGTGTCAGCATGCCGTTGCTTCCTCTCTTCTCTTGACGTGCTGGGGCTTGAACTCAGAACTGCATCCGTTGCTCTAACCTTTTCGGACTTTCGCGCTTGTTCTTTGTCATTTTTCTGTATGGTAAGCTCTCTTGAAAGTTGACTGAAGACCTTCGCATATTTCTCCTGCATCCCCATTTCATCAGCTCGCTTTCTGCACTTCTTGCACGGACCGCACTTGAAAGGCTCACTCATATCAGTTTCTGGGCAACTGCAGTCTTGCGGGTTCTCACATCTTGACAGCGCATCGCAGTGGCCTTGCTTCTTGCCGGGACGGTACTGAATAGCAAAAGAATAATAAGACATTATCTCAATCCAGCGTGCTACCTTACCCCTGGGTTCTTTTAGGCTAAACAGCCATACCAGTGCCTGGTGGTCTGTTCTAACTAGAAACTTCCTCCCTAGCAGGTACTGCCTGAAATATTCAACAAAATAACGAACTGCAAGGAGTTCTTTCTCTGTCACGCAGTAGTTTCGCTCAGCCTTGTTCATTGCTCTGCTGGCGAAGGCAATCACTCGCTCTCCACCGTCTTGAACCTGCAATAAAACACCACCAATAGCACAGTCTGAAGCGTCTACATCGAGTATAAACTCGCCTGCATCGTTCAGCGGATATCCCATCACCATTGGACTCACAAGGGCTTCTTTCAGCTGTTCGAAAGCTCCCTGACATGCATCGGTCCATTTGAACTGTCTTCCCTTCTTAGTCAGCTCAACCATAGGTCTGGCGATGTGAGCAAAGTCCTTCACGAAACGGCGAAAATAAGAACACATGGCTACAAACTGCTTAATCTGTCTAGGGGTCCTCGGTACAGGCCATTCTACTATCTTGGAAATGTTGGTTGGATTTGGTTTGACTCCGTCTGCCGACACTACATGCCCTAGAAACGTAACTTCGGTCTGCATCATGGAGCATTTCTCTGGCTTGAGCTTTAAGCCAGCCTGCCTCAACCGCTCGAACACTTGCTCTACCCGGATTATGTGGTCCTCTAGGTTGGTAGCAAAAACGATTATGTCGTCGATGTAGATGATGCAGGTTTCCCATTGAAGTCCTTTCAACGCAAGCTCCATGGTCCTTTGGAAAGTACTGGCCGAATTATTAAGTCCAAACGGAAGTCGTGTCATCTCGAACTGGCCGTATTTACAACAAAAGGCAGTTTTTGGTATGTCTTCTTCTTTAACCGGTATCTGGAAATACCCACTAGTCAGGTCGAAAGTGCTGAACAGTGTCGATCCGGAAACTGCATCAAGGCAGTCCTGGATTCTTGGCAAAGGGAATGCATCTGGCGTAACAAGGCTGTTGAGTTTTCTGTAATCGATGCATGGACGGATGCTGCCTGACTTCTTTTTCACGAGAACAATTGGTGATGCCCAAGGTGATGTGCTTTCTCTGGCGACTTTCTGCTCCAGAAGTTTTTCTACAGCTTTTCTCTCTTCCCCAGCATATGCGATTGGGACACGTCTCGGCGGTTGTTTAATTGGTTGCGCATCCTTTGTATCAATTGAGTGCTCTGTGAGGTGAGTACAGCCCAGATCCCATTCGTCCCTCGAGAACACATCTTGATATTTAATGAGCAATGCTGCAATCGTATCTCTTTCGTTTTCATCTAAATTCTTTACCGCCGATTCGAATAGATCCTGTAAATGGTCTGGGACCACTACCGGTTCCCCTTGCTTGGTTTCTTTGTCTCTTTGCTTTGGTGGGTCTGTCTTGTCTTTTAGCTCTATTCTGCGTACGCTGACGTTATCTCCTTGGCTTTCTTCATTCTCTTTGCAGACCAAGGTGACGGGTTGCTCTGCCAATGGTTCCGCCACTCCGACTACCGCATTCTGTCTCAATCGCACCGACTCCGAGAACGGGTTCATTACTCGTACTTTGTTGGTTACATGCGACTTGTTGTCGATTAGCGACGCAGCCATTTGCAGTGGATATGCTTGTCTAAACTCATCTGTTGGTTCTATGATGAACTCTGTAAGTCCGAATATATCGTCTTCCTCATGTCTTTCAACGAAGACGTCTATAAGAGCTTCACTTTGAGGTGGAATAATGGAATCGCTTGCTATGGTGACTTGTCGGGTCTTGTCTGTTCCTCCTGTTCCCATGCAGGGTATATCTTGATCCCTCAACCTGATGATGCCTTTGCTCATCAAGATGTCTGCTGGGCCGCCGGAGTCGTTCTGCAGAACATCCATACCAAGCAAACAGTCATCTTCTATTTCAGCCACCACTATTTCCTTTTTCATCTGAACTGGACCTAGCTTTATGTCGAAGTAGCCTCGCCCGACCTCTTTGATAGGTGCACCGTCTGCGCTGACTAGGTTTCGAGATGGTGTTAATCTTGGTCTGGTGTGGTGGTCTAACCTGTTATAGACACGACTAGACATTACGGACTTGGTTGCTCCTGTGTCGGCGGTGAATAGGATAGGTCTATCTTCAACAACTCCCTTTATGTATAGACTGTTTCTCCCTGGTTTTCTTCTTCTGACAACGTCATTGTTATCTGTTAGTTCTTGTTGGTCTCTTAAGTTGACCTGGGCTTCCCCCGGACCAAACGGTTCAGCCCCTAGAAGTTTAAATGCTCCTTTGTCTTCCATGCCAATCCATCGCTGCTCTTGCTTTGTCCTTGGCCACCATGTTGGTCTTTGGAGTCTGGTCTGTTTCTACTAGGGCAGTCCTTAATGAAGTGGCCCTTTTGGTTGCAGGCAAAGCAGGTCATTTCTGCTCTGCGCTTTCTCTCTGGTTCTCTCTGGTCTGTCAATTTCTCTAGCTTGGCTAAGATCTGGAGCATCACAGCTTGTAAGCCTGACTCTCCACTGGGTGGAGCATTGAATCTGGTCCTACTTTCCTCAACAGTTGACTGTCTGTCCTGTTTCGGTTTTCCTTTTAGAGCTCTTATCTCGTCATCTTCGAGACTTGCATCCAGATCTTGCTCTTCTTCCATCTCGTAATTTTCTTCATCAGAAACTTTTCGTGTGAATCTTTTCATTTTCTTCTCCCCAAAAGGATCTCGGTCTCTGCCCTGCCTTGTCTGTGTGAAACGCACCACATGGTAGACGGCCTCATCTATATTCTGTGGATCTTTATGGTACTCCACTTCAAATCTGGCTTCGCTGTCCCTCAGACCATCTAAAAACCGCCGCACAAGATCCTCTTGTCGAACAACATCGCTGCGATTACCGTACGCTTTGGCATAAAGTCGCTTGAGGTCCGCTGCAAACTCTTCCGCAGTTTCTCCGTTTCTTTGATCTCGCCGGCTGAACTTCGCTGCGAGTGACCGCTGTGTCTCTACGACTCTGAATTGGCTGTTGAGTTCGCTGACCAGTCGCTGGTAGTCGTGCAGAGCCTGTCTGGGTAGCTGTGTGAAGACAAACTCTCCAGCGGTGCCCTGTAGTTTCGGTAAAAGCTGATCTACCATCTCATCTTCACTCCATTGGTATCTCTCTGCCAGTACTTCAAATCTGTTTACCCAGACAGACCAATCCTCCTTTCCTGTGAATGGCGGGAATTTTATATCATGAGGCATTGACTGTCTTCTCCGGGTGTTGTCGACTGGTTGCGCTCGAAAGTTACTGTATGGCGAGTGCCTTTGCGTGTCTAGGGTTCCCGCTAGATTTCGTCCTTCATGCAGTCTAGTGCGGCTTTCAATAAATTCTTGGTGGCTGTTTCTTGATCGCAGGTTGTTGTAATCCCTGAAATCTTGATTCATCCAGAGTAATCTTCCGTTTGCATCTCTCACTTCCCTCTCTGAGTGGGGATGGCGGCCGTGGCTGTTACCCCAAAAATCTGGTTCCGTGCTTTGTATCATGTTGCTGTAACCGTTTCTGTTTCGTTCTGCTGCAGGCAGATGATTACTGCTGTCCTCAACAAAAGTTCTGTTTTGTAGTCGGCTGTCGAAACCCAATGTGCTTGTTCTTTCTTCATGCGGTTGTCTGTCGAAGTGCTGATTTTCCCCAATCGGACGATTCAAGTTGCTGTTTCTGTCATATCTTGGGTACATGTGGTGTCTGTCATGTGAGTTAGTGCTGGCAAGCCCTGGTTGTTCTCCGATCTCTGATCTATGAGGCTGTAAACGACTGTCATCCCTTGCCGAATATCCACGCATCGCTGTCGTCTCGATGTCAACACCACTATCTGACGAGAACTTGCCGCGTGCAATCTGATCTTGATCGTCGAAGCCTTCGCGAGCACCGACATCTCCTGAGGCGAGCTGGTACTCCCTGCGACTTGTCGTGGTTTTCGCTGTAGCTGTTGTAGGTAGTTGACCTGTTGCTGCACCATTTTCGCTCTGCTCGTGCTGTCTGTCTTGGGATTCACACTCTGACTCTCTGTCTGTAGCGTCCTCTGTGTAATCCGCTGTGTTCTTTTTTCTTCCCATTCTGTTAGGTTCGTATCGCTGGATCCAAAATGTTGAAGTCTTTGGATCCCACTTCTGACACCAGAAAATCTATGTAACGAGCTGGCGGTCGACGAACAGGTCACTGGTTACTGAAATCTGTCTCAGCGATAAGAGAGATTTCGCTTTCGGCTCTTGTCAGGATGCCTTTTCTCTCAATGTTTCAAAGTAAAAGGGGTGGGGTTGGACTCCAAGGAAATTAAGTTAAAACCGGTAATTTAAAAGAAGGAAAAAGTCAGAAATTCAATAAAACAGTGTTATAATTTCACCCTGACGTATGCAGGGCTCTAATAGAATTTTACAGAGTCAAATAAATAAAATTACAATCAACAAAAGTTAACAATTTCCAGTGAGTGAAAATAAATATAAATACCGTTAAATAAAGTCCTAATCCGTTCAGCAAGAGTCTAAATTAATAAAAGAATTCAAATCAAATACCTTTTAAATGTCAGTCGTATGCTTAATTTTGCCTAAAATGTACCCAGAAAGTCACAAAGTTAAATAATAAATAATAGCGATCAAGATCAGAATCTGAACAAAAATACAATGCTTTGTTGACAAAAGAAAAATTAAATCTATCCAGAAAATATTCCAAAAGAATCTTAAAATTAATTAAACCTACGAGTTTGTTATAATTTTGCCAAAAATAACCAAAGAAAATAAAATAAGCCTAACTAAAAAAAAACGAAAGAAAATGACGTAAGTTTTGGTACCCAAAAAAATCTAAGATGGAGTCCGAATCTTAGCGTTCTGCAAAAGCTTTTATAGTCACGCGGTGCTAGCAAGTGCTAACATGCGAGAATTTGCTAGAAAAGTGTCTCTAGCAAATGCTAGCATGCGAGATCTTGCGAGCAAGCTGCGCACGCAACTGCTATCATGCGAGAATCTGCTAGCACAAAGTCTAGCAAATGCTAGCATGCGAGATTCTGCTAGAAAAATATGGCGAAAAGCTCTGGTGGTTCGCTTCGGCAAGCGATTACTACAATAAAATGCATTTAAATCACCATTAAACAATAATAATATGCAAGACAAATGAATAATCTTTTGAATGATAACAATTTTATGACAATTCGTTAAGGTTTGAATGAAATAGCGGGGCTAAACTTCGAGTGAAAGCAGCGATACGAGCACAGACCGGTAGTTTACACTGTAAAAGGCTGTGTTACTAAAAATAACTCAGCGATAACGCGAGACTTTTACTACACCGAGAAATAAATAGACTGTCCAGTACACAGGGCATAGCACATACATGTATAATTTATCTGCATACACCCCAGTCGAGTAAAGAAAGTTAACCGAATAACTAGGTTTACAGGACTGTCGAGATGCGGACTTTTCTATGTCGAGCATAGAAGCGTAAGTGAAAACTACGATAAATACCCAGATCGCTACACTATCCTTTGTTGATGGTACTTATTTAAATAGTTTTGATTGGATCATTCAAATGAATACCCACATCACAGGGTTTGATAAAAACATTGAAAGATATTTTACAATTTGGAAAGCCCTTGACCTATCCTATTTGAATCTCTAGTACAGCCTTTAGATATGTACTTTAGTTTAACCCTTTCCTGAAAATGCCTGGTTTGACATCCCTAAATAATTAGAAAAGGTTTGGGAAAATATTGAGTCAAATGAAGAAAAGGCTGATAATTAGTAATTTTCTCCCTTTGTCTCAAAATTTTATCTTCTTTATTTTGCATGAATCCTTTCTTTATCCATATCAATTTATAAAAATTTTTCGGGGGGGATATTGTTTTTGCCATGTCCGTCCGTCCTTCCGTCCGTCCGTCCGTCCGTCCGTCCGACATTCGTTTCCGCGCTATTTCTTGGAAACTATAGACCGGATTTCGATGAAACTTGGCACACAGCTTCACTACAAAGAGGACATGCGCATATCGTCGGGGTTACCCGGTTCGACCATTGAATTTAGAGTTACTGCCCCTGACTGTTTAAGCCATATACATACAGAGTGATATTCGTTTCCGCGCTATTTCTTGAAAACTGTAGACCGGATTTCGATGAAACTTGGCACACAGCTTCGCTACAAAGTGGACATGCGCATATCGTCGGGGTTACTTGGTTCGACCGCCGAATTTAGAGTTACTGCCCCTGACTGTTTTAGCCATATACATACAGAGTGATATTCGTTTCCGCGCTATTTCTTGAAAACTGTTGACCGGATTTCGATGAAACTTGGCACACAGCTTCGCTACAAAGTGGACATGCGCATATCGTCGGGGTTATCCGGTTCGACCGCCAAATTTAGAGTTACTGCCCCTGACTGTTTTAGCCATATACATACAGTGATATTCGTTTCCGCGCTATTTCTTGGAAACTATAGACCGGATTTCGATGAAACTTGGCACACAGCTTTACTACAATGAGGACATGCGCATATCGTCGGGGTTACCCGGTTCGGCCGTCGAATTCAGAGTTACTGCTCCTGACTGTTTAAGCCATATACATACAGAGTGATATTCGTTTCCGCGCTATTTCTTGAAAACTGTAGACCGGATTTCGATGAAATTTGGCACACAGCTTTACTACAAAGTGGACATGCGCATATCGTCGGGGTTACTCGGTTCCACAGCCGAATTTAGAGTTACTGCCCCTGACTGTTTTAGCCATATACATACAGAGTGATATTCGTTTCCGCGCTATTTCTTGAAAACTATAAACCGGATTTCAATGAAACTTGGCACACAGCTTTACTACAATGAGGACATGCGCATATCGTCGGGGTTACCCGGTTCGACCGCCGAATTTAGAGTTACTGCCCCTGACTGTTTAAGCCATATACATACAGAGTGATATTCGTTTCCGCGCTATTTCTTGAAAACTATAGATCGGATTTCAATGAAACTTGGCTCACAGCTTCACTACAAAGTGGACATGAGCATATCGTCGGGGTTACCCGGTTCGACCGTCGAATTTAGAGTTACTGCCCCTGACTGTTTTAGCCATATACATACAGAGTGATATTCGTTTCCGCGCTATTTCTTGAAAACTATAGACCGGATTTCAATGAAACTTGGCACACAGCTTAACTACAATGAGGACATGCGCATATCGTCGGGGTTACCCGGTTCGACCGCCGAATTTAGAGTTACTGCCCCTGACTGTTTAAGCCATATACATACAGTGATATTCGATTCCGCGATATTTCTTGAAAATTATACACCGGATTTCAATGAAACTTGGCACACAGCTTTACTACAATGAGGACATGCGCATATCGTCGGGGTTACCCGGTTCGGCCGTTGTATTTAGTGTTACTGCCCCTGACTATTTTAGCCATATACATACAGAGTGATATTCGTTCTGTTGAAGCCATATACATACAGAGTGATATTCGTTCTGTTGAAGCCATATACATACAGATTTATATTCGTTTCCGCGCTACTTTATTGACAATGAAAATATATTCGGCGGGGGATATCAATTCAACGAATTTGCTTGTTTTCTTTTTAAATTGGAACAGTCTATTCCTTTTCAGTTTGGGAAGGGATTAAGTAGGTTTTGGCTCACTTATTGAAAATGCTGGGAAAATGTTATTGCAAAAGAAGAAAATGCTGATAGCCTATATTTGCATCTTTTGCCTCATCATTTTCTGTCCACTTTTGTACATTAATGCAGTCTTACTCAGCATTCTGTTTTATTAGTTACAGCAGTTTTTAATTCTACTGCTCTGATGTTGTGCTGTTAGGAAAAGACTTAACCAAAATCAAATTGTAACTGTTCAATGAATAGTTCCCCTATGTTGTGAGTTGACTGGGTTCGATATAAAGATGATAAAGAGGTCAGTGTTTGACAATCTTTTCACAAATTATAAGACCTGAATATTTGAAGATTTTGTGTAGTTTAATGTCTAAAGTCTAAAAATTATCCCTATGCTGTAGCTTCTGATCGTAACAGAAAGTCCTTAGTTATATGTCTTTTCAATTGACAAAATTACCATTTTCGCTCATGTCACCTATTTTCAGGTGAGCGATATAGGACCACCATGGTCCTCTTGTTCTCTTTTTATGCCTTCACTTTATCCAATTCAATAAATGAGAGGATGACCTATAGATTTTGCCCTGTCTGTCTCCCTTTGTCTCATTAGGTCGAAACTTTTGAACTACATGTGATAGGGCATCCATATTTCGCAAGTGTAGAGTCTATTACTGTTGATTTTTTGCTAATTATCAAGTTCATCAGTCAAGGACAAGCATGAAGTTATTGATAAAAAGGCCGAAAAGAAAACAGTTATCGGGTGTCATTGGTGTTCTTCAAATACATATGCAGATGTTTCATTAAGAGGCGGGGGTGGGGATTTCCCCCTCCTATTTGCCTGAATTTGAGTACAATCCCCCTGCTACTTTCGAACATTTTGTATGGGGTTGATAGGGAATACATAAAAAATCCCCCCGCCTAACTTAGCTTCTGGTCCAGGAGGCCAAAAAGTTATTGAAACCCCTGCATTTGTCGCTGGTTACAGGTATTTGGCAGTGTATCATATTGATGTCGGACCAACAGATAAGAGGGGTAAAGACATTCTAAATTTGATTTTTAGCTCACCTGAGCACAAAGTGCTCAAGGTGTGGTATTGTGATCGGTCTGTTGTCCGGCGTCTGTCTATCTGTCTAACTGTCCATCCGTCAACTTTTCAGAAAAAATCTTCTCCTCCTAAAGGACTGGACAGAATTCAATCATATTTCACACATATGATCTATGGGTCATGCTTTTTCAAAATACTTCAAAGAATTTGAATCGGGGCCATAATGGGGTTACAAAGTAGGTCACTAGGTCAAATCTTCTTTTTGCTCTAGGGGCCACATTTGTTGCTCAATCGTTGTTAAAATTATTCAGAATATTTGTTTTGATAATATCTAGGTCATAACAAATAGGTCAAGCCAGGTCAAAAACTAGGTCACTAGGTCAAATATTGTAAAATCCATCTTTTTACTCTATAAGTGCCAATTTTGGCACACACTTTGTCAAAATTGCCCTGAATGTTTATCTTGATGATATCTAGGCTATGTCAAGAAGTGGGTCATTCCAGGTCATTAACTAGGTCATGAGGTCAAATCTTGTGAAATCCTTCCTTTTGCTCTGGAAGTGGCAATTTTGGTTTCAAACTTTGTCAAAATTGTTCTAAATGTTTATTGTTATGATATCTGTGTCATGATCAAAGGAGGGTCATGCAAGGTCAAAAACTATGTCACAAGGTCAAATATTACAGATCCTTCCTTTTGCTCTAGAGATGCCAATTTTGCCCGAAAACTTTGTCAAAACTATCCTAAATACTTATCTTGATATCTTGGTTATGTACAAAGTGTGGGCCATGTAAGGTCAAAAACTAGGTCATTGGGTCAAATCTTGGGTTTGCTTTAAGAACGGAAATATATACTTAAACATTGTGAAAATTGTTCAGAATGTTTATCTTGACGAAATCTGGGTCATTTTAAAAGTTGGTCATGTGAGGTTAGAAACTAGGTCACTAGGTCAAATTTTGTTTTTCCTCTAAGAACCAAAATATTTACTCAATCATTGTGAAATTGTTCAGAATGTTTATCTTGACGAATTCTGAGTCATTATAAAAGTGGGTCATGTGAGGTCAGAAACTAGGTCACTAGGTCAAATTTTGTTTTTCCTCTAAGAACCAAAATATTTACTCAATCATTGTGAAAATTCAGAATGTTTATCTTGATGATATCTTGGTGATATGAATAGCAGGTCATTTGAGGTTAAAAACTAGGTCATTAGGTCAAATTTTGAATTTGCTCTAAGAACCAAAATATTTACTATATCATTGTGAAAATTTCCAGAATGTTTATCCTGATGATTTCTTGGTGATGTGAAAAGTGGGTCATGCGAGGTCAGAAACTAGGTCACTAGGTCAAATTTTGTTTTTGCTCTAAGAACCAAAATGTTTACTTTATCATTGTGAAAATTGTTCAGAATGTTTATCTTGACGAAATTTAGGTCATTTTAAAAGTGGGTCATGTGAGGTCAGAAACTAGGTCACAAGGTCAAATTTTGTTAATGCTCTAAGAACCAAAATATTTACTTTATCATAGTGAAAATTGTTCAGAATGTTTACCTTGACAAAATCTGGGTCATTTTAAGAGTGGGTCATGTGAGGTCAGAAACTAGGTCACTAGGTCAAATTTTGTTTTTCCTCTAAGAACCAGGAGCTGAGGTGGTGCAGTGGTAACACGCTGGACTTGAAACACAGGGGTCGCTGGTTCGATCCCCAGCTTCTCCAGTCTTTCGGATGAGACTTTAAACCGAGGTCCCGTCTCCATATGACCTTAGCTGTTGAGTGGGACGTAAAACTCCATCCAATCCAATCCTCTAAGAACCAAAATATTTACTCAATCATTGTGAAAATTCAGAATGTTTATTCATGGTGATATGAATAGCAGGTCATTCGAGGTTAAAAACTAGGTCACCAGGTCAAATTTTGATTTTGCTCTAAAAACCAAAATATTTACTTTATCATTGTGAAAATTGTTCAGAATGTTTATCCTGATGATATCTTGGTGATGTGAAAAGTGGGTCATGCGAGGTCTAAAAGTAGGTCACTAGGTCAAATCTTGTTTTTGCTCTAGGAACCAAAATATTTACTTTATCGTTGTGAAAATTGTTCAGAATATTTATCTTGATGATATCTGGTCAATGTTAAAAGGGGGCCATGTGAAGTCAAAAACTAGGTCACTAGGTCAAATTTTGATTTTGCTCTAAGAACCAAAAATATTTACTTTATCATTGTGAAAATTTTCAGAATGTTTATCCTGATGATATCTTGGTGATGTGAAAAGTGGGTCATGGGATGTCTAAAACTAGGTCAAATGTTGTTTTTGCTCTAAGAACCAAAATATTTACTTTATCAATGTGAAAATTATTGAGAATGTTTATTTTCACAATATCTGGGGCATGTATAAAGTGGGTCATGGGCGGTCAAAACCTAGGTCAAATTTTGTTTTTGCCCAAAAAAATCAAAATATTTATTCATCATTGTGAAAATAGTTCAGAATTGCTTATCTTGATGATAAATGGGTCATGTAGAAAGTGGCTAATGTTAGATCAAAAACTAGGTCAAAAGGTCAAATCTTGTTTTTTGCCTTAAGAACCAAAATATTTACTCATCATTGTGAAAATTGTTCTGAATGTTTATCTTGATGATGTCTAGGTCATGTAAAAAGTGGGTCATGCGAGTTTGAAGTTTGCAAGCTGTTTGTTTCAAAGTCCTCTCAGGTGAGCGATGCAGGGCCATCTTGGCCCTCTTGTTGAAAATAGACGAATTGAAATTTCGAAGCTTTAGTGCAAATATTAATAGTTTGGGAGGAGATTTTTAAGTCATTGTGCACAGATATTCTGACATAAGGCAATACAGAAGATGAGCCATCACGACAGCTCATCTTTGAGCATTTCGCACTCAGGCTTGGTAAAAAATTAGGAATTGCAAGAAAAAATAAGGGCTTTTTTAGGAATTTCCCTTGTTTTCACCATTGTTTTAGGAATTTTAGCCAAGACCAAAAAAAATAGGATTTTTTTAGGAATTTTAGGGACGCTGGACAGCCTGTATTAGGGATGTCAAAACTATATACTGTTCAAGCAGATATGTAGAGTTTAAGCATTTGAGGCAGCCTCAGTCAACTTTTCAGATTGGCCTGTGACCAAGAGCAGTCTTCAGCTCACAATGTCTTATTTGGGTTTACCCAGGAGTCTTCCCTCGTTTAACCTCCATTGAAGTCTAAGATTAACACTTTCCCAAACGGGGAAAAATGGCAAAACCAGATATTGCTGATTATAAGCAATTTCTTCTTTTGCCTCGATGTTTTCCCAAGCTTATCTTACAACCAGCGCCCCGTATTATAATCAATGATCATTAGATTATTTTTTGAGTAAATACTTGTAACAATAAAGCTGATTCGTCCAATCTGATTTCTCGTGCTATCAGATGTCTTCTTACACGGTTTGCGCAAAAACATATTAAGTTTGTTGATAATTATTCCTAGCCCCTGATTTTGGAAAGGGTTATATTCATCCAGTTGCAGTGCCTCGAAGTCTTTGTCAAGCTATGGCTAAATAAAACTTTTCCGGAGTTTAACCCTTTCCCTAAAAGTTGCAGATTACAAAATAAATTGCATCAGATGTAGAACATGACTGTGTATGTTATAATAGAAAATATTGAGGCAAAAGGGGAAATTGATCAGCTGTTTCTTCTTTTGTCTCAATGTTATCCAAAGCCATTTTTATTAGGGACGTGGAAACCAGAGCCACGTTCTTTAGAGCAAGATTTCTTGAGATTTCTTAAGATGTTTTAGGATAAAGTGCTCTTTTGAGCAAGATTTTGAAGACGATCACTGGGAGCCGCCATTGCTCTATACTTCTTTCGGAACACCTCGGTAAATTCTGTAGAATCTATATGGGAGAGAATTGACCGAGTTGTTCCAAATGCTCCATGATTCATAAACCGTGGAGTTCCAAATGTTCCATACTTCATACAAATGACGTCATGATGACGTCGTTTGTATGAAGTATGGAACATTCGGAACATCTCGCTTATAATCTTGGTCTTACGCTGTATCAAAAAATCTTACGAAATCTTAAAAAATCTCGCTCTAAAGAACGCACCTCAGGTCTTGTTTTGTAAAGGGTTAAATGATGGCCGCGGCCATAGCACACTTTGTGTTGCGTCAGACTCTCACTCATGAGGTCATGATTGCTTGTCGAGGCAAATATCTTATCAGACAAAATTGTCTCCCACCAGTGGGTTGATAATTGTTAACCTGTGTGGGCAAGCAGCTGGAGCCTCGGTTGGGATTATGTGGCATTACTAGTATGAGAAATGACAGGAATCCATGGTTAGGTGCTTCAGCCTCTGTGATATGACCATAGCAGTTGAAAGAGGTGTTAACCCCCAATCTGATTAAAATCCGTGTTACCTGACAGTAATATCTGACGGGGGCCAGTAAAGGGTCATCTTCTACGATATTTTCTTCTGACCAATGCAATAGAATGCTTTCAAGCTTCTAAAAGCGATTTAAACCAACAATTACGCAGTGAGAACACCACATTTCAGTGCAGAACCATGTATTTGCATGTGGTTGTCATGGAAAATTATATATAACAAGATATTTGATTAGAGCAAATAATTTCGGTTTTTCCAAGTTCATAGAAGACAGCCTCTTTCAGATGCCTGTCTGATGTTGCTGTAGGTTAACACCAGATTTTAATCAGATTGTGTTAACCCTTTCCCAAACAAGACCTTTTGACTTCCCGTATAGAAAATGCTTTGGAAAATATTGAGACAAAAGAAGAAACTGCTGATAACCAGCAGTTTATCCTTTTGTCTCAATATTTTCTGTGTCAAATTATACACAATTCATGTCTTAAATAACATCCATTTTGTCGTCTGCAGCAGCTTTTAAATTGGACCACCCTAAAATTTTGTCGTTTGGAAGAGGGTTAAACCCTAATCAGTTAATCTTGTATGAGACCATATAACCAAAGGCCCTGTCGCTGCATGACCTGAAACGAGACCGACCAACTGAATCCTACGTAAACCCCTAGTAGCATATGGCAATTATCACGAATATTTTGTGAGAACTTTTCGTGTCAGGCCAGTAGGTAGCAATTCAATACTTGGTGGGCTAAAACCCCAGTGTCTAAAGGGGGGGCGCGCTAATTTGGATTTTCCCAAAGTTTTCCGAGTGAAATCAGGAAAATTCGGCATTTTTGGCTAACTTTGGGGGGGAGGGGGGCTGAGCACCCCCCCCCCCCCCCTCTATTCCTACGGCCCTGCTTGTCCGACAATGTTTTCAAGTTATGAAATTGGTGAGTCAACTTGTCACTGCAAGGAAAAAGGTTGAAAAAAACTTCGGTAAATGCCACTTAACAGTTTTATTGCACATGTTTACAAACCAATAATAAAAAATAAAAATACGCTAATAAAAATCTTCACAGTACAAAAATTAATACTAATTATACTACTTATTCCTATAACCCTTCCCTTAACAACAAATTTTGATATCTGTAATCTAAATGTTTTTAAAGCATTAAGATATGTAGGGGGAAATGCTGAATGTCAGCTTTTCTCATTTTCTGGTGTTGCATTTTAAGATATAAAAAGAAGAATCCTAAATGATGGTAACATAGATTTCATCTGCATCAATAATTCACTATTCAATTTAGGTCAGTCTAAAATTTGTTGTTTGGGAAAGAGTTAACCTTTTTTCTCATTTTATATTTCATTATTATAAATTTTATCTATTTTTGTTGAACTATTCCCAGTTCAGGCTCAGAAACAATCTTGGCCTTAATGAAGATCTTGGCGTCGAGATTCCCATTCACCAGATAAGGTGAATCCTGTGCATTCAAGCTATGTAAGGGTATAACTTCTTCTTTAGAGAATGCATTCTTCATTTGTGAGAATACATGAGTGCCTGTGTAGGTAAAAGCCACATATCTGACTCCGTTCTTCACTCCGTAGATGATCAAGGTGAATGTGACCTCCATCGGGTCCATTGGTTTTGTGGATGACTTGGTGACGCGCCTGATGGTCAGAGTCGTGTGGTCAGTTTGTCTGCCCATGTGGTTTCCGTACAGTGTGAAGGTCGTGTAGTGACCTTTAGGCCAGAAGGAGACATCAAAGTCCACAGTGTTTGTCTGCTTGTGTACCTTTATGTGAGAGATAAACTCTAGAGGTATTGTGAACCTCTTTGCCAGTTTACTTTCTATCTTACCCACAGAGGAGTAATTTAGCAGAGACATGTCATTAAAGATGGCGTACACATCCGATGTGTAGTTACGAAACTCTTCAATCTCCGACATCACCTCAACAGAATCGGTCAGTAGAGAGTGATATCTGTATGCAGCACTTATACTGTCACGAAATATCCCCGGGTGGTTTACAGACAGCTCAGACTGCTCTATGGCCAGTAATTGTTTAGGAGATATCATTGTAAACCTGAGTAGAGGCACGATATCTCTGAGATTCTCCTCCAGACTGTCCTGGTTCCTCTCCTGTAGGAACCACTCCTTCAGCTGTAGCCACAGCTCAAACTCGCTACTCACAACCACATCACTGCTACTTAAAAACTCAACTATTTCTTGTTTAGACAGCTCTAACCAATCAGATGTCTTTAGAACGATGTCAAAATTGGAGAGAATAAACTGGAGGCAGTTCTTTATCAGTAGATCGTTCGCTGTCATTTTCGCGTACTGGTACCATGAGAGTGTTCTGTTTGTGTCTGGTGACTGGACGATGTGCCTCAGCATGTAATCGACGCAGGACTGACGTAGGTCGGGTATACTGTACTTGTCAGCCAGTAGTAGGATGGGTAAAACATTGTCTGTAGTGAGGCCTACAGAGCCAGTGTAAATATATCTGGAAAAACATGAAAATTATGTCAATAACTTGAAAAGAAAATAGTTGCAAGTGTTGAAAAATAATTGTGCCAGGATCTGAGAGAGGGCCTTTAGGCATAATTTGAGAACAACAAAGATCTAGATCAGCCTGTGCATGCGCACAGTCTGATCAAGATCCATGATGTTCTCCATTAGCTTCATCATAATTAACAGCATGAAGGTCGGGTATACTGTACTTGTCGGCCAGCAGTAGGATGGGTAATACATTGTCTGTAGTGAGGCCTACAGAGCCAGTGTAAATATATCTGGAAATAAAGGAGTAAAGTTATGTTAAAAGGTAAGAAAAATAAGACTGTAAGCGTTGAAATATTCTTGAGACAGAATCTGAAAAAAGGGTCCTTTAAGCATTTGGTTTGGTTTATTGGGGTTTTACACCGTGTTCAACTACTACTTAATGTCATATCGCAGCGGCTGGAGCACCTAATCATGAATTCCTGTCATTTCTGATACCAGTACTACCACAACACCCTTACTGAGCCTCCAGCTGCTCCCCTACATAGGTTCACGATATCAAACCATTGATGGGTGACATTTTTGTCAGTAAGGGTATTTGCTGCCGCCGGGTATCTTTAAGCATTTGAAACTACTACGTTTGCAGATTGGTTTGAACCATAGCATGGAAATATCTAATACGAAAGGTACATAAATGTATCAGAACAGTGATATGATACAGTCAACTTTTTTCTTAAAATCCCATTTAAGCAGGGACAAATGATTCTTGTATTTGAATTTCTAAACCCTTTCCCAAAATGTGACCTGGTTTTGACGTCCCTGTTAGAAAAGGCGTGGGAAAACATTGAGGCAAAAGAAGAAACTGCTGATAACCAGCAGTTTCTCCTTTTGCCTCAATATTTTTTTGGCTATATCACACACAATTTCAATCTTTATTAACATCCATTTTGTCATTTGTAGCAGTTTTTGAACTGGATCATTCTAAAATTTTGTCGTTTGGGAAAGGGTTAATATAAATTCTGGACAAAACTCCCTTACCTGAGAAAACAAGAGAAGACCGGTTCACATTCAGTCTCCTCTGTCAGGGATATTTCTGGCTGTCTGGACTCTCTCCATCTCTCCTCATTCAGCATAGCTCTGTAATAAATAGAGAACATCATAGTTCTAGATTATCCCTTTCCCAAACAACAAAATCCTAGGGTGGTCCAAATGGAAAGCTGCTCCAGACGATCAAATTCATGTTAAAAAGGAAAGGGTTTGTGTACAATATGGCACAGAAAACATTGAGACAAAAGGAGAAACTGCTGGTTATCAGCAGTTTCTTCTTTTGTCTCAAAGTTTTCCCAAGCTTGCTCTATTTCGGACGCCAAAACTAGGTCTTGTTTGGGAACGGGTTAAATAAGGTGTTATGGATAATGGTATCTTAGTCCATTCTTAAACAGTGACACCTTTTGGTGCCCTACAAAATTAAGGAGTTGGAAAACATTGTGGAAAAAGAAGAAATTGATTGTGACAAACAATTTCTTCATTTTACCACAATGTTTTCTGAACAAAAACACCAAAATGTGTAAAATTCCATGCACTTGATATTGTTGTCTGCAACTCCTTTGAAAATTGGATAAGTGTAAAATTTTGCCGTCTGGTAATGGGTCAAGTAGAAATAATTATAACTTTATTGCTTTGTTTCGGTCAAACCCTAGATTAGAAAATTCAAAGTGCCTCTACAAATCAAATAAATTGATTTTTGATCGCTAAGTTACTTCCCCTTATCTTGGCCTCTGAGACATATAAATCACACATAATTGAAAGTTAAAAGATGTCTACTTATGTAAACACTGCTATCTCATCAAATGATGATCAGTTAGATCTAGAAGGTAACTATAAGGCAAGGGCATCATTAATCCTTCTCCAAACAAGATCTGGGTTTGGCATCTCTAATTGAAATGGCTTTGGAGAACATTGAGACAAAAGAAGAAACTGCTGATAACAAGCAGTTTCTCCTTTTGTCTCAAAATTTTCTAATCTATTACATAAATACTTTCTACTTTTGAGATCAAATAATTTGTACTCTGCAACTCCTTTCATACTGGACCACCATCAAAGTTTGTCGTTTGGGAAAGGGTTAAATAACTTTGAAAGTACTTACTCAAATACTTCACTACAAGTGATCAGGAGAAACTTATGTGCAAAGAACCTCTCATTGCCCACTCTCAGAATGATATCGCTGAATAATTCATTATTGTAGAGCACACTGAACCTCTGTATGAACTCTTTATCATTCTGTATATTCTGTAGTGATGGGTTTGGAGTCTGTGTTGTGTCAGAGCTTCCAGCCACTACAGCTTGTTGCACGCTGACATTCGACCCCGACATGTCCTTTTTGAAACGCTTCCAGGTCGGAAAATACCCTGAAAAATTTACATTGATAAATTTATTTAACCCTTTCCCAAACGACAAAATTTTAGTGATGTCCACTTCAAAAACTGTAAAAAATGACAAATTGATGTTATTTAAGATATGATTTGTGTAAAATATGGCACAGAAAATATTGAGACAAAAGGAGAAACTGCTGGTTATCAGCAGTTTCTTCATTTGTTGCAATGTTTTCCCAAGTCTTTCCCATTAGGGATGTCAAAACCAGGTCTTGTTTGGGAAAGGTTAACTCTTTCCCAAACAAGACTTGGTTTTGACGTACCTAATAGAAAAAGGGTGGTGTTTGCTACTAATGGTGAATATGATCAGACACCCTATTACAGGTGTATACCAATTAGGCTACTGGTGCAATCCCAATCTTTTAGATAATTCCAGCTATTGCAATTTTCTTTTACTCAAGATTTTCCAAGTACAAAACTGAAATATCCAGTCAGCCAGAATTCCTGAAAATGAACCTATAGATGTTATAAATATATTTTTCATTTCGGAACTACTTTAGTGTGTTGTAATACACATTACCAGGTCTAGAACTCCTGTCCCAAGCCAGTACCTGCTGCATGGCCAAGTCTTAGAGTCAGTTGTAGGCTCCAAGTATCTGGGTGTGGAGATCAGCAACAACCTATCCTTCAACAATCATATAAAGAACATTACTTCCTCTGCCAGCCATTCCCTTGGCTTCCTTAAGAGAAACATTAGGACACAAAACCCAGCACTCAGAGAAATGGCATACAAAACTCTTGTTTGCCCACAGGTGGAATACTCCTCATCAGTCTGGAGTCCCTACACAGACTCGAACATTGACAAGCTAGAAATGATCCAGCGTAGAGCGGCCCGCTGGACCCTAAATGATTATTCCCCATACTCTAGCGTGACTGAGATGCTCCATTCTCTAGGCTGGAGGTCCCTTGAGCAGAGGAGGTCCGACTCTCGACTTTGTTTGTTTTACAAAATCATATATGGCCTTGTAGCTATCGACATGCCTCCGTATATTGTCCACCCACTGAGAATTCCAAGAAATTCGCATACCCTTTGCTTCCGCCAAATTCAAGCCTCAGTTAACTATTACAAATACTCATTCTACCCCCTTGCAATCGTGCAATGGAATAGGCTGCCACCACATATAGCTTTACTGCCCACTTTTGACTCTTTCAAGAGGGCAGTAAGCTCAGTCAACCATCCAATGCCTTAAATGTCAGCGCACTGTTTTTAGCTATCACTGTCAGCTTATTTCTGACTTTTAACATTTTAAACCCTGTCATCTTTTACTCCACTCTTACTAACAAATCTTATGAAAACTTTTTTAATTTTAACACTTTTCCACTAACACCGCACAGACGCGCACCTGCACGTAATCTCCACAAGGGGGTGATGCAGTATCGATACATACATACATTCACAGTATGGTAGGTACGCGGTTGCCTCCCTTTACCGTACACAGACATGCATTCCAAGATGGCGGCAGGAAACAGCACAGCACGGTAGGTGGTCGATTCACGAGACTATATCGTTTGTGCATCTGCATATAGGACGTTGAAGTGACGTTGTCCAAGTCACATACATGTTTGTCTTTCATCCGCCACATGTCGTCTGCTCGATCAGTGCCTGCATTTCATAAACTTTGGTGTCGAATCCAATGGCCACAACGACGAGCCATTTTCAAGCGAGACTCGGCTCGATTTCGTTTGATTTCAAGCGTTTTCACTTTATGGTTTGCTAATTATTTGGCAGATTTGCAAACTTCGAAGCACTAAATTTCGATATTTATCAACATGTTTGTTGAAATTGGGGTTTTTCTGGCCAAATTTTGATGTTAAAATTTTCGCTACTGTACATAGACATGCAAGGCATGAAAACAACACAGTACATAGAGATGTACGGTAAAAAGTGTACATAGAGATGCTCAGAATTGAAACCAAACACTGTACACAGAGATCATTTAACTACATAGAATTTAGTCTCAATCTAATAAAACAATATAATTATGTGGATAATATGAATTGCTAAGGTACAACGATGATTATTAAAATAAATTCTGTTGGGCTTGAAAAGCACAGATAAACGACAAAGAGGACTATCGCTTTTTGACCAATAAGTTACATCCCTTGTTTTTATTGCATTTCAGTACTGAGGTCATCGAGGCGATGGAGGCTTCTTTCCATGAACTTGACGAACGGCGTGGAAAGACCTTCAAGAGTCAGATCACTCTGAAAAGACATGTTCAGATACATAATAATGAACAGCCACATGACTGTACACAGTGCGACAAGAAGAATATAATCAAAGCACTGAAAGTACTATTGGGAAGCAAATTTGTTAATAATGTAGGTCTGTCCAGAAGTAGACTGCTTTGATTATCCATCTGAATACCTTAAATACTTTGATTCGTAGAGTACTTTGATTTGAATACCTTGAATACTTTGATTCCAAGCTGGAGTTGTACATCTATTTTTAGTACAACCTTATGCATATTTATCGTTTCTGTAAGCTTTGAATATATTTCATAGTTCAGTGAACTTGACTGACCCATTTACAAGGAAGGCCATTAGACTGATCTTTGAACCATAATAAAGTAAATTACTACGTAGGTCTGTTCTTCTCTTAGAGACATGATTAATTGAATGTTTCATTTTCAGTCACACAATTCAATATCTACACATAACTTCAGACTTACATATTGAATATTCGAATGAATGTTACCTCATTAACCTTTGCTTTTGATAGAACTATTTATAGTGAGGAGGACCGGAAGATGTTGTGTGGTATGCAGAGAATGGTAAAGTGCAGAGAAAGGTGCTTGTCACAAACAGGCATTAAACAGAATTCCAAAGGCATATTCCCTCCAAGTTTGGTTCAAATCGTCATAATGGTTGATTTTTTAAAGAATTTTCGTTCGATTTCTCTACGTCGGAGCTAACGTAAAGCTAACAAACATTAAGCCCCCTTTTCCATGACATCCACTAATATCTAATAGTTTATCCTCAAGGGTATCTGGTTTGCTACTCAAATACGATATTTTATCAAATACTGACCATTTGGGTAGGAGAAATTCAAGAAAAACTGTATTTTCCCCTAAGTCCCCTTTCCTGTGACCAGGCCTCAAACCAAAAAAAAAAAAAAAAAAAAAAAAAAAAAAAAAAAAAAAAAACAGGAAAAGTGCATCCACACAATATCATAAGAAGTTCACATGGTAGATTTTATTTATTTCGGTCCAAAGGTTATGGAGAAATAGTTCCGGACGGACTGACGGAATGACGGACGGTCAGACGGACGGACGGACAAACAAAGTGGTCGCTATATCCTCTCGCTTCGGGGAGCATAAAAAGTTGATTCCTGTATAGTAAGATCAACATATTCACATATTTAATACGAGTCCATAGTTGAATCAAGTGACATACCGGTACTATCCTAGAACTTAACCATTTATCCATTTTTACCTGTAATGTCCAATGGAACAGAGTAGATCCAGATCTTACATTAACTAGAATATCATGCCAAAAATGATTAGAGTTACATCTTGAATATCATAGTATTTTACCATGCTGTAAGGAGAAAATTCCGTCTGAAAAAGTTTTATCTATTGGACAGCTTGCACGTACCCGTACCCGCACGCGTTAAAAATCGTAATCGCCCAATATATACTGACACGCAAAACAAACTGTGCATTTGGTTATAAACATTTTTTCATAAAAATGTAAGGAAACTATTGGCATATTTGGTATCAAAAATTACAAAAATGTATTGACTATGCGATAGTTTACTTTTGATTGAGATTTGATCATCAATAGATTTTGTTTTACGTGTAAAATAAAGGAGGGGTCAAATGTAAAAGTTGCAGGCTAATGCTATTTTGCAAATGCTTATTTCTTCTTGGAGACTTGGCAAGTTACGGAATAATTACTCAGTAATAGTATCAATTGTGCCTTCCTCGTTCAAGAATCAACGCAAGTGTTCTAGACTGCATGGACCTTACGTAACGTAACTTGACAAGTCTCCAAGAGGAAACAAGCATTTACAAAAAATCTTAATCTGCAACTATCACATTTTACCCCTCCGTTACTTAACACGTAAAACAAAATATATTGATAATCATTACTATCATTGTCAATGTTAATTTACAAGTAGAAAAATACACAAAGTATGCAGGGAATTTTTACAATATTGTGAAAATTCCTTGCAAAGCAGCATTTATTTTCTTCCAAAACAAATACATTTTGATTTTATCCGTAAAGGTGAACGTTCATATAAATTTAATGACTTGGTAAGTATAAATAGCTCCTTACTAGTTATAAGTAAAGATAATAAGAAAACTAACACGCCAGTTAATAATCGCATGGGTTAATGTGAAGTCTATGTTATGTGAGCAAATTAACTAAAGTTTAGAGGTCATTGTTATACCATAAATATGCTGAATGAATGAAAAGTAATCACACGGCAAGGCAACTTTCATGAAGAATTGCCCATTTTTTAGATATCCTATATCATTTAAAAAAACAAATGCTTTTGAATTGCCTATATTAAAGTCAATTTCCCTAGTAATTTGAAAAAAATTCCTTGCACAGAAATTTTTCATATTTTGGTAATTAAGGTAAAATTTTATGGGGAATTCAAAAATGAAAAGAAAAAGACATGTCAACTTGTTAGTTTTTTAGTAAAAAGGCAGTTTCCATGGTAACCACTCACAAAAATGCGGCAAAAACCCTTATATTTTCAATGTATGTGATAAGAATGAACCAGAAAGCCTATTTTACTAAACAAATGTGTTTTGAAACCTTGATGATTCATAATTACATAATTTGTGCAAAGAAAAAAATCTTAAACATATTTTCTGCTCAGAATCACTTTTTTACCTTTCTAATGGTCAAAACCGGGGAAAAATATACTAAGTATTATTTAATAAATTCAAAATTTTGAACAATTCCTTTCACAGAATTTCCTCATTTTTTGATATGTTAGCTAAAATTATATGCTTAATCTAAAAAAATGAAAAAAAAATGTATGTCAACGACTTAGTTTTTTCAGAAAAAGTCCATTTCCATGGTAACCGTACGGAAGAAAACTGTCAAAATTACAAATCTCACTTTAAAGTTTATTCAGATGTGCAAATAGCAGTTATAAACATAACAGACATACATAAAATCATATATTATATTGACATTCTGTATTATCAAGAAATTTATGGTTTCCATGGTTACCATTTATGAAAACAAGAGGGCCAAGATGGCCCTTTATCGCTCACCTTAGAGATCATCAATATAGGGCAAATTTTCCTCATGTCACAGTAATTTGAAGTATTTTGTAAAGGGTTTTGAGATGATGCTACATATGAAATTTCAAGACTCTAGGCCTTATAGTGTGATAGGAGAATATTTTTTACTTATTGTGGATGGACAGTCGGACGACAGACGGTGAGCGATCACAATGGCTCACCTTCAGTACTTTGTGCGAAGGCGAGCTATAAACAGAAACCAGCAAAATGCAATAGAAGTAAATTTGTCACCAGATATATGAAGTTGTTATAATATAACAATATAAGACCTTCTACAAATCCACAATTTCAATGGTAATAATTCATGTTAACCCTTTCCAAAACGGCAACAATTTGGACTGTTCCAAATTTAAAGATGTTGCAGACAACAAATTCAAAGGAATGGATTTTTATCTCTTTTGGTCTTTTTGGGTAGAAAACATTGTGGGAGTTATTGCTTGTCACAAGCAATGTCTGCAATTTCACAATGTATGATAAAGGCTTTATATAGTGAGGGAACAAAAGACGTCATGATGAGGGAATGGGTTAACCTATTACCAGACAGCAATAACTTGGACTTCAAAATCAAAGAGTTTACAGACTACAACCTCAGATGAATGAAGTTTTACTTTTTGGTCTTTCTGGGTAGAAAAATATGGGAAAAGAAGAAATTGCTTGTCACAAGCTCTTTCTTCATTTTCCACAATCTTTTTCATGGCCTTTATATTGCTGGTTGTCAAAAAGCATAATTGTGTGGGAATGGGTTATTAGTAATTACTGATAAAATCACTATACTTTCAGTTTCATTATACATGTAATGAGAATGTATTGAAAAGTCTATTTTTACTGAATAAATGGATAAAATGTATAGCAGTCCAAATTGAAAACATCGCGGCAAAAGAAGAAAATGTTGATTGTTTTTTTTTTACTTGTCCAAATAGAAAATTGTAGCACTGATATAACAGAAAATAGAAAATATACATTAGATAGCATATATGCATAGAAATAATTTAGATAAAAGAATGAATGCTACTTCTAGTGGTTATTAGCATTTTCTTGTTTTTTCCAATTTCCTATTTAGTATGACAAATAAATACTTGCAAGATACTTTGTTCCTTGACCCTTTGCCAAATGACAATATTTTTGGCTGGTCAAATGGAATGAAGTTGTAGATGACAAAATTTTTGTAACTCATGCAGAATCCTCTATATAATAACATAAAGTCCCAAGAAGGAAAAGAAGAAAATGATGATAATCAGCATTTCTTATACTTCTTGTTAGTTTTCTAAACCCAAGTCTAGTGAAGTCATCAAAGGGAGTTGCATTTTGGGAAAAGGTTAAAACAATTATGAGAGAGAAAAACAAATATATCACACACTATAAATGGTGTAAGGTAAATGATACATTCAACATTTGACACACAATTAACCCTTTTCTGAACAACAATTTTATAAACTGCTCCAAATTCCATAAATTAAAACACAGACGTTAAAATGCATTAGGAACAAACTTGAAAGTCTGCATCCATAAGTGCAAAAATATTGAAGGAAATAGAGGAATACAAATTTTTATACAGGTCACAAAGAAGCTGTAAGAGAACAACATGAACCCTGATTAGACTGTGTGTAGATGCAGGCTGGTCTGGATCTTTGTTGGTCTCAAATGTCATAAGTGTCTTTTTCCAAATAGAAGCTCAAATATTTACCAATTTCATCATTGAAAAAGTATGTGGAACTATCTGAAACAGTGCTTTTTCAAGCTGATCTGGTTTGTTTTTATTCTGCGCAACTGCATCCTAAACATTTTTAATGTATTGTATAACCTTAACTGTAAGACACTTGTGTTTATTTTGCAGGGCATAAAAGCTATAACCAAGATGTTGCCTAGTGTGGTTTATGTCGCTACACTTTAAGAATGAATGGTTCAGGGTTTCTTTCAATTTGGAGACAATTGTTGCATCATCATCCATGATTAGTACACCCACTTGTATATTGTTATTTTGATCAATGTCTTTTATCACTTGGGCAGCCACATCTGGCTCCATTGACTTGGAAGAGTCATCCCAATTCTTGCTACATGAACATGTATGCTTAGGTGGCATCTGTCCTTTATTTATTTAATGTGTACATTTTCTGCAATCTTTAGACCTAACATCAAACACACACACTTTTCCTGTCAAATATCAAATCACAGTGTCAACACCAGATTTACTGTCATGAGATCGCCCCACTCCACGCTTTTGCCATTCCATAATCCATATCATATTTTAGTTCAGCCATCACTGGAGTAGCCATTTCACATTGTTCAGGGCTGTAAGTAAGACGAAGAGAACAGGTTTACTTTTTCCCATATGACAATATATTAAGCTGGTAAAATGTCAATGCTACAGCACAGACAAAACCTTTACCATTTCCCAAACAATTAACACCAAAATTTTCTTCTTCTACCTCAATGTTTCCCCATGCTTTTTTCTAATAGGGAAGTCAAACCCTGTTCTTGTTTGGGAAAGGGTTAAAGGAAAAAAAAGTTTCTTATCAGCATTAATCTTCTTTTCCCAAGATGTTTTTGTAGATTACCAATACTTTGAAGGATTGTCAAGGAGTCAGTGTTTGGGAAAGTTAAAGAAAGGGTTCCTAACCATTTCCCTATTAGATATTAATTTAGAGAGTACCAACTTAAAGGGGTAACTTAAGGTTTACGAACTGAGAATGAAATGCAGAACCAGATGCGAAATTTTAAAAGTGCCAGTAATTCCTAAACTGTGTTACATTTCCATTCCAAATACAAACATAAGCATTTTGTATGGTTTAGAATTTTGAATTAATGCATACTTATCGGATATTTGACAAAAGTGTTCAAAATTACCTCCCTTGCATATGGAAATAGAGTAAAATAATATTTGTAAATACTTTTCTTCTTGAAGCATAATCTTGAAATCTTGCAGTTGATTCAACTTATTTGAAGTGTATTTACAAGTGTGTGTAATTTGATGCATTTCGTATGGCTAGAAAGTGGTGTTTTCATTCTCAGTTCGTAAACCTTAAAGTTAAAGTATGGATGACTGAAATTTTTTTGGATAAATTTAATATGAAAATAGGCATGGCCTAAATACGGACGAAGCAAACAGAAATCTGTATCTCTTTTCTCGCCGAAACCTTTTCCAGAAAACGAGATCTATCTAATTTAGTCACATTCCTACACGCACTGTTTTGAACATATTAGGTAGATCCAAACTTTGACTGGTCTAAAATGAATGTTTTGCGTCTTTTCAAATAAGGACCATGTAGTTTATCCAAACAAGACTTAGCTGTAGGAGCGTTCCAAATTGCGTAGGAAAAAATTGAAACAAAACAAGAACATGTTTTCCAGCATTTCATCATTTTGCCTAATGTTTTGTGCAATATTGACACAAAGTACTGTAATTCTTTATCAACACCGGTTGTGTAGTTCAAATGAAAATCTGGTCTAAACTTTTGGTCGTTTTGGAAAGGATTGAACATTGGGTTAACTAACAGGCGGGCAGACGGTAGGTAACCATCCTGCTGATTTCAACATTTTCTCCCACCATGTCTATGATTTTCGAAGGTTCACATCGCAGCGACTATACGCAAAAATGAACTATAGAAATTAAATGAGCGGGGATCTGGAAAAACGTCCTTCATAGCATTTTTCAAAATTGAGTTTCAAGATCGGCATGTTGTCAAATGGAGTCAAATTTGCTTCAATGCTGCTCTCTTTAAGTTACTACAAGTCATGAAGAAGCTATTGGAGAACAAAATGGATCCTGATCAGACTCTGCGTATGCACAGGCTGATCTGGATCTATGTTGGGCTCAAAAGCCTTAAGGAACGTTTTTTCAGATCCTGGCTCAAATGTTTTCGGGGAGTAAAGAGGCATGGAGAAGTAGACCTACACTATCATTTCGCTTTTCACCTCAATGATTTTCAGCATTGCCTTCCATGGACAATAATTGAAGCTGCCTAACAGTATGACCTGTAACATCTTTCACTCTTTCAAAAAATATTTACTGTTCCAATTTGATTGAAGACGACAAAACGCAATTTAATGAAAATAGGATTTGTTTAACCCTTTCCCAAACAGCAAGATTTTGGGGTGATCCTTTTCAAAAACTGCCACAAATGACAAAATAGAAGATATCAAAGATAAAATTTGTGTAAAATATGACATAGAAAATATTGAGACCAAAGGAGAAACTGCTGGTTATCAGCAGTTTCTTCTTTTGTTTCAATATTTTCCCAAGCCTTTTCTATTGGAGGCGTCAAAACCAGGTCTTGTTTGGGAAAGGGTTGAAATGTAACAAAGAAAATATTGAGGCAAAGGAAAATTTTTATCGGCATGTTCTTCTTTTGTTATAACGTCTTCACATGCCCTTTCAAATTCTTTAATGGACGTTGTTTGAAACCAAATCTGGAAAATTGTTAACAATGTAAATTTATATGTACTTTGGATGATGCTAGACTTTGGAGGGAACATTTACTCACGGACTGGAATACAGCTTGGAATAAGAGGACAGATAAAAGACTGTGGACGGTCCTAAAACTCAAATCTCCACACTGACTGAGTTTTACCAATTTAAATAATTTTGATTTAACCCTTCCCCAAACTAAAATTTTACTGGTGGTCCAATTGGAAATAGGTGGCAGGTGTCAAACAAATGTTCATAAAAACAGAATTCGTGAACACTATAGAATAACAAATATTAAGTCAAAAAGAAAAAAATTGTGGTTATCAGCAATTTCTTCTTTTGTCTTAATATTTTCCTTAGCAATTTCTATCAGGGAAATCAAAACCAGGTTTTGTTTGGGAGGTGGTTAATGTGTTTACCAAACACATGTCAACTGATAGTATAAGAAGAACAAATCAAATAAATATTCAAAAATTCATTTTAATTTTCATAAACAAGAATGCCATTTTAGCTGGTAACTTTAAGCATTTTAACCCTTTCCCAAACGACAAAATTTAGACTTCGAATTTAAAAGCTGTCGACAAAATTTAGACTTTTCAGATTTAAAAGCTGTTGCAGAAGACAAATTGGTTTAAATCCATATGGAATGTGTGTGTGTATTATAGCTTTGAAGATATTGAGGCAAAAGGAGAAAATGCTGATTATAAGCATTTTTTTTCTTTTGCCTCAATGTTTTCCCACGCCTTTTCTATGAGGGACTTTTCTATGAGGGACGCCATCTATCATGATAACATACAATGTTATTGTTACATTATGTTTTTGGGTGTCTGCACAATATCTCACTTAACCCATAACCGAACTATAAGATTCTAAGCTTTTCCAAATTGAAAGAAGTTGCAGACGAAATATTCAATGTTATGAATTTTTTAATTTACATGTACAACTCTTAGGGTAGAAAACATTGAGGAAAATGAAAAAAAGTAACAAGCAATTTCTTCATTTACCAAACTGTTTTCCCAATCATTTTACTTGAATGTCTATACTTGAATATTGTAAACAATACTGTATGGGCCTAAAATAATCCACAAATAGCACAATCAAGTCAATTAGCTAAAGTTTGAACATCTTTTTAAACACCAGTCACAGTGACTTTGTTACAAATTTATGCGGAAGAGTCCTGGGACCCATTGGTTCCCAAAACAATGAGTCCAATATTGAAAGTTAAAAGTCTTTGTAAGACAATGTCGATTACACACTGAAAATGTTAGCATCCTGGGACTCGCTTAAATATTCATCAATGAGTCCTGAGAGAAAAATGTGAGTCAGGGACTCGGGACTCGCAGGTAACAAAATCCCTGCAGTCATTGAGTTGGCAATCATCATTGTGCTCATAATCTTCATTCATCTGTACACCTCATTGATCAACCTGCAATGATACAAAAGTAACAAATGAAAGTATATACAGCATCCTCCTCCTGCTTTCGGAAACATTATCCATGTTAAAAAGGGAACTATAAAAATCCTTTTCCTACTTTGCCCTGAGCCCTAGGTGACTTGAACATTTTTGAAAATGGTTTTAACTCTTTCCCAAACAACCAAATTTTAGAACAAAATACTGAGAAAAAAGGAAATAATGCAGATAAGCAATTCCTTCTTTTTTCTCAATGTTCTTACAAACTTTTTTCTACCAGGGACATCAACTTAAGGTCTTGTTTAACCCATTATCACACAATGACACCCTTTTGACACCCTACACAATAGCAGCTTTGGAAAACACTGAGGAAAAAAAGAAATTGCTGGTTACAAGCAATTTCTTCATTTTCCATAATGTTTTTTTACCAAAAGATACAATTTCATTCACTTGAAATTGTTATCTGCAACATCTTTGAATTAGGGCCAATATAAAAATTTGCCATCTGGTAAAGGGTTAAGAAAGGGTTAAATAAAAAAGATACTGTACAGTGTATATCATATGATGTTCATATGACACTGTTGGTCATGGTGCTGAGATTTTAGATTAGATTTATTGGGGTTTAACACCATTTTAAATTGCTGTAATGGTCATATTGTGGCAGATGGAGCATATAACCATGGGTTCCTGGTATTTCTCTCACTAATACAACCACAATATCCAAACAGAGCCTCCAGCTGCTCTCTTACATAGATGATTCACATCCGTAATTGGTGAGGGACAAATGACTTTGTCAAATGTCAGAGTGAAAACAGACTGAGCCGGGGTTTGAACTCACGGCCCCTAGATTGACAGACGCCAACATTACTGATTGAGCTATCAGGGCTCAGCCATCAAAATTCTAGGATGACACAGGCAATTTGTGTGTAGAGCTAAAACTTACATTGGAGGAAAAAAGAGAGCTTGTCCCTTTTAATAATCAGAATTTTAATTTCCTTGTTTTGTTATCTAGAAATTCTGAACATTTTCAATTTAAAACTGTTTTTTTTTAATTTAACATGATGCAGCAGAAGCCAAATTGTTGCAAATGCCTAGCCTCACCTGACTTTCTATCCCAAAAGTTATGCACCAATGACCATTGTTAATGTACACCAGAATTTAAGTCGGGCCATTCACCTTGGTTTGTTTTCTGCATTTCTGAAAAGATAATGTAATCATAGCATTCATAATATAAATTCATAATATTATCTAGATAAAAAATCTACCCTTTCCAATACAGATCTGGTTTTGACAGTCAATGAAGAAAAGGCTTGCAACATTGAATCAAAATAAGAAAATGCTACATGTATATATACAGCCTTTTCACATTTCTCATATCACACTTATTCCTATAAACCTCCATTTTATTGTCTGCATCCAGTATCTTCCACATTCAGATTGGACCACCAAGATGTTTTGCCATTTGGGAATGGGTTGATACACATACTGACAAAAAGCACTGCTATGAGTGATAATGAGTTATTTTTTTTTTTTTTTTTTTTTTTTTGTATAAGAACAACATTGTGACAACATTGTGACAAAGCTGCGGAATTATACAAAAATAGATCTATTAATTTCTTCTTTTCACAGAACGTTTTATTCTTATGAATATTAAGCTCACATCCAAAATTATTTCTTCTTTTCTCAAAACGTTTTATTCTTATTTTCAAAACACAAATTATGCCTACATCTAAAATGAAATCAATCATTTAGTGATAATTTAACCCCACCAAGATACGATTTTTTGACCTCCTTTTCAGAAATAGTATCGGAAAAAATTAAACGAAAATAAGAAAATCCCGGTGGTCAGCACTCAGCAATAGATCTATAGATTTCCATGCCATTTACGAGTTCTACATCCTGTTGACATTGATTTTCTTTTCTCACCTCCAACAAAGTTCAAATGGGAACAGTC
Source organism: Fragum sueziense (assembly GCA_963680895.1). NCBI lineage: Eukaryota > Metazoa > Mollusca > Bivalvia > Cardiida > Cardiidae > Fragum > Fragum sueziense. The sequence goes on along the minus strand of OY804595.1, from coordinate 31,021,160 downwards.
CATGAGTCTAGATTTAAACTCAGCTGTTTGGAAAGTTGAATGATATTTTTTGCTGGGTCGATATTTATTTGGGACGAAAGTCAAATTCTACTTAATCCTTTTCTATGTTGTTGAAATAGTATTTAAAATATATTTAACTGCATAGGATAGGAAGTTCACTTACTCTGAGTTGCATTCAAGACTGATCACAGTGGTCGCCGCTGCATTTTTGAGTGCAGACGAAACAAGATGGCCGTCATAGGAAATCGTGTTTCTATGTCAGTCAGTGCGCGTGACGTAGTTAGACTGGTTATCAAACCTCTGAATTCGGGACCGGTAAAAGGCAAACGGAAGTAGATAAAAGACCCTCACAGTCGACTGTCCGAGGCGTTCCGAATGCTCCATAAAAAATAAACAAAGATGGCGTATTTTTCGTTGAACGGTATATTGATTTGAATGATTGAATCTGTTGATTTCAATGATTCTATTTTTTTTTTTTTTTAATTTTATGCGTAACATATAGTCGGCCTTCGCCGGGGCCTTCGGCCCCGGACTTCGTCCGTATAAGGCTTAGAATCTTGTTTACCCTTTCCAAAACAAAGAAGTTTGCAATGATCAAATATGAAAGCTACTGCATGTGACATATTGGCTCTTGATACTGATTAATTTGATGTACACTAGTGACTATAGATCTGAAAATATCATTGAAAAAGGAGAAAATGCTGTAAATCAGCCTCAATGATTTCCCAAGTCTTTCTATAAGTGTGAAAAAGTGTCATTGTTTTAGAAAGGGTTATTAGTTTCACTACATGTGTAAAGTTTCAAAGAGATAGATTGAGAAAATTGCATACCACTAAGGTCTACAGCAAATTCTGTCTGAGTGTTAATTGTAGCCTCACTAGTGTAAGTTGATTGCGGATTTGATAAATGTTCCTGCTTCCTCACGAATCCACTGTCTTCACAACTTGTAGATGCATCGCATAACTCCCAATCGTAATTCCCGTGTATTGTTTCATTTTCCAAATCATATTCAAGCACAATTTCTTTTTTACAGTCATGACAGTGCGAACAGCTCACTTGTTTTTGTACATTCCTTAGATCGATTACGATCGTCTCGGTAGCGCACTCATCTGCAGGTGGTTTACATACAGTTTTAATTCTGTCTATCTTATTTACTTTGTACAATTTTGAAAATCATCCCCGTTTGCGATGGATACCGCTCATTTTTGTGTAAATCTAAGACCCATCCAGTTACTATGTCAGTACCTCCTTTGTAGAGAGTAAAACTCATTTTCGGTGTTTCATTAGAATTAAAATATCGTGAAATATACCAATCTGTGCACGATTACCTCCCTTGTATGCGCAAGGCATATGTGCAGAAATTACTGGGGAATATGTCCTTAAGAAAGTTTCTTTCTTTTGAGAATGAGGTTGAGACTATGTACATAATGTTAATGATCTCTGTGTACAGTGTTTGGTTTGAATTTTGAGCATCTCTATGTACACTTTTTACCGTACATCTCTATGTACAGTGTTGTTTTCATACCTTGCATGTCTATGTACAGTAGCGAAACTTTCAACATCAAAATTTGGCCAGAAAAACCTCAATTTCAACAAACATGTTGATAAATATCGAAATTCATTGCTTCAAACTCTGCAAATCTGCCAAATAATTAGCAAATCAAAAAGTGAAAACGCTAAAAATCAAACGAAATCGAGCCGAGTCTCGCTTGAAATAGCTCGTCGTTGTGGCCATTGGATTCGACACTAAAGTTTATGAAATGTAGGAATTGGTCGAGGTGACGACATGTAGCGGCTGAAAGACAAACATGTATGTGATTGGGACAACGTCACTTCAGCGTCCTACATGCAGATACAAAAACGATATAGTCTCGTGAATCGACCACCTACCGTGCTGTGCTGTTTCCTGCCGCCATCTTGGAATGCATGTCTGTGTACGGTAAAGGGAGGCAACTGCGTACCTACCATACAGTGACATTTGCCATTTGTCCTAATAGATTTCTGCATGGTCCAAAGGTATGGCATTTATTTTTTGGCAAAATATATGAGCCGCGCTCTGGGAAAACCGGTCATAATGACAAAAATTTCGAAATTTGTTTTTTTGACCGATGAAATTTTTTAACTTTTTCCGAGCTCAAAGCTGTAAATTATTTTTTGATAACGCGAACACTTTTTATTTTATGAGCCTTCAAAGTCAGCAGGTATAATTCATTTTGAGATGCGAAATGACGTTACGTTACGTACATGACGTCGTCGTTTTGAAACTTTGTGTAGGTGGACTAACTATTTCCTCGTGATTACAAAATGCTTTTATAGGTCTATTAAGCAAATTCTATTTTACACGATAGCCCTAAAATCGATTTATTCAACGCCAAAATTTGTAAAAGAAGTTGTTAAAGTTTATCAAATGTAGATCTATATTTTCCGTTTTCGTGTGAAAATGTCACTCTGCAGCGCCTTGTCATTAAACAAACAAATACTATTATGAGGAACACCTCTCCGTAAAATTCGATGGATACTATTTAAAATTTGATAAGTGTGACCCGTTATGCTTAAAGGGACCATATTAGAGGTCGGTAAATCCAAAACATGAAAAACAGATCAGAATCAGTCAGAACGATATGTCGGATGTGGATAATAGACATACAATGGGGGTAGAAAAAAAGCATACATTCAGAAAATTATCTCAGATTGAAAAGTTTTGATCCTAGTCAGTTTGCGACGACTGAAAAGAATCAATAATTTTTACGCTGGACGGAATGTTCCTTTTGGCGTGAGGGCCACACCTAGGCCTTTATATGATACTGAGTCTATCCATGAACAGTGGATCGTATCTGACCATATTATGTCCATAGTTGCCGAGAAATACAGGGAGCGAAAAGGTTATAGAATGGCCGGCTGCCGTAAAAAACCTGCAGGCGGAGATCTACTGACACTCTGACTTTAGATTTATTTCTTAAATTAATGTTTCAGACGATACACGTGTAAAACATGAATAAATTCAACAATACGAAACATCTCTGATTTTGTTTTTCAAGATGAAATCAAAGCCTTTGCTAGATTAAATCCGTATAAAAACTTATCACCAAACGCCAGACCCTCGCTCTATTCCAAACTGGTTGCGACTGCTCTGTGTAGCAAATGTAAAATAATTCAAAGTCCCTATTCAAGGTAAAGTATGGCATAAGAAAAGAAAATAAATGCATTATGTTTCAAACTACCTTAATGTAACTAAAATATTGCTTTGTGTACTAAATAATGCATTTGAAACATATTTTCATTTCCATTGCCAAGCGAGTCGGTCATCTTGCTTTTGTTAACGGCTATTGGAAATTTGGTTTGATTTAAGTGAAACAAGGTAAAATTTTATTTTGAAATTATACTGAAGTGAAAAACAATTGATTTATCATTCTATCCATACCATCTTTAGATAAAAATTTCAATTTCAGAGAAGGTAGTTTGAGGGCTAACCCTCCGCTGTTTTCCGCTAGCGGAAGTGCGATATACAAAATGGCAGATCTGATAAGACCTGACATTACGACAAAGAATAAAATATGGCAGGGCTTATAAATAGGACTAACCCCTACTTTTAAAGGGCCCGTTGTAGATATTTCATACAGGGACAGTCAGGATAGTTTACTCTCGTTTAGCAGCCTTTCGCATTAACTAGGAATCGATAGAGGAAAATGCATTTTGGCGTTGGTACCAGGTTTTTCACTTTTTTAATCGATGACCAGTTTCCTATAAATATTACTAGTTATGAAAGTTGCGGGTAAGTAAAAAGATACACAGGACCGAATAAACTTGATGCGAATATTGGCTGGGCAAAAATGATCTGCTCATTAAAGATGACAAATCCATGCTAAATCTCTTAAATAAATATTTCAGCAGACGACAGTTTGTATATTCACTAATCTAGCATGCCCCCTTTAAAGCACCAGAACTTGGCCCGTTGGCATGTTGTTCACTTTATCAATAACAGGTAAGCCAAAATTCCAGCTGGGGAATTTTCTTACCTTGTGCTTAAACAAACTAGGCTTATTTGTATATATTGATAATTCGTCGATGTTGTAATATCTCGTAACTGCAGCTCAAACCAAGTTGTAGTTACGAGGTTTTAGAATTACATCGACGAAATAAGGGTTTTTGGGGTTTTTTTTCGAGTAGGAGACTGCTTACTTGATAAAATCGTTCCCTATTAATTGATCAATAGGGTCAGTCGCTTGTCCGCCAGTGAAACATTGGATATATATGCAGATAACATTATAAGGATGTCTTTGTCGGAGGTCAATGATTATATTGACAAGTTAGAGAAATTCAACAACAACAACAACTGCAACAATATCATCAATTAGATGTAGATCAAAAACGCAGTTCAGTCCCCGCACACATGGTAGAAAAATCATTTGGTCAGTTACTAGTAGTTATTTACAGTTTTGGGAATACATGTTTTAGGCCTATGTACAGTATTTAAATTGAAGTTTTGTGTTATTATGATTATTTATTTATCCCAAAAGTCCGCTATTTCCAAATTCAGAAAACATCCCTTATCAAGGAAAAAACTGTAGATATTGCGTCATTTACATGATCTATGATGATAGACACGAGAGTCCAGATTTTTAGACCCATCAAAATAATGATGGATGAACTCTGGGTGAGTCAGAAAACTAGAATCCGGACATTTAGGCTAAGTCTGAGATATGTTCAAACAGTCCAGAATAATGAAATTTGTGTCATTTATACATGTTAAGATTTTATCTTTGTTGTTTATTCGATAAAGTTTTTTTTTCAAATTTTGGATCGTTTTCACAAATTAGGCTGCATGGGAAAGGCCATGGCCGATCGACAAAATCTTGTAAGTGAACGAACGCCAATTAATCTCTTTGCCGATCTATATCCGTCCGATTATTCTGCTGTTTTTGCAATGGTCATTATTTTACTGATGCTCTCAAACATGTTATCAGAATTAACTTCAAGCTAAGAATGCAAAAACGATTGGGGAAGCCTTATTTTTGAGTCATAATTTTACATGAATCGATTTTACTACCTAGACAGATCTAGGCGTACAGCCTACATGTCGCCGACTACATGCATCAGGTATACATTTTGGTACGAGTGACATCTAGATCTATTAGCTGAAATATTTTGTGACACTCATTTGGTATTATGTAAGACTGTTTGATCAAGGGAAAAATCGAAACAACAAACTTTTTATGTTTATCTTCGTGAAAGAGCTATGTTGTTTTTCTCATCTGATGTGATAGATCTATCAAATGTTGTTTTGAGAGGAGAAATTATTGTGCCTTTTAATAATTAATTTGGATATTATCAACAAAAAGAGAAAATAAAATTCATTTGAAAAAAATATTGGCGAAGGGTAGACTCGAACTCGCGACAACCAAAAGTAAAATGTAAAACAGTCTTTATGATCAGCTACTTAACCCACTCGACCACCGCGGCAACACGTACGAATTGTGATTATAATTTAGTTAAACATAATATGCTTCCGTTATATCAAATAAATTGTTCATTTATGGAGATAAACCTGTCCATTTTCACCTTTTAATTGATTTTCATTGATCTTCACATTTTCCTCGAACAAAAACTTCAGATTATGCAAATATTTAGTGATTTTTTTAAATGTTCGGTAAACTTCGGTTTCCGAGTTTTTGTCATCGGCGTGGGTGGGGGTAGATGGCATAAAATACGCAAACAACGGCTAACAAATAAGATTTAAGAATACAAATCGTGTCTCTAAGCCTAGCCTAAGATTAAGATAAGGAAGAGAAACAAATCCTATTAGCCACTTGTTTTGTTGATGTTGGACAAACTCGTGAAACTTGCTGTTTTATGTTTCTGGTCTCCGTTCGGAAAGTTGAAAAATCCCGCCGGCACAACAACACTGAAAGTGTGAGAAAAAGACATAAAACCGCTAGAAAACGGTCATATAACACATTGTTACTCCAAGCTGATGTTCTGTACCATCTCTTGTATGAAAAAGAACGGAATTAGCCAACTTTATTGACAAAACTTTCGAATTTTGCAAAACCAATGAGTGAAATTATCGAGTTATTTTTAGACGTCGGGTTTTATCGGGGTTTTTCCAATAATTATCGCGATGTCAAAGATACCGGTTTTCACAGAGCGCGGCTCATATAGTAAAGGATTGAAATGATGTAATAATTTCTAAAATGAGTGTCAACATAAAAATTTAATAAGTTAAGAACTCATAAACAACAACTGAAGACAGTTTAATTATTTTTAAATGATACACCAGTAACTTGGACAAAATGGCAGATCCCTAATTTTTGGGTAATGTTATGTATTTACCCATATTATTTTGAATAATATTAGTGCTACAAAAGATTCATTGGCGAGAAGTAGTAGAGGAATAGATGAAATTGATAAAACCAAGAGTAAACTTCGTCTGAAGTGGACCGATTTTCCACAGAAGAGCATTTAAGCTAAGTACACTGGTAATTGAATGGGTCGGCACAATCCCTTCAGCCAATCAAAAACGTCGTCAGTCGACCTGAACTCATTCGGTGGAGGTGAAAGCTTCGGTCTTTTTCCTTAAGGCATTACCAACTTTCAGCATTAATATCTCGACGACTACGCCAAATTATTAAAAATGCATTGGTAGTTGAGAAAGTTTAAATCACATTCTTTAGAGAAAGAGTTTTGTTTGTGAATTTTAGCAATGGATTTTGGAAATATTCTGCCTCAAAAATGGTATCCCGTAACGATAAAAACCGAGGTTGTACCCTCGATGAAAAAATGAAAGTGAGGCTATGACGTCATCCCGACTGATTCTATTGACCCGGTCGGCACAATTCTTTTAGCCAATCAAAAACGTCGTCAGCGGACCTGCACTCATTCGGTGGAGGTGAAAGCTTCGGTCTTTTTCGTTGAAGCATAACCAACTTTCAGCATTAATATCTCGACGACTACGCCTGATTATTAAAAATGCGTTGGTAGTTAGAAAGTTTAAATCACATTCTTTAAAGAAAGAGTTTTGTTTATGAATTTTAACGATGGATTTTTGAAATAATCTGCCTCAAAGTTGGTATCCCGTAACGATAAAGACCGAGGTTGTACCCTCGATGAAAAAATGAAAGTGAGGCTATGACGTCATCCCGACTGATTCTATAGGGTCAATGAGCCTACTAGCCACAGCTCTCTTGAATTGATCTAATTCAGGGTAGCATGAACCAATGATTTTCCAAATGTTATAGAATATTTCCAATTTTTTGTATGCTAATTGTATAATGTTTAAGAAAACAAATGCAGCAAATTTCAGAGAAATTCATCAAATATTCAATTTTTGGTGAATTTTTTAAGATTCCTGGTTAGGGGTATCTTGATTTACGGCTTTTATTTTCCTGACCAATAATTGGAACCATGAAAATATCCCATATAATATGCCAAATCTGCACACCAGGGATAAACATTTAGATTTATTTGGAATATCTATTCTGTCTGCTTACCAAAATAACAAAGTAAACTGAAAATTGACTAAAAAAATATTTATTTTTAATTTTCACAGTTGACATGTATAACCTAAACTTGAACCATTTCAGTACAAATCATATCATCATGTTTCTAATGCTGTTTCTGTCTCTTTCTCTTCAGGCTCATCAATCTGCTCTGATGGCTGTTTATCTTTTGGACTGATCTACAAGCCCTGCAATAAACAGAAAATGAAATATTAAGCTCAAAACATAATATAGACCCTTACCCAAACAACAAAAGTTTAGGATAGTGGTCAAAATTCAATAGAGTCCAAGATGACAAAATAGGTGTTACAAAAATAAAGTCTAGTAAGATTTAAGGAAAAGAAACAAGAAAATGCTGGTCATCAGCATCTATTTCTTTTCTTTCAATGCTTTCCAAAGTCTTCTCTGGAGATTGGGAGAGGTTTAACCCTTTCCCATATGATGATTTTTCAGGATGGCCCGCTTCTAAAACTTGAAAGACAACCAACATTTGCTCCCCTCCTCTCAACATTTTATGTAACAGTAAATTAAAGAAATTTTGTTTCTGATTATACACATTCTGTTATCTGCAGTACCTTTAACTGATCTAAATTATTGTTGTTTGGGAAAGTGTTAAATATGTAATGTACCCAATTTTAGAATGCTTGAAATTGAATGGAGTTGCAGAAGGCAAAATTGACTACTGAGCAAAGACTTGGGATTTTTTCTATTATGTTAAAACCAGGTCTTCTTTAAAAGAAAACTTAACCCTTTCCCAAATGGCAAAATTTTCGAGTGATCCTCTTCAAAAACTACCACAAATGCCAAAGTGGATGTTATTAAAGATGGGATTTGTGAAATATATGACACAGAAAATATTGAGACAAAAGGAGAAACCGCTGGTTATCAGCAGTTTCTTCTTTTCTTTCAATGCTTTCCCAAGCCTTATCTATCAGGGACGTCAAAACCAGGTCTTGTTTGGGAAAGGGTTAAGATGTAGAAATATAAACTAAAGCATATAAGGCTTGCAGACAGGGAGCTAATTTATTTCAATGATTTAACCCTTTCCTAACAACAAAATTTAAAGGTGGTGCTATTTGAAAGCTAGTGCAGACATTGCCAGACAACACAATGAATGTTGACAATGATTGGATTTGTCTACAAATATTATTCAGCAAACTGAAAGGAAATGTTGTGACAGAGAAGAAAATGCTTAAATTCAGTATTTTCATCTTTTGCCTCAATGTTTCTTAAATCATTTGTATAGGGGACATCAATATCAGGTCATGTTTGGGAAAGGGTTGTTATAAGTAAAGATATGGACATAATGGAAGGAATGTAGTAAAACCTTACCAATTAGTGAAAATCTGGGTATCTAGCTTGTTTAGTGTTGAATGTCAATGTGTCAGCCATTTGATTTGGCCTTATTCTTCTTCTAGCAATCACCAAATTACAACAATAGGTCATCTGTCAGATGGAGGTGTTCACATTTCCACATCAGATTCAGAGAAAGATCCGAGACATCATTTAAGGGGCACAGGAATTTATCTATCTCGTCATACTGTCATACGCCCTCGCGGGCATCTAGTATCATAAAAATCAAAATATAATTTATTTCTTTGTTGTTGTGTACACAAATATTAATACAATAAACCACATCAAATGTTTGTTATCTTAGCTCTTTGTTCCATTTTTTTTAATTGAAAACAGGAATACACACAAAAGAAGTCAAAAAGAACAATTAGCAATGTACCTACAACTAAGAAGTTGAAAGAACAGTCTTTTTCTCATCAAATTCCCCATCAGGACAACAAGAAAACATTGTGAAAAAAGAGGGGATTACTAAAATTCAATTTTGAGTTTGCATTAATCATTTTAAGCTAAATATCCAACACAACAATCTTCAGGACGAATAAACAGAAATTATTTATGGTGAAAACATGTTTTAATGCTTTTTCCAGCCAAAATATATGCAAATGTGATGAACAAAGACATTACAAAAACAAACTATGAAAACGAAAGTAGGTCAAACGTAAATTTTGATGGGTGCTGCTATTTGGTCAAATTCATGAAAAAGGGATAAGATTGTATAACGAAAACATGCTTCTTATACATTTTATACATTTTCCAGAGCGAATATATGTATTTGCAACGCACAGGGACATTAAAAGTACAAAATATGAAACCGAAAGTGCATCAAAAAGTGATCGGAATTTTCCGTAAATCTTCGGGAATTTCCGGAAATTCGAGGGGCTGCAAAAGTTTTTACCCATTATTGCATGGTTTACGCGATCAATCGGTATTATTTTTCATATAAGCATCAAGATAAATGATTGTTCTGTACTAATACCTTTGTATTTGGCCGGAACACGTCTTCAAAAAGATTTTTTTCTTCAAGTGAAAATTTCCGATTTCGATTACGGAAATAAAAAGTTCGCGAATTTAGCCCGGGAATTTATGTTCTGGTAGTTAAATGTATCAGCTTTCATTATTGGATGACATTTCCCTCCAGAAACCAATCAGAAAGACGCTTTCGAGCGTAATTTACACCCTTGCAAAGAGAAATAATTCAGGACCATTTTTTGTCAACATTTTTCTGTGACGTCAGAGTTACTTCCCTTTGTTTGGTTCATGCTATTCAGGGAGAGTGGCAATGTTACATAAATATAACAAAATCATAAATACTCATGAAATACCACGTTGATTTCATGGAAATGTGATTACCTGCGATTTTTAAGCTTGAAACTACCTTGATTGAGCTTGATTGACGTTTGGCAACAAAAGTTACAAATGGCGACTTTTGAAATAAGGGGGATAACTTTTCCGTTATCAATTTTGTATAAAACTATTTTCACACTATATATACATCCCCTTTCCAGTAAACTAACACACTGACTCAGGATCACTTGCCCCTCACCTCTGTGGGTTCGAATCCCGCCAGGGACGTATGAACTTTCATGTGAGGAAGCTATCCAGCTGGCTTGCGGAACGTCGGTGGTTCTACCCAGGTGCTCACTTGGGGTCTTCCTCCACCATTCAAAGCTGGAAACAGGTCAAAAGAAGGGAGTTCCTTCCTGGTCACGCCCAGTCTACTACTCGGTCATATGGGCAACCGGCAACCGAGGATAAATAACCTAAAAAAAAAAAAAAAAAAAAAAAAAAAAAAAAAAAAAACTAGATCTCTAACACACACACAAGTTTTTTTTTTTCCTTATGTCTTTTTTTCTGTAAATTATCATAATTTTTTCATCTATTTTTATTTTTATATAAAAATGAAATAGGTCTAGGTTTACGCTTACAAAATGGGCCTGTTCTTCTGAGTTTTAGTAGGCTATCTCACCAATGGGTGTGAATCATCTAGCCTATACATGTGAGGGAGTAGGCCCTTAAGCTGGAGACTCGGTTTGGACATTGTGGTGGAAGGCCTGCTGGTGAGAGAAATACCAGGAATCCACCGTTGGGCGTTAAACCTTAATAAATCAAATCTGATGAATTTTAGGTGGGCATAAACTTTATCTAGATCTAGATTTAGGGTAAGGTGGGGCAAAACGCCCCCAAATTGTTTTTGGTCATTATCTTTTAAACGAATGACGATATAGATGTATTTTTTGCAGTGTTACAAAGCTTTAAGTCAGCTGAACATTATGACATGTGATTTTTGCTTTGCGTATTGAAATAAGCATTTGACAGGCAAAAATAATATTTTTTTTCAAAAGGGACGTTTTGCAAAACACCTGGGGCAAAACGCCCCTCGCGGTGGGGTAAAACGCTTTGCCCCATGCTTCAAATTTATTCAATTTATGCTAACTAAAAAAGTTCTTACACTTGAAATCAATATCTAGATCTATCGGTTGTTCTTCGCGGTCAATTTTAAATTTTCCCGTCGAGTAGGCCTACGTGGGATAACAAAATTTTTGACCCTGAACCTTTAGATCAATTGGCTAATACTTATTTAATTAATGTTATTCGCTCAATGAACAAAAATAATGAACATACATAGAAAGTAGAAGGCATGCAAATGTGTATCAAGGTTAAAAGATTTTAAAGAATACCTATTATAGAAATTTACAAGACGTCGGCATTTTTCGGGCGTTTTCGTAATCATTCGGCGGCAGATTTTCCCCTTCGTAACGTTTCCGTATAGATCGGAAACCGCCGAACGTCTACGATCACGTCCGGAAAATTCCGAACCAGGGGGCGTTTTGCCCCATGAGACTGGGGGCGTTTTGCCCCAAAGTGACCATTTCACCATTTATCAAAATATTCCAAATAAAGCAAATATTTTACAAAATGTTTCTTTTTCAATGCCCTATTTCAAAATGTTTGAAATTGTCTTTCATCTCAAATTAACACTATTAGGCTAGTATTAATTTCTCACAATATTTCCTACACAAAAGTGGTGTCCGTAGTCGAGAGGTAGAGCGTCGGCCTAGCGACTAAGAGGTTCAGAGTTCGATCTCCGGTAGCGGAGCTGTTGTTCGAGGCTTCTCATTGGCCCACACATTTGGCGCGAGTACTGGTCAGTGTATTTCCAGGAAGCTGAATCGAAAGGGATTGAAATAAGTTGGAAAAAAACTTGCTTCCCAATCGGTGTAAAATAGATACGTTTAAGGTATACGACCCATCAATAGAATCATATAGATACATAAGTAACTATATATATTTAAAATCAGCATGGTATCCCGCATCTAATTGCCAATTTTTATCAACTTTGATCGTTTCGTTAGTGAAATTTTGATATTTTTGTATCTTGCATCAGGGTCATACAAAATCATGAAATGCCAAACACCCCAAGTGAGCTTTTAAACACAAAAACTGCATGATTAAAAGCAATAAACACAAGTGTTTGCATCTAATCAATAGCTTATATTATCCCCAACAATGGACTAACAAGTAAATAAATAATAACCAACAACAAAATATTTTTTTGCTTTTGTAATACATGGCTATCATACTTTCGACAGGCTTTTCGGACGAATCTGAAACAATAGTCAATTTTAGATAACATTAATTCCAATGATATATCAAAATGCATGGCACAAAAGGAAGATCATAATTTTCCTATGTGTATATTCTTTCAAATAAAGTAAAAATTAAACAGTTTCGCCGTACATAAATTAAAAAAAATCACTTTGACTAATACACCACCTTTTTTTACCAACGCCCAATTTCTTAAGGAAAATGGCACTATTTGTTCATTATACTTAAATAAATTGTTCCATACGAATTTTACAGTTTTTTATTGTTTGTATTGGAATATTTATATAATAGTAAATGTTACTATTAAAAAGACATATATAAACAAAAAATATTTATAAAACAAGAGTTGTCAGTGGACAGGATAGCTCAACGAAAAAGTGTTGGATTGTGAAATTTTATAGGATGAAAAGAATAAAAAGTCTACCCAAGTAGAAATTTGAAAGGGTAATGAATCTTTACCCAATCTTTATCCTTAATAAGGAATATATACATGTCTGACCTCAAGCATGTGTGCAAAGTTTCAATACTTTAACAATGGTAGAAATAAAAATGTTACAAGTACATACTATCTGCATGTAAATAGTTAGCCAAACATGTCTATGTCAAAAATTGTTAAAATGCCCAAGACATTTGTGTGTCTGAGTGTGAGTTGAGGACGGTATTATCATCACAAGAAACATTTTGAAAAAAAAAAGCCAGGAACGTTGTAGAAAGATAGGTCTCTGCCAAAACTAGGTCTTGTTTGGGAAAGGGTTAGGTGAACATTTTGAATATCAGTTTTCCGATGTCATGTTTGAATCATGTTTGCTACCTTATTAGTAGCTAAACAGATGGAAAAGACGAGACAGAGACACAAAAATATATAATCAAATAGAAATCATACAGAGAAAATGAATACAACTGCTTGTATCAGTATTTGCTTCTTTTCTCTCATTGGTTTCTTTTTTCATGCAAACCTAGCGTAGAGAAAGCATCAGTTGGTCTTATCTTGTGTCTAGTTGTTTGGGAAAGGGTTAATCAGAAAGAAATGGCAAAGGTCAAGCTTACCTTTTCACAAAGAAAAGGCCCAAAATACGGTAAACAAAGTGACCAGTTATGGAACGAAATATTTATGGTGCGAATCAACCTCCAAACAGTGACATATTACGTCAGAGGTACGATTCAGGGGAGATCACTGGGTGTTGTTATTGCAAAGGGTGGTCATTCTAAATGCCAAAATATTTTGATTTTATCGTCTTTTGTTGTTTCATTTGACGTTTTTATAAATTCATCGGCTGGGATTCGTTGTAGAAACTGTTCGTACAAATTCAAATCTAATGTAGAAGTCTCTTTACAAAAAATGTTTTAAAAAATCTCCGTAAATCCGAACATGCTCGATTATTTCCGTTGTTGCGGAAACAGCCGACATTATACGAATCATTTAGAGCTAATGATGGGTCGTATTCCTTAAGGGGGAATGCTCCAGTTTTTCGGAACACTCGGTCATCACTGTAGTAAATTAAATGTTTCGTACCAATATGTTTCGCTACCATATTTTCAATGATATAACACATCTTTACAATTTACCATTTTCAACGGTAAAAGTGTATTTATTATTCGAAACTGATTTCCTCAAGATGGAAATCGATTATTTAGAGCAAGACAGTCGTAAGTGTGTATGCAGTCACCACTGTTTTGCGTCATTTTATTCACGTGTAGCTGATAAAACTTGCTGTAATTCATTAATAAGTGCGCTGACCTATACATTTTCTTTTTGAATTATTACCAGGACATGTTGCTTAATACAATGAGGAAGTTTTATCAAATTCTATTATGTAGAACTTGAAATATTTCCAAAAATATGCAAATTTTGACCTAAAATATTCCAGCTTCGTTGATCTAACCGAACACGTGAGCATACTGTTTTATACATTTACGCGTTTATTTTAGCACATATTTTGGGTTTTCTGTTCTTATTAAATATAAGATGTTACTTTAAATCCGTTTTCGGGACTAAACAATGAATATACAGCATTTTATTTGCATTTTAGTGACCTTGGACAGGTGCAAGAAATTGAGCATTTTTTCGCTGTAGGGGTAGGTGATACGAATGCCCATAAAATTCAAACAAGATCGCTGACCATCCATTATTATTTTATTTTTCAATTGGTAATAACATGTAATTTCAACATACAAAATATAAATAAATTCTATTATTGGGAAAAAAATTAGGAAACTGGAGCATTCCCCCTTAAAGGAACGTCTGAAGAAGAAAAAGACCAAACATGTTTGAATTTCAATCACTTGGAACTATAGTCTGCAACATAATCATTTGAATTCCGTTCAGTCTAAAATTTTGTAGTTTGGTAATGGGTTAACTCCCAAGCCCATTCTATAAGAAACGCACGAAACAGTTTTTGTTTGTAAAATTGGTTAGGCCCCTATTTGTTGTATGACTCTTTCATTTTTAAGGTAGATTGTCCACCCAAATTAACCAGGGACAACTTAATTTTCGTGCGCTAAGTCCGTTAGTTGAGCGTCTTAAACAAAACATTGCCGAAGGAGGGTCATTACATATGCGTGCAGATGTCCCGAGTTAATCTTACAGGACAATATTGCGGACGAGAATTCACCTGGCAGAGCATTCCATTCGATTAGCATGGGCTGCTCTGCCAGGTCGATTCTCGTCCGCTATACCAGAAACATAGATTGTAATAACATTTATGCCTCTGGGTGGCCTATCCCTTTCCCAAACGGCAAAATTTTATGGTAATCCACTTCAAAAACTGTAAAAAATGGATGTTATTGAAGGTAAGATTTGTGTGAAATATGGCATAGAAAATATTGAGACAAAAGAAGAAACTGCTGGTTATCAGCAGTTTCTTCTTTTGTTTCAATGTTTTCCCAAGCCTTTATTATTAGGGACGTCAAAACCAGGTCTTGTTTGAGAAAGGGCTATACAAGACATTAGGCATAGGCCAAGGCTTATGTCTCAGCCTGCGACGACTTACCGCCATAGCGATCTATAAAATTATCCATTTCCACCGTGTATGAATCTTATCTAGTATTCTGTCAGTTTTGCATTTTTTTCTAAATGAATTATTTTCAGTTTTTATCAAAGCAAAAATTGAGCGTGCACAATCATTGGACGTTTCCTATGTCATGACGACGCTATTACTAGGACACAACGTCAAATGCTATCGTGCCTTCGCTTATACGGCACATCTCGGATGTTGTCGTGCTCAATACCATTTGAACGTTAGACGTCATACGTTAGTTTTACGTTAGATTCACGGGATCTGCCGATCTATTGTGAATGACCTCAGATGCTTATACACTAGGGCCAGGCCCCACTCACTGCGTTCCAATAATTATGTTAACCTATTCATTACCAGATGACAAAAATTTAGACGGGTCTTTATCAAAAAATAATGCAGACGAGAATTTCAAGTGGGAAAAAATGTACAGTTTTTGGCCTGCCTGTGTAGAAAACATTATGGGAAATGAAGAAATTGCTTGTCACAAGCAATTTCTTGATGTTTTTCAAAGCTTTATTTTATTGGGAATCAAAAAGCTACGTCTATGTGTGGTAACGGGTTTTAATACGTTACAAAGCAGCGTTCTACAGACCTGTAGCAGGCCCTATGTCAGGGAACAAGACTAACAACCTCAAGATGCCATTTTACATTTCCTAATCAACAATAATTTTGAGGTTTTTTTTTTCATTGAAAGAAGCTGTACATAGACAGTTTTACAGTAGCTAGCTACATCGTGGACAATATTGAGACAAAGGGGAAAAAGGCCTACTGGTTTTCAACATTTTCCAAGCATTTTGTGATCGTGGTGATAGACTAGGGAAATAAAAGCTGGTATTGTTTGGCAAAGGGATTTATAGAAAAATCATGCAAAACGGCCCCAGAATTAATGTTAGTAAAGCTGGGAAATTGAGCAAACTAGCAAAATAGCTATTTCATTTATCGGATCAGATTTTGCAGTTCGAATATGAGCCAGTTTCATCTTTTTATTTGGACCGTAGGCATTCTATATAATTATTTTCAAAAATAAATTTTGGTCTGTTACCGGTAGATTACCGCGAAAAAGAATTAGCCTACGCAATGCAATAAGTTCGATATTTGATAGTCTAATTCTGTTATTTATTAATGTACCGCAGCGAATCCATGATTCATGTGAAGGGAGGGGGGGGGGGGGTTCATTTATCAAAAAAGGGGGTTCGTT
The DNA here is from genome assembly GCA_963680895.1 of Fragum sueziense. NCBI lineage: Eukaryota > Metazoa > Mollusca > Bivalvia > Cardiida > Cardiidae > Fragum > Fragum sueziense. The sequence continues at coordinate 31,004,490 of OY804595.1, read as the reverse complement.
GTACAAGTAGGCCTATAACGCAATTTTCACTGAATTTCTGCACGAAAATGAAACAATTAGGGTAGGACCTACAAAGGAGGGTTCGTTTGAACCCACCGAATCCCTTCTGGATCCGCCGCTGAATATATGATATGACCGATTTGAAAATGATTTGAAGCAGAGCTGTATATGTGTCCCACGCTTTTCTGATATTTAGGCCTATAAACAAACCTTTAACATATAAAACATGTTATTGTAGAGACGCACGTGCAAATAGTCTCGTCAAAATTACACCAAAATACTGATTATCATCAATATGGTATCATTTTGATATTTATAACCTATGATTAGTAAATTGATAAATGTTTTATTTTGCGGGATCCAGAATATCGTGGGAGCGCACTATATATCATTTTAGTACATAGGCCTGACTGATGTTGCAGACGACGAAAAAAAATGTTTCACCTCATCAGAAAAGGGGGAAAAACGATGTGGAAAAGGTGGCCAATCCACATTTGTCTCTTTCCACAGTGGTTACCGAATTTCATTGCTATGTAGGCATTCTGTGGATCTAACACATTAAAACAATACATTAAAGTTGAAAATCGGTTATTTGGTACCGAAAATGAACCGGTCAAATATATACTTATTTAATTTATGACAAGGTAGCCTCCCTTGAAAAGGTAAACATTCAGAGTTATTTCCCTTCGAGGAAGCTTGACATATTTGTAAACAAGATAAGAATCTCGCCAACTAAGAGTTTATTTTGCAAAGAATGACAGACCAGGCGAATACACAAGGAGGAACTGACAGGAGAAACCAGGTATCATAATTTTGCAACGTCTATGTCTGTTATTTTTCTTTGATGCTAGATTTGCACAATGTTCGGATGGGTAATACATTCGGATTGTTTCTAGGACAAAGGTTCAAACGCATCACTGTGCTATTGACAACGTTTATCAATAATGTTCAAGCATGAAAAGTTGTTATCTGACACTATTAGATCACTGTCATTCCTGAAAAATATGTACAGTATTACCTAGATATCAAAATATAAGTCAATTTGATTCTCTAATTGTTAGAATTGATAATGAAAGTAGATCTATAATGAGTCAGATACACATAACATGGTGTCACCGTGTGAGTCATGATTGGCATGTGAACAAAAATGTCAGGTACTTCACAGGGTTGCTAAATCTTCAGAATCCTAATTCTCATTGATACTTTTTTTGTCGTCTGCAGCAGCTTTCAAATTAGAACGGGCTAAGTTTATAATGCTATTTGGGAAAGAGTTGAAACCGCAGTAAAAGCTTATAAGGCTGTGATTGATTTGGAAAATGTGGCTTGTGGTCCAATGTTTCACCAGTAGAAAAAAAAACATGGAATATGAGCCTAGATACATCAGGTATAATTGTACTAAAACACATTTTAACCTTTTCCAGCATTGCAAAATTTTAGACTGCTCCAATGTTGAAACTGAAAGAGTTGCAGGTGACAAAATAATGTTTTTCTTATAGCATGGACAATATTGAAGGAAAATGAGAAATGACTGATCATCTGCAATTTCCTCTAGTCTTTTCTCTCAATGTTTACAAAGGCTTCCCAGATTTATAAGGAAGTTAAAACCAAGTCTTGTTTGTGAAAGGGTTATATAGAAAAAAGATAATGCAATCTGCTTTTTGTTTTCAAATATGAACAATCCCAGTCCACTATTTTGCTTTCTCTAATAGGGCAAATTGGTCTGTCATTCATATGTCAATTTTCACGAAACTTATGCAAAAGACAATGTATAAATTTGCAACAGTTCTGTAATGTATCTTTTTTTTAACCCTTTCCCAAACAAGACCTGGTTTTGACGTCCTTAAAGAAAAGGTTTGGAAAATATTGAAACAAAAGAAGAAACTGCTGATAAACAGCAGTTTCTAATTTTGTCTCAATATTTTCTGTGCTAAAATATACACAAGTCAGGGTTTTCAATAAGATTTGAAGTAGGAGGCTGAAGAGGAACTGCAGGAGGCTGGGGGGTCCTTGCCTCAGCAGGGGTCAAAGGGGCAGCACTGCTTGTCAAACGATTCTAGGCGGCCGAAATTTGATATTAGGCGGTCAATTTGGCCGCCTGCCGCCTCTTAATGAAAACCCTGACAAGTCCTATGTTTTTTCACAACCCTTTTGTCGTTAGCAGCAGCTTTGAATTTGGACCACTCTAAAATTTTGTCGTTTGGTAAAGGGTTAATTCACCAGATCAACAGGTAAAAGAGGGACATATAAAACTTTGTTATTTCAAATCCAAAGGCTGTGATGTGACTCCATGAGACAATTCCAATAAGTATCCACAATCTATGGTTTGATAACAATTAATGAAATAGTGCACTTCTAAAAGCTAATACACCCTCTTATCTATAGTTATGATTTACCGTTAATTTATTTAGGTAATGGTAGGTGAGTTACCTGGGGACTTCCTGAGGTTCGGGACCACGGCGCAGCAGCAACAATCCATGGCAGATGAGCGTGTAGCACAGATACTACAGGCCCAACAACAAGCAGGATTCACTGTGATGCCCACCAACATTAGAGGCAGGCTTAGTATAACAGTGGTACAGGTGAGACTGATGGGACGGGGTACTGGCCCTTTGAAATGCAGAGCTCCAGATAAGTGTGGGTGATGACTTTTCAAATTGACATATTTCACTAACATTTCATCAAACCCTATGTTGTGGGTTCTCATTAGAATCGTCTCGTCGAGACGATTCAAATGAGTACACACAACATAGGGTTTGGATTTGAAATAAAAAAGTTAGAAAGTCTTCACCCCCTCTTATCTAGAGCTCTGGAAATGTAATCTTTCATTTATTGTTTATCAAACCATATGTTGTGGATACTCTATGATGTATGTACTCATTTGAATGGTAACACTTAAATTGTTTTAATGAGATTAGACCAGACAGTTCCCACAACATAGGGTTTGAGAAACAATAAATAAAATATTGCAATTTGAAAGGTCAACCACCCCTTCTTATCTGAAAGCGGTAATGCAACAAATGTTTAAACTAGAGGTCAATAGCTTAATCTAGAGGTAATTGGCTCAACACCTTCTCTCCTTCATTTCTTTTCAATAAGACTTGATTTAAAATATAATACTGAAAACTAACTTCTTGAAGAAAGTAATAGCCTTGTGAAAGAAGTTTACAAAGGAAATAATGTGTACTTGTCAACATAATTTATTGCGTTTTTTGTTCTCTAAACTAAGACTTTAAGTCTTTTACAGAGCTACAGATAATTGAGGGTAAAGACTTAGTCATTTCAATTCCAAACCCAATATTGTTGATACTCATTTTAATTCGCTTGATGAGACAATTCCAATGAGTACTCACAGCATACAGTTTGATAAATAATCAACATTTATTAATATTGAATTTTGAAAAGTCTTTACTCCTCTTATCTGTAATTCTGTTTTATTATTCAGGCCAAGTTGACCAAGAACTATGGTATCACTCGTATGGACCCTTACTGTAGAATGAGGGTGGGGCATTCTGTGTTTGAGACACCCACAGCTTATAATGGAGGCAAAAACCCACAATGGATGAAAGAACTACACTGGTTTGTATATTTTTTGTTGCCTTTATCATTTAAGGAAGTTTCCTGAACAATGATGCAATTGATAGAAAAAAATTAAGAAAATGGGGATCTGGATATCTGGATATGAATCTAGTGACAAGCAATTTCTTCTGTTCCGACAATGTTTTCTACTCAGTAAGAAAAATAATTGAAACAATCATTTGGAATTGTTGTCTGCAACACATTTGAATCTGGATCACCCTAAAATGCTGTTGTTTGGTAAAGGATTTATACAGATTTGTTGTCTGTGTCCTAAATTTTTGCAGCTTGCTGTTTGGTAATGATAAATCTTGCCTTATAAAGTTCCATATTTTCTTTTATCTTTTTCAGTAATTTACCACAAGGAGTAGAGAACATGTACATTGAAATATTTGATGAGGTAAGTTTTGTTTAGTTTCATTACCTTTACCATTTCCCAAACAAGACCTGGTTTTGACAATCTAAATAGGTAAGGCTTGGGAAAACATTGTGACAAAAGACAAAGTTTCTCATTTTGCCTCAACATTTTCTGAGCTATATTGTCTACAAATCATGTCTTTATTGAGGTATTTTCCGTTTTGTTTCACTGTGTAATGCTAAATGTTTGTAATAGTTAACTTTTGTTTTTGCATTTCTATTCAAAAAGTTTGAGAAATGGAAAGTTCACTTGAAACTGTTATGTGGAACATCTGTAAATTTGGACTTATTTCAAATTTTGCCATCTGGTAATAGGTTTCAGGGTTCTCCACAGAATAATTTGAAGCCGTAGGGGCAAATTAAAATTGTGTCCATGCAAATAAAATTTGTGAATTAAAACATAATGGGAAAAGAAGAAATTGCTCAATTTTAGCAATTTCTTCTTTTCCCATCATTGTTTTTATACAGAATTGTCACATTTTAAGGAATAAGAATGCATTATTTATCAGTTTTTGACACGCAATACATCTAAATGTCTCTATTTGGTGACCAATTTGGAGAAATTAAGCTGTAGGGTACTATTGAAGCTGTAGGGGCATTACATAGATTTACATGAAGCTATATTGGGGCCGATACAGCTTATTAGGCTGGGGAGAACACTGGGTTTATAGTAGGGACTATCATGATGACATCTAATTTTTAACCCTTGCATATAGTTAGACCATGCTTAGGCCCATGGTCAGGAAATAGGATGAAAGCAGGATACCAAATAGTGTCAGTGTCAACAGGTTTTGATTGGGCGATGCAGTATGCGGGTCCAACCAGTAGATAGAATAGCTAGTGAAAGTGCCAAATCAAGTCAGCCCAAAGATAGCACTTGTTTAAAAGCATATTTTGGCGGTGAATTCCACATTCAAAATTGAAAGCGGAAAAAGGTAGATTCTCAGTGGTGTAAAGTTGTAAAGTAAAGTTAAATTGGAAAACTGAATTTTACATTTAACAAATCATTTATATTGGATGCTAAAGGTGCCTGAGCCAACATAGAATAGCAGTATATTGTACACAAATCCAATCTTTGTCAGTCTCTATTCTAGCACCTGTAGCAGGTTTCCATTTGGACAAGCCTATACAATGTTCCCATTTAACCCTTTCCCGAACAACGATTTTTTGGGTCTTCCAATTCAAAAGCTGCTGAAGACAGCAAAATGGATGTTGATAATGATGAAATTTATGTATGATATAGCATAGAAAACATTGAGACAAAAAGAAAAACTGCTGGTTATCAGCAGTTTCTTCTTTTGTCTAAATTTTTTCTCAAGCCATATCTACCAATGACGTCAATATTCGGTCTTGTTTGGGAGAGGGTTAAGAAAAGGTGAAAACTTTTTATTTCATTTCAGAAATCATTTACGTCAGATGATCGAGTAGCCTGGGCCCACATTACAGTACCACATGCAGCATTGAACGGGGAGACAGTGGATGAATGGTTCCCACTTAGTGGTAAACAAGGGGAAGAGAAGGAGGGAATGCTTAACCTTGTTCTCTCATTTACGGTAAGTCAGCCTATTTTCTTTTATAAAACCCTTTCCAAAATAAGTCCTAGGGCCTGTATTATCAACGATCAAATGACAATTATTCAACCTGTCGTCAGATTGATAATCAGTATTTTCTCCTTTTGCCTCAATATATCTATGCTATATTGTTGCCAGATCCAGTCTTTACCAACACCTATTTTGTCACTCTGCAGCAGCTTTTAAAGTGAACAATACTAAATTTTCACTGTTCTGGAAAGGTTTAACCTATTACCAAGGTTAAACCAGACAACAAAATCTTGTCTAAATTCGAAGATATTGCAGACAACAATATCAAATTAAACTTTTCCCAAACAACAAGATATTAGAGTGGTCCAATTCAAAAGCTACTGCAGACGACAAAATGGATGCGGATACATGTACTTGCAGGATTTTTGTATAAAACAGCCTAGAAAATATTGAGGTATCAGCATTATCTTCTTTTGTCTCAATGTTTTCCCAGGCTTATTTTGTTAGGGACATCAAAATCAGGTCTTGTTTGGGAAAGGGTTAATGAAAGTTCACATTTTCTGGTCTTTATGGGTACAAAACATTGCTTGTCACAAATGGTTTTCATAGTCTTTATCTTGTTGGGTGTCAATGTGTGGGAAAGGACTGAAGGTCATGAAACAGGCCATGATCAGCATCCTAATTTATCTTTCTAAGACAGCAAAAAATTGAATTGTTCAAGTAAGAAAGCTCCTACAGACAACAAAATGAATGTGATAAATAAGTTGATGATTTCTTTGCCTAAATGGTTTCACAACCCATTTTTATTGAGGGACTTCAACACCAGTCTCCAGATGTTATTTTTGAAATGGTTAAGTCATTACTGCACAGTGACACCTTTTGACTCCTCATGAGAAAAAGGCTTTGGAAAACATTGTGGAAAAAGAAGAAATTGCTTGTGACAAGCAATTTCTTCATTTACCACAATGATTTCCTACCCAAAATCGAAAGATTTTTCAAATGTCATCAACTTGAAATTGTCATCTGCTACACCTTTCAAATGAAAAAAAGTCCAAAATTTTGTTGTTTGGTAATGGGTTTTATAACACATGTATATTTGTTCTCCCTTTCAGCCAGCAGAAAACCTTCCACAAGCTATAATGTCAACAGGTCCGATGTACATGCCTCAAGTCTTCTACCCAGGAGGTGAGATTACTACTTTAACCCTTCCCTAAATGACAAAAATATAGGATATTCAAATTTGAAAGCAGTTGCTGACAACAAAATGGATGTTATTAACCCATTACCAAACAGCACAATTTTGGATTGTTCAGAATTCAAAGATGATGCAGACAAAAATATGAATTGAATGAAATTTCAAATTCTTTGATCTTTCTGGGTCGAAAAAATTGTGGGAATTGGAGAAATTGCTTGTCACATGCAATTTCTTCATTTCCCACAATGTTTTCCAAAGCCATAATTTTAATGGGAGTCAAAATGAGTCATTGTGTGGGAATGGGTAAAAGGTAAATTTGTTAAAGAATATAGCTCAGAAAACAATGATGCAATTGGAGAAAATGCTGATTATCAGAATTTTCTTCTTTTGCCTTAGTGTTTTCCTAAGCCTTTTCTCTTAGGGATGACAAAACCAGGTATTGTTTGTCCTTATTCGAAGTAGTTGTTACAACGTGTAATCTGACTTTGTCAGAATGCTAATTCGTCGGTGTAAATGTAGCTGCGATATCGTAGCCACAAACTTGATGATGGGTATTGGTTTGTGGCTACTAGTCCACCCTATTCCTTCTTGTGGAGCAAGACTAAAGAGTGGAAAACGCATTTTCTCGCATAAATTTTTTAATATTAACATATCTAACCGGATGTGTATCCCATTAAAAGATATTCCATGGCACAAATTCAGTTAAAAATTATCAACAAGAATTGTTATCATTTATTTCTTCCAATGGAAAATTCAAGTCTCAGTAGAATAAAATGGGTGGGTACTCCGCTTCAAAATTGAATTGAACTTTATTTGAAAGTGATTTCAACATAAAACTGGGCTGGATTGACAGAAAAATAGTTAACCCATTGTCAGGTAACATTCTTACTATATCCCATAGCTTTATTTTGAAGTATGACTATGCTAAACTTGCTGGAGTGAATCATTCCAGCACCTGCTCCATTGCAACGAATAGGAAGGAATTGTAACCGAAATCTAGATCAACAAGAGATGTTTGTAAAACATATATGCCCCCTCAAGGGCCTACATTTGATGTAGGTCAAAGTCCAAGGTCAAGTTAACAAGGTCCAAGGTCATGGTCAAATATGAAAGGTCTTTGTAGGAGGTGTCTATGTGTGAAATATCAAAGCTGTATATGTAAAAGTAAAATGAAACATAGGCCAGGTTAAAGTTTTTAAAAGTAGGCCAAATGCCAAGGTCAAATGTGAAAGGTCTTGGTTGGAGGTGTCCATGTGTGAAATATCAAGGCTGTAGGTGTAAAAGGACATGATATATATGCCTGGTTTCAGTCTTTTTAAAAGTAGGTCAAACTCCAAGGTCAAGGTTGCAATATTCAAGGTCATGGTCAAATGTGAAAGGTCTTGGTAGGAGGTGTCTATGTGTAAAATATCAAGTCTGTAGGTGTAATAGGACATAAGATAAAGGCTAGGTTAAAGATTTCTAAAAGTATGTAAAAATCCAAGGTCAAGGTCACACAGGCCAAGGTCATGGTCAAATGTGAAAGGTCTCGGGAGGAGGTGTCCATGTGTAAAATATTGAGACTGTATAGGTAACAGGACATGAGATATAGGCCTAGTTTAAGTTTTTTAAAAGTAGGTCAAACTCCAAGGTCAAGGTCCAAGGTCATGGTCAAAAGTGAAATATCTTGGTTGGAAGTGACCATGTGTGAAATATCAAGGCTGTATATGTAAAATGACATGAAATATAGGCCAGGTTAATGTATTATTAAAGTAGGTCAAACACCAAGGTCACAAGGTCCAAGGTCATGGTCAAATGTGAAAGGTCTTGGTCGTAGGTGTCCATGTGTCAAATATCAAGGCTGTATGTGTAAAAGGAATTGATATATCGGCTAGGTTATTTTTTTTTAAAGTAGGTCAAAGTCAAAGGTCAATGTCACAAGGTCCAAGGTCATGGTCAAATGTGAAAGGTCTTGGTAAGATGTGTCCATGCGTGAAATACCAAGGCTGTATGTGTAATAGCACATAAGATATAGGTCCAGTTTATTTTTTTTTAAAGTAGGTCAAACTCAAAGGTCAAGGCCACATGGTCCAAGGTCATAGTCCTATGTGTTAGGTCTTGGTCGGAGGTTTCCATGTGTCAAATATCAAGGCTGTATGTGTAAAAGGACACGATATATAGTCCAGGTTAAAGTTTTTTAAAAGTAGGTCAAACCCCAAGGTCAAGGTCACAAAGTCCAAGGTCATGGTCAATTGTGAAAGTTCTTGGTAAGATGTGTCCAAATGTGAAATATCAAGGCTGTATTTGTAAAAGGTCATGAGATATATGCCAGGTTTAATTTTTTTTAAAGTAGGTCAAACTCCAAGGTCAAGGTCACAAGGTCCAAGGTCATGGTTAAATGTTAACCATGTTGATAGGAGGTATCTATGTATGAGATATCAAGGCTGTATGTGTAAAAGGACATGAGATATAGGCAAGGTTAAGAATTAAGTGTAAAAATCATCAAAGGGCAATAACTCCAAGGATATGATTGGCAGAGTTACGGTTCTTGTGCACTGCACCTCTCCATAATGAGATCTATCCACCTGTAAAGTTTCATGATTCTACCTTACATATTTTTTGAGTTGTGCTCCGGACAGGAATCAAATTATAAAATCAACAAAGGGCAATAACTCAGATAATTTGATCGGCAGAGTTGCGGTTCTTGTGTGATGCACCTCTCCATAATGAGATCTATCCACCTGTAAAGTTTCATGATTCTACCTTACATACTTTTTGAATTATGCTCCGGACAATAATCAAATTTTAAAATCAACAAAGGGCAATAACTCCAAAAATATTATCGGCAGAGTTACGGTTCTTGTGCACTGCACCTCTCCATAATGAGATCTATCTACCTGTAAAGTTTCATGATTCTACCTTACATACTTTTTGAGTTATGCTCCGGACAATAATCAAATTTGAAAATCAACAAAGGGCAATAACTCCAAAAATATGATTGGCAGAGTTACGGTTCTTGTGCACTGCACCTCTCCATAATGAGATCTATTCACCTGTAAAGTTTCATGATACTACTTAACATAGTTTTTAGCTCCACTGGCCGAAGGCCAGCGGGGCTTATGTCATGGCCCTGTGTCCGTCGTGCGTGCGTCCGTCCGTCCGTGCGTCCGTCCGTGCGTCAACAATTTTCAAACATCTTCTTCTCCAAAACTACTGGACCAATTTCAACCAAACTTCACATGAATCATCCTTGCATGAATCTCTACCAAATTCCTTCAAAAGAATAAAATCTGTGTAGAACTTGAATTTTAATTAATTTAATTGAATTAAATTTTCGAAAAATCTTTAAAAATTCTTCTTCTCCAAAACTACTGGACCGATTTCAACCAAACTTCACAGAAATCTTCCTTGCATGAATCTCTACCAAATTCCTTCAAAAGAATAAAATCTGTGCAGAACTTGAATTTTAATTAATTTAATTGATTTAAATTTTCGAAAAATCTTTAAAAATTCTTCTTCTCCAAAACTACTGGACCAATTTCAACCAAACTTCACATGAATCATCCTTGCATGAATCTCTACCAAATTCCTTCAAAAGAATAAACTCTGTGCAGAACTTGAATTTTAATTCATTTGATTGAATTAGATTTTCGAAAAATCTTTAAAAATTCTTCTTCTCCAAAACTACTGGACCGATTTCAACCAAACTTCACAGAAATCTTCCTTGCATGAATCTCTACCAAGTTCCTTCAAAAGAATAAAATCTGTGCAGAACTTGAATTTTAATTAATTTAATTGATTTAAATTTTCGAAAAATCTTTAAAAATTCTTCTTCTCCAAAACTACTGGACCAATTTCAACCAAACTTCACAGAAATCTTCCTTGTATGAATCTCTACCAAGTTCTTTCAAAAGAATAAAATCCGTGCAGAACTTGAATTTTAATTAATTTAATTAATTTAAATTTTCGAAAAATCTTTAAAAATTCTTCTTCTCTAAAACTACTAGACCAATTTCAACCAAACTTCACAGAAATGTTCCTTGCATATAGATCTCTACCAAATTCCTTCAAAAGAATAAAATCTGTGCAGAACTTGAATTTTAATTAATTTAATTGATTTAAATTTTTCGAAAAATCTTTAAAAATTCTTCTTCTCCAAAACTACTGGACCAATTTCAACCAAACTTCACAGAAATCTTCCTTGTATGAATCTCTACCAAATTCCTTCAAAAGAATAAAATCCGTGCAGAACTTGAATTTTAATTAATTTATTTAATTTAAATTTTCGAAAAATCTTTAAAAATTCTTCTTCTCTAAAACTACTGGACCAATTTAAACCAAACTTCACAGAAATCTTCTTTGTATGAATCTCTTCTTAATTCCTTCAAAAAGATAAATTCTGTGTATAACTTAAAATTTAAGTAAATTAAATTTACGAAAAATCTTTAAAAATTCTTCTCCTCCAAAACTACTGGACCAATTTCAACCAAACTTTACAGAAATGTTCCTTGCATGAATATCTTCTTAATTCCTTCAAAAAAATGAATTCTGTGTAGAACTTAAATTTTTGATTAATTGAATTAAATTAATTTTTCGAAAAATCTCTTTTTCCAAAACTACAGGACCAATTTTAACCAAACTTCACATGAATCTTCCTTGTATGAATGTCCTCTAAATTCCTTAAAAAAAAAATTCTGTGTAGAACTTAAATTTTAATAAATTTAATTAGATTGAATTTTCGAAAAATTGTTAAACAATCTTCTTCTCCAAAACTACAGGATCAATTTCAACCAAACTTCACAGGAATCTTCCTTGCACGAATCTCTTCCAAATTCCTTCACGATCGGATGAAAAGTTTGGCCGCTGTGCGCTATATGAAACATAGTGTAATTTTAAGACAATTTTAAAAACATTTCTGTTCCTTAATCACTTATTGGATTTCATTCTGGTGTAGCATAAATCTTCTTTGGATAGCCCTCTATTGTATTCCTTGAAGAAGTTTGTAGTCTAAATGTCTAAAAGCCAGTGGAGCGATACAGGGCCATCTTGGCCCTCTTGTTGAGTTATGCTCCGGACAAGAATCAAGTTTGAAAATCAACAAAGGGCAACAACTCAAAAAATTTGATCAACAGAGTTACGGTTCTTGTGCACTGCACCTCTCCATAATGAGATCTATCCACCTGTAAAGTTTCATGATTGTACCTTACATACTTTTTGAGTTATGCTCCGGACAAGAATCAAGTTATAAATTCAACAAAGGGCAATAACTCAAAAATTTTGATCGGCAGAGTTATGGTTCTTGTGCACTGCACCTCTCCATAATGAGATCTATCCATCTATGAAGTTTCATGATTCTACCTTTAATACTTTTTGAGTTATGCTCCGGACATGGTTTGGTCTACGGACAGACCGACCGACCGACTGACCGACCTTCCGACCGACCGACCCTCCGACTGACCGACCTTCCGACCGACCGACCGATCGACACTTGCAAATCAATATACCCCCATTTTCTTCGAAAGGGGGCATAAAAAGGTTTTGGTTACATTATTGCAACTAGTGTAAATGCAAAACCTCGTTTGTCAATTCTTGCGATTTTCAAAGTACAGACTTGTGTGCCCAGTTTAGACAATTCTTGCAGGTTTTGAGATATGTTTACTGATCAGTATTAATAACACATTATTTGTGAACAATATGAAGTAAAACATTTCAGTGTGGGAAAAGTTATTACACTTTTTTCCCTCCCCTTTAAAATTTTCCAAAAACGAGATACAAAGTTTTGCATTTACAATGACGAATTCTGTATATGGTGAAAAAATGGAGGAAAAGGGGGATAATAACGAATCTCAGGATTTTCTTCCATATTTCCAAAAGCTTTAAAACTCATGGTGTCAAAATTCATCACTGTGTGAGAATGGGTTAAATAATTACTTAATTATTCATTTACAATAATTAGAAAGTTCTTCCGAATTGTGATATGTTGCAGACAGCAATTTCATTTGAATAAAATATTTGGTCTTCCTAGGTAGAAAACATTGAAGGGAATGAAGAAATTGCTTGTCACCAGCAATTTCTTTATTTTCCCAATGTTTTCTGATGCATGTTTTTTGACAGGCGTCGAAAAGGGCCGCAGTGTGGTGATAGGTTCATTTTGTTTTCCGGGAAATACACCAATACTTGCCCAAATGTGTTGGCCAATGATAAGTTATAGATAAATCTTTGCTACTGGGCTCAACCTTGGAACCTCTTTATTGCAAAGATGACGCTCTAACTCTCCACCACAAGCAACAGTTATAATCTATACAGAAGAAAATTTTAAACAAGTCAAGGATATGTTCCCAAATGACATTTCAAAGTGTGATATTTCAAATATTCTTCATCAAACCCTATATTGTGGGTACTCATTAGAATCGTCTGATCAAGACAATTCTAATGAGTACCCACAACATAGGGTTTAGATCTGAAATAAATTTAGAATGCCGTAACCCTCTCTTACTTCTTTCACCTACATTTTCAATCTACCCACCAGTACAAGACATGGTGCCCCAAGTCCAGCCACAGAGACAAGGTCCTCTGTATATAGAAGAATTCAGTACCCACAACATAGGGTTTAGATTCGAAATAACAATTAAGAAAGCATTTACCCTCTCTATTTCTTTCACCTACATTTTCAGTCTACCCACCAGTACAAGGCATGGTGCCTCAAGTCCAGCCACAGAGACAAGGTCCCTTGTATACAGAAGAAGATTTTAAACAAGTCAAGGATATGTTCCCAAATGTCATTTCAAAGCGTGATATTTCAATTATTCTTCATCAAACCCTATATTGTGGGTACTCATTAGAATCGTCTGATCAAGACGATTCTAATGAGTAGGGATGACTATTGCAGGCCAAAATGACTATTGCGATAGTATTGCTATTGACCAAATTGCTATCACGATAGTATTGCTATTGTAGGTTGCTATTGCAATACTATTGCGATAATATTGTTATATGCTTTAAGTTTTTTCATTAAAAATCACATTTCCGGAATATATTACAAATATGAATTAATTTGCAGAATCATTAAATAAATAATCTGAAGGAAGAGAGTGACATTTCATGATTTGAGTAGCCTGTCATTGATGTCTGATATTCAAGAGACAGATTTTTTGCTAAAATTAGACAATGTCATGTGACAAATTGCTATTTTTAGAACAAATTGCTATTTTTAGAACTATCAAAACTATTGCGATAGTGGAAACAACTATTGCGATACTGTTGATATAGCCAGTTGCCTATCACGATAGCACTATTGCAGAGGTCACTATTGCGATATATCGATAGTCCGATGTATCGTTACATCCCTACTAATGAGTACCCACAACATAGGGTTTAGATCTGAAATAAGTTTAGAATGCCTTAACTCTCTCTTATTTCTTTCACCTACATTTTCAGTCTACCCACCAGTACAAAGCATGGTGCCCCAAGTCCAGCCACAGAGACAAGGTCCTCTGTATACAGAAGAATTCAGTACCCACAACATAGGGTTTAGATTCAAAATAACAATGAAGAAAGCATTTACCCTATCTATTTCTTTCACCTACATTTTCAGTCTACCCACCAGTACAAGGTATGGTGCCCCAAGTCCAGCCACAGAGACAAGGTCCTCTGTATACAGAAGAATTCAGTACCCACAACATAGGGTTTAGATTCGAAATAACAATTAAGAATGCCTTTAACCCTCTCTTTATTCTTTCACCTACATTTTCAGTCTACCCACCAGTACAAGGCATGGTGCCCCAAGTCCAGCCACGGAGACAAGGTCCTCTGTATACAGAAGAATTCAGTACCCACAACATAGGGTTTAGATTCGAAATAACAATTAAGAATGCCTTTAACCCTCTCTTTATTCTTTCACCTACATTTTCAGTCTACCCACCAGTACAAGGCATGGTCCCTCAAGTCCAGCCACAGAGACAAGGCCCACTGTATACAGAAGGATTCAGTACCCACAACATAGGGTTTAGATTCAAAATAACAATTAAGAATGCCTTTAACCCTCTCTTATTTCTTTCACCTACATTTTCAGTCTACCCACCAGTACAAGGCATGGTCCCTCAAGTCCAGCCACAGAGACAAGGTCCTCTGTATACAGAAGAATTCAGTACCCACAACATAGGGTTTAGATTCGAAATAACAATTAAGAATGCCTTTAACCCTCTCTTATTTCTTTCACCTACATTTTCAGTCTACCCACCAGTACAAGGCATGGTGCCTCAAGTCCAGCCACAGAGACAAGGTCCTCTGTATACAGAAGAAGATTTTAAACAAGTCAAGGATATGTTCCCAAATATGGAAGACGAGGTCATCAAGTCTGTCTTTGTTGCAAATTCAGGCAATAAAAACTCTACGATAAATTCCCTCTTACAAATGAGTGCCGACTGATGATATATGCTATTTAATCAAACTACGAAAATGTGTGACTAAGTTTGTCTTAACCCTCTCCCAAACAAGACCTGGTTTTGACGTCCCTTGTAGAAAATGCTTGGGAAAACATTGACACAAAAGAAGAAACTGCTGATAACCAGCAGTTTCTCCTTTTGCCTCAATATTTTCTATGTCAAATTCTAAACAAATTGTATCTTTAATAACTTCCATTTTGTCATTCATGGCAGTTTTTTGAGTGGATCAACCCAAAATTTTGACATTTAGGAAAGGGTTAAATCATACCTTTCCCAAATGACACATATTTAGGGTGGTGGTCCAATTTTAAAGATGATTCAGATGACAGGTTCATGTGAATTGTAAATTCTTTGATCTCTCTGTGTATAACACATTGTGGGCAATAAAGAAATTGCTTGTCATAAGCAATTTGCTCATTTCCCACCATGTTTTCATTTGCATTCATCTTGTGGAGTGCCAAAAAGCGCCATTATGTGGGAATGGATCTAATCATTCATTTCTCAAATGTCAAATATTTAGGGTGGTTAAATTTGAAACCTACTGCAGACAATAAAATAGATGGTGATAAACATAGAATTTGTGTAAAACATAACAGGGAAAATATTCAGAGAAAAAAACTTGTTAATTATCAGCAATTTCTTCTTTTCTCTCAATGTTTACAGAAGCTATTTCTACAAGGGGCATCAGAATCATGTGTTGCTTGGGAAAGGGTTATCATTAAGTGCAAGTTTTGGTCTTATTTTGGGTCTAATGCATCTCATGATCTGAACAACATTGATGAATTCAACTTTTTCGAAGAATAAAGTGGAAAATAAGTCTTTGATTCAGACTTGACAAAATTTGATATTGTTTGGGAAAGATTTCAAGGTTTCTGTACAAGGACAGCACTTCATGAGAAAGTGTTGGTAAATATCTAATGACGAGGAAGAAGTTGAAACAGCACAGAATTAAGATGCATTGGATGCTTAATCACGGAGCAAAGCTCATATAGCATTATGTTGCATTCTTGTATTGAGTTGTGATTTTCATTGTTCTGAATAGAGGAAAAAGATGACCCAGAAAACAGACAACCAACAAGTCTAATTCCCAGTAAATCTTCAAAATTACACAACAATCTGTTGAATTGTCTACGACGTATGTTCGTCCAATCAGTTTGTACTGGCAACGTGATATAAATTGTCGCTTTTGAACAAGAACCTCACAACTGCAGCTTGTTTAAAACAAGCTGCAGTTACGGGGATTTTGTTGAAAAGCAGCAAAATGTTAACTATTGATTAACTCTTGTCTTGTTTAGAACAGATGATAATTGAATGATGTAATTACTATTTCTATGAGAAAGAGTAAGTGCTACACATTCTACATGAATTGCTTTGGTTGCAGATTGCTATTATTATAATTCTTTGTTGTTAATATTATAGTCTATAAAATAAACTATGCTACTATTTACTTGTAGTAACTATGTTTCTTTTTTTGTGACCCTACTGTACATCAGCAGTTTTGACTCCTACTGTATTTTAATGTTATTCATCCGAAGAAACCTTTTTCCAAATGATACCGTATAGCACTTTATTTCTGTGGGGTCCAAATTCTGTGTTTTTTCCTAAATTCGACAGGGTTTAATTTCTGCGTAACTTATTTCTGCAGTCACTCACTTTGCCAAATTAAAGATTTTAATTCTGCACTATGAAATCAGTTTCCAACATATTTAGAAAGACGATGCTACAAAATATTCAGCTTACTCTGTGATGGTAAAGGGATAATCCTATTCATTTATCTGTAAAGTCGTTATCTAACAAAAATGTCCTATCTACACCCAAATTAAAGCTGTAGCTACACTATTTTTGAATCGGAAAGAACTCCATTGATAGGAAAGTGTGCTCTGCATGAGGGGGTAAGTGTTTCTTTTGTCAAATTTACTGACTAAAATTGCAGAAAATACCCTACAACCAAGGTTAAAAGTCTGCGGATTTTATTTCTGTGGTGCTGTCCAAGACCGCAGAAATAGCAGAAATAAAATCCCTGCAGAAATAAAGTGCTATACGGCATCTAATTTTGCTGTCCTGGTAGCAATAGTCTGAGAAACATTGAGAAAAGAAGAAGGAACTGTTGATGATCAACTATTTCCTATGCCATTTTACACTTTCCTTCAACTTTAACATTATTTTCAAGTCTGCACCCACTTTCAAATTACAACAATTCATATTTCTGTTGTTTGGAAAATCAAGACAACACAATTTTAGATACATGCAGATAAACATTTTCCTAAACAAGACCTGCCCTGCGTTCAGTAAGACAAAACGTTGGCTAACGTTGGCCATTTTATTCAGAAAACTTGGTCAATTCTGTGAAATTTGTGTCAAAGAAGTTGCGACTGTTGCTATCATTAGCCAATGTTTTGTCTACTAAACGCAGCCCTGGTTTTGATGTCTATTATAGAAAAGGCTTGGGAAAACATTGAGGCAAAAAAAGAAAATGCCTGTAACCAGCAGTTTCTCCTTTTGCCTAAATGTTTTCTGAATCTTATCATTCAAAAATCATATCGTCGGTGTAAATGCAAAACCTCGTATGTTGATTTTTGCGATTTTCATAGTCAAATCTTGTGTGCCCAGTTAAGACAATTCTTGCAGGTTTTCAGTTTTTTTTCAAATCAGTATTGACACATTATTTGTGAACAATATGCCCAAATTTCAAGAAAATCCTTTAAAATTTTCCAGAAATGAGATACGAGGTTTTGCATTTACAACGATGATATCTATGTCAGCATAATTTTTGTCATTTTGCTACAGCTTTCAAACTGGACCAATCCAAATTGTCGCCGTTTAAGAAAGAGTTAGAGTTTCAGCCAACAACTTCTATATGATCCAAATTTGAATTTTCATTCAACAGGATAGAAATTGTTAATCCATTACCAGACAGTATAATCTTAGACTGGTCAAATTCAAAGATGCTGTAGACGACAATTTCAAGAAATTATTTTACTGGTTTTGGTTGTTCTTGGAAGAAATTATTTCTTTTGTTGGGCATAAGAATTGTGCCATTGTGTGAGAAAGAAAATGCTGTTTGTCAGCACTTTCTTTCAGTATTTTGGAGAGCCCAGATAGCATAATGTTGGACATCAAAGTCCATAAATCTAAGATTAACCCTTTCCCAAACAAGACTGGTTTTGACGTCCCTATTAGAAAAGGGTTTGGGAAAACATTGAAACATAAGAAGAAACTGCTGATAACCAGCAGTTTCTCCTTTTGTCTCAATATTTTCTGTGCCATATTTTACACAAATCCTATCTTTAATAACATCCATTTTGTCATTTGTGGCAGTTTTTGAAGTGAATCACCCTAAAATTTTGCCGTTTGGGAAAGGGTTAAAGGGTTTGAACCCCAGCTCGGTCAATATCCTTTCTGACATTTGACTACAGTCAGTTGTCTTTCCCATATGCATCATCTGAGTGGGATGATCAGCTTGTGGCTCTGATTGGATGTTGTGTTTATACTTGTGCAAATACCAGAAACAAATGGGAACGCACAAAAGGCACTGGAAAAGGACTGAACAAGAGTTGTCCACGGACAACATCGCTTGCCTATACCTGCCTTGTCCCAAAATAAAAAGTCAAAGGTCAAGGTCACAAGGTCGAAGTCTCAAGGTCAAGAGGTGTCCATATGTGAAATATCAAAGCTCTGTCTTTAAAAGTACATGAGATATAGGTGTAAGTTGTTTTAAAAGTAGGTCAAACTCCAAGGTCACCAGGTCAAAGGTCATTGTCCCAAATGAAAGGCCTTTGTGGGATGAAAGCATGTGTAAAATACCATGGCAGTATCTTTAATAGTGTATGAGATTTAGACCAGGTTAAAGATTTCAAGTGAAAGTGCAACGTCGAAGCGACACTGACACTAAGGTTGTGACATAACTAACAAGAGCTTCGTAGAGCGGCGCATGTACGCCTGAGAGGGGCTTATCGATAAAATTGGCCATTTTTTTTAATTCAAGGGCAGATAATTCAAGAACGAAAAGTTATCTGAATTCCGTAAGCGATGTGCTCAACTAGACACCATGGAGATTCATTGTGGCAAGTTTAATCAAATTACAATCAAAACTGTAGGAGTTGCGCACACAAGAAATTGCTAACGGACGGACGGACAGACAGACAAGCAGGACCACAACATAATACGACCCTTCGGGCGTATACTAATAAGCTCATTGGACAGTAAGTCCAGGCTCGCTAAAAATTGTGAATAAAAGCTTTGTCCTGTTAAAGTACCATAGCATCTCAAGGGCCAACATGCTTCAACTATAAACACTTCAGTGATTGAGAATACAGTATCTCCCAATGAAAACATTTAGGAAAAAGAAGAAATTGCATAGAAATAGCTATTTCCTTTTTTCTCAAAATGTTTTGTATGTTTTTGACAAAATCACTGGTGACATTATGTGGAAAAGGTGCAGGGGCATTACATAAATCACTTGAATACATAAGGGGCCAATACAGCTTAAATTAAGCTATAGATAATGCTGCAGAATGTCTTGAGAAAATAAAACAATGCATTCAAATGATCAATGCATATTTATTGTTTCATTTCAAAATCTATTTACATAAAAGATACATTTTAAACAAAAGATATAAATCAACATTCAAGTAAAGCTATCTCTAGGAAGTTTGTCAATCTAATTGATAAAAAATTGATATAGTTCTTCAATATCTTAAAACACCAAGTTTTAATTCTATCAATTTAACCTTATTATGAAGAAAATTTAAGTTTAATCGAGAGATAAGGTTGAATTGTTAGTAACCAGCCCTTTCTATTTTTCTTGTTAAATTGAATAGTGTTTTACAGTTTATTTAGTATTTGTTTATTTATAATAAATAATGATTTAATTTGTAAATGTTTTAAGATTTACATGGTTTGAAAATTACTACAAATAGGCAAATAAAAGACATGAATATCTAGTGAAGATTTGGTGTGAATACAGATCAAAATGCTGTACTAAATTTTGACCTTGGACTAATGCTTATCAAATACTTACATGTACAACACTAACGACGAAAAAAAATAAAAATCTTAATCAATAAGAACAAATTCAAAATAAAAATATTATCGCCATACAATCAGAAACTTAGGGATAGCAATGAATATAATCCAAAATTTTCAAAATCACCTTTTAAAGAAAAGTTATTGAATTCTTTGTCCCCCTTCTTTTTTTTCCTAACAGGTCCATACCAATTACAAATCGTCCCTTTACAACGAAAACCTCGAAACTGCAGCTTAAAACAAGCTGCAGTTACGAGGTTTTTGTAGAAAAGCAGCGAAATGTAAAGGTAAAGTAGATTTACATTGATGAGGGTTTCGGAGCTACAGATGGGAGGGTTATGACTTTTCAAAATGGTAAAATAAGTTTTAATCATTCACCAAATCCTTTGTTGTGGGAACTCATTGAAATCATCACATTCAGAATTTCTGACAATTCAAATGAGTACCCACTACATATAGTTCGGATTTACTAAATAACAAATTAAGAATTGACCTTTACCCTAACATGCAGTATCTATTGCTCTAGGTTTAATGTTTTTCTGACTAAAACACACAGCATCATGATACTGTGACCAAAACTGGCCCGTCAGCAGAGTTATCACTGCTTTTTCCACAATGTTTATCACACAACTGATGATGTAGGTTCACCACACTCCATGACTTGTTTCTATGCCGAGGTCTTGGACTCGTTTTTTACTTTATAATCTTGTAAAGCAGCTCTGATGGCATCCTCTGCTAGCACTGCAAGAGAAGGAAAATCAGGTGTATTAACCCTTTCCCAAACACAAAATTTTCAAAATTTCCATTTCAAATGCTGCTGCAGACGACACGTGGACCTTGTTTAACATAGAATTTGTGTACAATATAGCACGGAAAATATTGAGACAAAATAAGAAACTGCTAGTTATCAGCAGTTTCTTCTTTTGTCTCAATGTTTTTCCAAGCAATTTCTATAAGGGACGTCAAAACCAGGTCTTGTTTGGGAAAGGGTTAAACCCATTCTAAAACAAGACCCATTTCTCCTTTTCCTCAATAATTTCTGTGAAATAAATAAGCATGAATCACATTTTCATTTCTAAAGGTTGGTTTTGCTGTCTGCTGCAGTTTCCAATTTCTGAAAATTTGTCATTTTGGAAAGGGTAAAACATTTCTATTCCATGACTTGTGTAATTCTATCGGTTTTACAATTCAGATAAGATTTTAACAGTTTCAGTATTGAACATACTCAATTCACCAATCTTTATAAACCCTTTCCCAAACGACAAAATTTAAGGGTGATCCAATTCAAAAGCTGTTGCAGCCGACCAAAAGGATATTGATAAAGATTGGAATTGTGTGCGCTATAGTCAAGAGAATATTGAGGCAAAAGGAGAAACTGCTGGTTATCAGCAGTTTCTTCTTTTGGCTCAATGTTTTCACAAGCCTATTCTATTAGGGACGTCAAAACCAGGTCTTGTTTGGGAAAGGGTTAAATTGTCAGAATCACACAGGATTCATACCTGCAAGTATAAATAAATATCGCTAGCTCATAAGAGGTCTACAATTATGCATAGAACAGCAAGTGAAAAAGTATTTTGTTTTGAATTCTTTTTTTTCAACAATTTTTTGCTACCATTTTAGATTAACAATAACATTAACACAAGTCTCTTTCTTGAATCACTAACTGCTTTACTATACCAAATGATGATTGCAAACAGGAGTTATTGAACCATAGTCCTATAAGAAAGAAAACATCAAAGGAAAGGAGAAAATACTAGTATTCCACTTTTTCTTCTTTTCTCTCAATGTTTTCAAAATCCTTTTTGATTAGTGACATTAAAACCAAAGCTTTTTTGGGATTGTGTATAGATTTTACTCTTTACCAAACAAGATCTAATTTTAATGTCCCTATGATAAAATCACTTGCAAAAATATTGAGACAAAAGAAAACAAGATGTGTTTGTGTAACGCCAATGCCCCGAAATGGCCATTTTTCTAAAATAATAAGTTTTCGTGTAAAGGGTTGACAACGGTAAACGGATGACCTTGAGAAAGGTCAAATTGCATGGAATAGATAGATATCAATGAAAGGAAGTTGCATACCAAATTTGAGCTTTGTATGTTAAATACTTTTGGAGAAAAGGCCAATATTTAGTTTTCGAACAGACAGATGGATGGACAGATGGACAGACAGACACGAGTAAAACAATATGCCCCGATCTTTCGATACAGGGGCATAAAAATGCTGCTAATCAGGCAGCATCTCTCCATATGCCTCAATATTTTATGTGCTATGATATTCACAAATTCTATCCATAGTTACATCCATTTTGTCGTCTGCAGTATCTTTCAAATTGGACCGCCCTAAAATGTTGTCCAGAGCTACAGACAAGAGGGGTGGTGGGTGGGGTGATAGCCTTCCAAATGCAATATTCTTTTAATTGATCATCAAACCATATGTTGTGGGTACTCATTGGAATCGTCTCAACTAGACAGTTCAGAATTGAAATAACAAAGTTAGAATGTCTTTACCACCCACTTATCTATAGCTCGGGTTGTTATTTGGGAAGGGGTTAAATCACTTACTAGAACAGTGTAACTTGACTGGGGGTAAAGACAGTTCCTTGGCAATATCTGTATTCTTTATCTTGGATGCTTCATCAAGCTGTAATATGCAAAAAGAAAATTGTGAATGTGCTTATTTCAGAGGTTCATGCCCCTGCATCATGTATTTTATTTAAACCTTTCCCGAACGATGAAATCTAGGGTGGTCAAATTCAAAAGCTACTGAAGGCAGCAAAATGGATGTTGATTATGATTAAATCAATGTATGATACAGCATAGAAAACATTGAGACAAAAGGAGAAACTGCTGGTTATCAGCAGTTTCTTCTTTTGTTTCAATGTTTTCCCAAGCCTATTCTAATAGGGACGTCAAAACCAGGTCTTGTTTGGGAAAGGATTAATTATGAGCAGTGTTCTCCCCTGCCCAAAAAGCTGTATCGGTCCCACTACAGCTCCATCTTAATCAGTGTCATGCCTCTACAGCTTCAAAAGCACCCCACAGCTTAATTTCTTCAAAATGGTCACCAAATAGAGGATTTTGAGTTATTCATGTCCAAAACTGATGAATTAAGGTATTCTGTACAATAAATATGCATAAAACATTTTGGGAAAGAAGAGCAATTTCTGCTTTTTCCATTAAGTTTTTATTCGCAATTATTTTGCATAAACACTATATTGTAAGCTTCAATGATACTGCCGCTGCAGATTCAAATTATTCTGCGGAGAATCCTAATGAGTAAAAGGCCAAAACAGAGCTAGAGATCGATCAGCCTGTTATGTCAGGATTGATGCTGTTCTATTATCATACTCAGAGATACAGATAAGAGGGAGTGAGGGCTTTTGAAATAATTCATTTATTGTTAATCAAACCCTATGTTGTGGTTACTCATTGGAGATGATTTAAACGAGTTCCCACAACATAGGGTTTGGGTTTGAAATGAACATTTCAGAATGTCTTCACCCCGTTATCTGCTGCTCTGATCATACTGAAAAATGAATCTCTATTAACCCTTTCCCAAACGACAAAATTTTAGGGTGATCCACTTCAATAAATGCCACAAATGACAAAATGGATGTTATTAAAGATATCATTTGTGTAAAATATGGCATAGAAAATATTGAGACAAAAGGTGAAACTGCTGGTTATCAGCAGTTTCTTCTTTTGTTTCAATGTTTTCCCAAGCCTTTTCTATCAGGGACGTCAAACCCAGGTCTTGTTCTGTAATTGTCCTACGGTCTTCTTTTCAAAATCCTTCCATATCAATATATATATACAGGCCCATAGGAACAGGGGAGGCTGGGGGGGCCTAAGTCCCTCCAAAGTTAGCCAAAAATGCCAAATTTTTGCAGGAAATTAGGCCCCCCCCCCCCAATATTCAGACACAGGCGCTACCCCAATATAAAATTGCTTTTACGGGCCTGGTATATATTTTACTAATCCGAGTCTTCTCTGATGTAAATACGCTCTAATCAAAATATCAAAGAGCGTATTTACATCAGAGAAGACTCAGATTAATATTTTACATGAGTTAGTTATTCATGACTCAGATTTATCCATAGACTGAATAGTTCATGAATATGTTACACACACATTCAGCTAAAACACTTACTGTTTTACCCTTTATCCATTCTGTTGCGAGTGAACTTGATGCAATAGCTGACCCACATCCGAATGTCTTGAATTTGGCATCAACTATCTTCCCATTCTCGTCCACTTTTACCTGTCAAAACAAATACATGTAATAACTTGGGAATGAATTAATCAGAAATACTTTTCCTCAAAGAGTCTATATGCCACATTCAAAATAATTTTCAAAACTTATTCAAAGCTGTACTTTTTTAGCTCCACTGGCCGACAGGCCAGGGGGCTATTGTCATGACGGTGTGTCCATCATGCGTGCGTCCGTCCGTAAACTTTTTCTTTAAAAATCTTCTTCTCAGAAACTACCAGATGGATTTCAATCAAACTTCACAAGAATGATCCTTGGGTGACCCTCTCTCAGATTCCTTCAAAGAATTTGGATTGAATCAGAATAACCTGAGTTATCTGCCCTTGAATGTCAAAAATAGCTGGTTTTGACTTTAAATTTACTCTAAAATCCATAAATATCAACCAATCAAGACAAAACTAAAAACACTTTAGCCATTGAGAACACAGTATCTCCCAATGAAAACATTGAGGGTAAAGAAGAAATTGCTTAGAAATAGCTATTTCCTTTTTTCTCAAAATGTTTTGTATGTGTAAAACAGAATGTTGGTGACTATAAAATCTTGTCTTGGTATAATTTTCAGCTTGATATGAATTTTACATCAAGAGTTATGTGCCCTTGAAATTGACAAAATTGCCTTTTTTGACTTATTTTGACTTTGTTTTCACTCTAGCAGCTACAAATATTGACCAATCAAGACAAAATTTGTACAGAATGTTGGTGACCATAAGATCTTGCCTAGATTTAATTCTCAGCTTGATGTGAATTTTACATCATGAGTTATGTGCCCTTGAAATTGACAAAATTGCCATTTTCGACTCTATTTTGACTTTGTTTTCACTCTAGCAACTACAAATATTGACCAATCAAGACAAAACTTGTACAGAATGTTGGTGACTATAAGATGAATTTTATATGAGTTATGTGCCCTTGTTATTGACAAAATTGCCATTGTTGGCTTTATTTTCACAGAAATCTTACTGACCATACGATCTTACTTGCTTGTAATTTTCAGCTTGGTCATGCATTTGCTTGTTTGCGCAGCCTGAACC
Organism: Fragum sueziense; assembly: GCA_963680895.1. Classification (NCBI taxonomy): domain Eukaryota; kingdom Metazoa; phylum Mollusca; class Bivalvia; order Cardiida; family Cardiidae; genus Fragum; species Fragum sueziense. The sequence continues at coordinate 30,979,012 of OY804595.1, read as the reverse complement.
TTTGAAATTGTATTCAACAAGACAAACAATCAGGCCTGTGGAGCGCTTCCAGGCCGCCAGGACTGTCTAGTTAATACATGTACTGTGGTATATTATGAAGATGCAAGTAAACTCAAATCATCAGATAAATAAGTGTATAAGTCCTACTTTTTTCAAGTCCTAGCTAACCTTCAAAGTCTTGATTATAGCACTCCAATTCAGTAGCAGTGTACACAAGTTTAACTTGTGGATATGAATCTAAATGCTTTTACAACCACTTTAAGTTTGCACACTTTTTATGCCCCTGTATTGAAAGATGGGGCATTATATTGTTTTCTCACGTCTGTCTGTCCGAAAACTTAACATCAATTGGTCTTTTCAGAGGCATGAGTGTTTTACAATCACATCTTGTTAAATCAAGTCTACCGTAATTTAGCACAAATTCAATGAAAATAAAAATTCATCATTTTGGAATTCCATACATGGATTTCATTTTAGCAATTACAAAATTGCGCCAGGATCTGGAAAAACGGCCCTTAAGGCTTTTGAGCCCAACATAGATCAAGATCAGCCTGTGCATATGCACAGTCTGATCAGGATCCATGTTTGTTCTCTAATAGCCTCTTTGTGACCTGTAGTAACTTAAAGAGAGCAGCATGGATGCATATTTGACTGTATTTGACAACAGGCTGATCTTGAAACTCAAATTTTAAAAATGCTATAAAGAACGTTTTTCCAGATCCCGGCTCAAATGTATTTACCTGTAATTTCATAACATCCCCACAAGCAGGAGCCCCGACCAGACCAGTTCCAACAGTTTTGTCCTTCTTGTCCATGGACCCAACATTTCTGGGGTTTTCATAGTGGTCTATTACCTAGAATAATAAAAATCATTGAACAATAAGCTTACTCTAGAGATATTAAGTCAATGGGAAATGAAACCAAATCCATGACTCTTCAAGCCTACTAGTAACTACCAGGGGTGATAACAGCCAGACATTCTAAATCCAGAAATCCTGCGAAAAGAATCCAGAAATGGTACCAAGAAAATAAGATGTTCTTGAATAAGACATTAAGATCTTAAACTGACAAAATATCATACATATTCTACAGACATGTCATATGCTTTATTTTAAGAAAATATCTGATTTCAATCATTTTAATTGTATTTTAACACAAATATGCATGACATTATGTGAAGCTTACAGGAAAGCTTAATTCGTAAATCTGGAGCAATCCAGAACTTTATCACCCCTGAACTACATGGTGTAGCCAGAAGTTAAAAATTCTGACTTCATGGTATAACCCTTCTAAGGGTGTTACAATTCGAAAGCTGCAGCAGACAAGAAAAATCGATGTTGAATAAGATTCCATTATTGTGCAATCAATTATTTCTCTTGGAAAATAATATTGAGATAAAAAGGAGAAAAATTATGCTGATTAGCAGCATTTCCTTCTTCTACCTCCATGTTTTCCAATGCATCTTCTTTTACAAATTTGGGATTTTAAAACATGGTCTTGTTTGGGAAAGGGTTAAATCATGTTTTCAAAAAACGCACCTGACAGAAAAGGATGAAGAAAGCTGAAAGATGGGGGAGAAATCCCAGAATCATTTAAACACTCCAAACTAGATACCCACTGGATGCTTAACCCTTTCCAAAACGGCACAATTTTAAGACAGCCCAATTTGAAAGCTGCTGCAGCAACAAAGTAAATGATCACAAAAGACCAAAATGTTTATGCTATAGCCAAGAAAATATTGCTCAAGGCAAATTTAGCCAAAATGAGAAATTATTGGCTATCAATAGTTTCTTCTTTTGACTCATTGTTTTCCCCAGCCATATTCTATTCTATATTCTTTACCGCAAGTAATGATGAATCCTAGAAATCTCTAGGTACAACATAGCAAACCCTACTCCACATCTAATTACCCTACACCGAATATAAATTCTTTCAACGTTACTGTAGATACATCAACCCACCACCATATTTACAAATATCTACTAAAGACATCAAAATTCTGTCCTGTTTGGGAGAGGGTTAAGTTCATTTCACATCCAATTTTATGATATTTAACCCTTTCACTGCCAAATATTTTTTTCGGACGTGTTTCTCACTGCTGAATTAATTCGAAGAAATTTCCAAGAATCTTTACCCTGTACACACAAAACATGCATAAAACTAGAGGTCGCAGCCTACATTGAATCCATGGGACGCTTTGCTCCATCAGATGGGCCTTCCCAAAATCCCTGATCCATCAATCCGCACATATAACCGGAAGTACAATAGTGTATATTTACATTCGAGATTATACCGGTACTCAGAGATACAAGTTTACAAACGTGACCACCTGAGCCATAGAGGCCGCGGATTGAGGATTGAGGCATAACTTTTGACTCATTTGATGGATTCCTATCAAATTTTCAGCACATACATACAAATTAAACACCTACATGTGACGAAAATTTAAAGGTAATTTATGAAATGACAGTATTTTTTTCTTTTTTATGTTGTGGGTACTCATATAATTCCCCCCCATAAACTTGTCGACTAAAGTCGCCTATGGCAGGGACCCCCTATAGTCCACAAAAGTCGCCTATGGCAGTGAAAGGGTTAAATAAACTTCTATGAATTGATCTGATGTCAATGTACTTTTGGTGGTGCATAATGATTTTGAGAACTCACGTTTCAAACATGTGACACAACGTTACATAATCAAAGTACATTGACGTCTACTATTTTGTACTGACAGGTAATCTCCGATAGTAAACGGTCATTGGCAATGGAAAATAAGAAGTTCTCTAGTAAACATGATGTGTGCAAAAGTATATTATACTCAGAGTAAACAATAATGACATATTTTGCCATGTCCTAATTAAAATGCAGACACGAAAACTGATTACACAACTTTGTACATCGCATTAAAACGTTTGTTAATGAAAACATATAAATTTTAGCATAAAAAAATAGATTTTCTGAAGTATAACTTACATTTTTGTGGTAATATGCCACAGATCCAGCGACGTTCTTTTCCACAACCGGGAGAGATTTTGCAAGGTTACGCAAAAGTGCCATTTTGTTTACTATTTCTAGAATTTCCGAATGAGTACGGAAAGATTACGGAAACGACCGAGGACTTGCAATCGGGTTATCAGAAAAGTAGTGCATTCTATGTCGTCTTTTATTTATAATATACCACATTTAACTGCTTTGAAATTTGCTATTAATCTAGATAAATCAATTTTTGGTATTTTTGGCCAGTGATGAGTGATTAATAATATGCAAATACAAGTCTCCAAATTCTTAGTACGCGTTTGAGTATTAAATCGAACTACTTTCTTTCTACTTTCGGTTCAGAAACGTAAACATGCAGACAATCTCCTTGAAAATTCGTTTGTCATCAGACACGAGCGAGAATGTCACGATCCCGTCTGACAGCAATGTGAACGAGGTTAAACAAACATTGTGTAAGAGAACCGGACGAGCTCCTGGGTCGTTTGCTGTAGTGTTCAGTGGTAAAGTTCTAGATGACAACACTGAACTGAAGGTTTGTAAGGGGGGGGGGGGGGGGGGGGGTATGGAATAGAAAAAAAAAAAAGATATTTCATTTAATTGCGTTACATACTAACACTAACAGTGGTGTAGACTACAAAATGGATGGTCATAAAGAAAGAATTTATACATGTAAACATATACACAATCTTCAATCAAAGAAAATATTGAAGAATAAGGAAAAATCTGGTTCTCAGTATTTTCTTCATTTGTCTCAATGTTTCCTTGCCCATTTCAGTTAGGGATGGTAAAATAAATCAAGTCTTGTATTGTAAAGAGTTAAGGATGATGGATAGAGATTTTGTTATTAGATTTCATGTTTACAGTGGAAACATAATAGAAATTGAAAAGGAAAAATATGATGTTAATGTCTTGTAATGTAGATCTATTTTTTTCTGATTCCCTCAAGGTTTTTGGCAAGTGCTACAGTTTCAAATAATCAACTTTGACAATCCCAAAGGAAAAACTGTTTTTCTTTTGAAAATGTGTTTGCTCTAGCAAAGAAGAAATCAAAAAGAAGAACTGACCAGTTTTTTTCTTTTCCCTCTATATTTGCTTTCTAAAATATCTCCATTCAGGTAAAGTGCTAACTCTTTAATTTAATATTACTTCTACGATTTATAACTCATTTCAAGCAGATTATAAATCTACGATTATAAAGTATGTTTGTACTGATTAAAGCAATCATGTTTTGAAATAAAGCTAAATATTCAATTAGATTTATAAATTGTTCTGTTCTGTTCTATATAACCTAAATGTATTAATTTTTGCCATATAATTTCAGGCTCTAGGACTTGGTGCACACAGTATTTTACATGTAATTAACAAGAAAGACAGATGTAATGGCACAACACTTACAGATGATCAATCAGGTAATTTTTAATTCTGAGATTGACAGAATAATCATGTATCACAGAAAATATTGAGAAAAAAAGGAGCAATGTTGGTTACAAAAACTTTATTATACCCCCCACAACAAAGTTATGGGGGGGTATACTGGAATCAGGTTGTCCGTCCGTCCGTCCGTCTGTCCGTCCGTCTGTCCGTCCGTCTGTCCGTCCGTCCGTGGACATAATCTTGTGTCCTCTTCTCCTCCCACAGTTTTTGACCAATTCTTCTGAAATTTTACCAGGATGTTCCCTATCATATGAAGTTGTGCACCTGCAATTTTGATCTTGATCCAGTCACTAGTTTCAGAGTTATGCCACTTTGAAGTTTTTAAGGGGGGGGGGGGTGGACATAATCTTGTGTCCTCTTCTCCTCCCACAGTTTTTGACCAATTTTTCTGAAATTTTTTCAGGATGTTTCCTATCATATGAAGTTGTGCACCTGCAATTTTCATCTTGATCCAGTCATTAGTTTTAGAGTTATGCCACTTTGAAGTTTTTAATGAGGGGGGGGGGGGGGGTAGTCAAAATTTACAATTTCGTTTCCGTGTTCTAACTTGAGAACCGTTTGACCTAGGATCATGAAACTTTACACAGTTGTTGCCCATGACCATTCGAGGTGCCCTATTGTTTTGGAGTCACCAAGGTCAAAGGTCAAGGTCACAGTTGGACTTTGTATAAAATCCGTTTCCATGCTCTAAGTCAAGAACATTTTGACCGATAGCACTTTTTCAGTGACAAGGCCCTAGTGGGGGGTATTCGTCCGCTTTGCGACAGTTCTAGTTTTACATTGTATCAGCATGTTCTCATTTCCATCAATGTTTTTCCTTACCTTGTCTTTTTAGACTACCAAAACTAAGATTTGTTGTAGAAAGGATTATCTAATATTAATTATACTTTCACAAGCTAAATTATTCCTTTGACCATTTACACTCATTTTCATTTGTGCCAGGATCTGGAAAAACGTCTCTTATAGCATTTGAGAACAACAAGGTTCCAGATCAGCCTGCGTATACACGCAGTCTGACCAGGAACCATGTTGTTCTCCAATAGCTTCCTCGTGGTCTGTAGCAACCATTTGAGATTTACATGGATGCTGGCTAGACTGCATCTAGACACAGCTTGATCTTGATACCTGGTTGTCTCTAATGCTATAAGGGACGTTTTTCCAAATCCTGGCTCATTTCCTTTTCATATATTCCCTTGTTCTGATATTTTTTGCAGACAGAGACACAATTTGGTAAACATTCAAAGAATAAAATAAGATAAATGTGATACCCAGCATGTTCTACCTTCATTGTCTGCTACTCCTTTTACCCCTTCCCAAACAGCCAAAATCTACTGCAGAGTACAAAATGGACCATGTTAATAAAGATAAGATACACATATATATCTATAATATATAACACAGAAAATATTGAGACGAAAGGAGGAATTGCTGAATATGAGCAATTTCTTCTTTTTGCTCAATGTTTTCCAAAGCCTTTTCTATGAAGGATGTCAAAACAGGTCATTGTAATGTTTTGTTGGTTAGAAAAGCAGAAGAACAAGGGCTTTAGCCCCCCCCCCCCCCCCCCCCCCCCATATGAAATTGCTTCCTACAGGCCTGAAAAAGGATATAGCCACTTCCCCAAATCACAATTCTAGACTGACCTAATTTGAAAGGTGCACTAGGCCATGAAAAAATTGTTCATAAAGTATCTGTTCACCAAAATATTGTAGAAAATGTTGAGACAAAAGGAGAAATTGCTGGTTATCAGTTTAATCAAAAACTTAAACACACACTGGTATAAAAATGAGTCAATGTTTGGGAAAGGCTTGTACAATTTTAGCTTCAAATGCCTACTATTTTCAACACAGGTGTTTCACAGTACCAGTTTTATGTATACTGTAAGACATGTGAGAGTCTAGAGCCAGGCAAACTTAGGGTCAAGTGTGTCACATGTCAGGAAGGGGGCATTGTTCTAGACCAGGTAGGATCTATATTTGAGCTAGGATCTGTAAAAAGACCCCTTAAGGCTTTTCCAAACGACAAACTTTTAGGATGCTCCAACTCAAAAGCTGCTGCAGACGACAAACTGTTTGTTTATAAAGATTGGAATTGTGTGTGATATAGTCAAGAAAATATTGAGACAAAAGGAGAAACTGCTGGTTTTCAGCAGCTTCTTCTTTTGTGTAAATGTTTCCCAAGCCTTTTCTATTAGGGACATCAAAACATGGTCTTTTTGGGGAAAGGGTTAAGGCTTAAGAGCCCAACATGGTTTCAGATCAGCCTGCTTGTATACACAGTCTGATCAGGAACCATGTTTATCTTCATTGACTTTTCATGGTCTGAACAGGCTGTTACATAAGAAACCAATTTAAGAGAGCAGTATGGATCCCAGTCAGACACCATTATTAGTCATAAGACTGACTTGAATCATGGCTGTCTCAAATGCTATAAGGGACCTTTTATTCAAATCCTGGCTAATTTGTAACATAACCTGTAAACAAAATGATTTATTCAACCCTTTCTAAAACAAGCACTTGGTCTGACATCTGTAATAGAATATTTGGGGAAAAGGAGAAAACATTATTTGTGCAAAGTTGTGCATGTTATTATGTTGACAGTGTAAAGTTTTGTGACACAAGGATAACAGCAAAAGCCCATAAAAACTGATGGGTTTGTAAGAGTGCTTTTAATCACATGCAACAGGTGAACTGCCCCTATTGTGTGCAGCTGCATAGATGTTTAAAAACTGTGATGAGACAAAAGTACTTTGTGACATGTGAAACAACCATAGACCCAAATCAGCATGTACCTTTGGGCAGTCTTATCAGTAATCATTGTGCTCTGTGACAGGTAATGCTAGAGCTCGGATGTTACATCAACATGGATCTTGATCAAGCTTAGTGTATGTACTAGTTGAAGAAAATTTGTGTTAACCACAAATGACAGAATCTTGATGATAATTGACTCATTCCTATAATCATATTGACAATTTTTGGTGCCCCACAAGATGAAGGCTTTGGTAAATATTGTGGAAAATGAAGAAAAGCAATTTCTTCATTTTGTACAATGTTTTCTTTGCAGAAAGACCAAAAAAGTAAAATTCCATTCACTTAGAATTGTTTTCTGCTCCATCTTTAAATTTGGACCAATCTAGAAATTTGCAGTCTGGTAATGGACTAACTCTTTCCCAAACAAGACCTAGTTTTGAGGTCCTTAATATGAGAAATAGTTGGAAAAACATGGAGACAAAAGAAGAAATTTGATAATCAGCAATTTCTCCTTTTGCCTAAATAGTTTCTCTGCTTTATTCTACACAAATCCTATTCTCATCAACTCCTATTTTATCTTCTGCAACAGCTTTAGAGTAGTACTGTCCTAAAAAGTACAGTCTGGGAAAAGGTTAGTGACAAAAACTAGTATTATAAGTACCCTTTGATCATATTTGAGCTAATTTCCTCCTGTTGTTACAATATTTCAGGAGCCTAATGACTGGGATGATGTTTTGACACAGAGAAGGTTAACCTGTATATGTGATAACTGTGATAGTCAACAATATGCTGTAAGATTTCACTTATTGTGCCTCCGTATCGAAAGATCGGGGGCATATTGTTTTACTTGTGTCTGTCCACCTGTCTGTCCATCTCTCTATTTGTCTATCTGTTTAAAACTTAACATTGGCCAGCCATTTATGGGGCATTCATGTTTTACAAACACATGTTGTTTTATTCTTATTCCTATACCGATTGTTAATGTTTAGACTTGTTCAATTCGATATGAGTTGCAAATGACAAAACAATCAATGTCAAAAGTAGAGCATTTCTATGTTAAGCATAGATCTAGTAAATATTGAAGGAAAAGGAGAATTTTTTCTTTTTTCTAAATTTTTTCAAAGCCTTTCCTACTAGGGGCATCGAAATACACTTTTGTTTGGAAAAGGTTTATTCAGCTTCAGAAAAAAGAAGAAGTTTAAGCCTATCATAAACTGTCAGGATTTGATATGTGCTACTCTCTACAAATAAGTCAATGTTTATTATAAGACTATTTCCCTTTTTAATCACAAGCTATGTAATATGACTAAAATAAATGATTCCTAACTCTAGTCATCTACATACATAGACATTGTAGACATTGGTGCAGCATTTCCGCACCAATAATTGCAGTAGATGTGTTTATTCGCAGCACCAATGCAAATAACATGGCTACATCAGTGATGTATCAGCGTCAGTATCAAAAAATATTTTGGGTGTTGTTTTACTTTATGTAGGACATATGAATGGAAAGCTTTTAACCCTTTCCCAAATGGCAATATTTTAGGATGTCCCAATCTGAAAGTTGATGCAGATATCAAAATGGATGGCAAAAAGTTAAAATTTGAGAAAAAATTCAGCACAGAAAATATTCAGGCAAAAGGAGAAAATGCTGATTATCAGCATTTTCTTCTTTTGCCTCAATGTTATCCCAAGCCTTTTCTATTTGGGACGTCAAAACAGGTCTTTGTTTGGGAGAGGGTTAATCATGGAAATGAATTTTTCACCAGTCTATTTTGTTATTTCCAGCAATTTTATTTCAAATGTCGTTCTCATGATGGAGAGGAAAGTGCAGGACCACTACGATATGTTAGACCAAACTCAAGACATGTAGAATGTATCATATGTATGACAGAAAGGTATTTAACTCAAAAGTTTTATGTATTGGTTATTTTGAATAAAGAAAAGAAGAAAATGACATTTAGACTTTTCGTACATGTCTTAGGCTCTTGGTGTTTTTTATGAATTAATGAATAAGTTTTTTTGCCTGTTGTTTCAAGTAAATAATTAATTTACCATGTATTATGTTATGACCCAGTTCTCCTATGTATAGATCACATTTGAAACTCAAACATGTCCATGTTTAAAATAAATTTTTCACAGAGAAATTGGTTTTAGTGTATTTGTGAGCGTTCAGACATTAATATATAATTGTTTATAGGACACCAGTTTTAGTGAACCCTTGTAGAGACAGACATGTGATGTGTGTTGACTGTTTTAAAACATATGACATCTTCCATATAAAATGGATTTTTCTATCGTCATTTCTGTCAAATTTTTTTTTAAAAAAATTGGATTAATAAAATTTACTTTTAAAATATCTTTTGTTTTCAGACATTTCTGCTACATTTTTTTTATCAGAAAAATCAACGATTAGAAAAGTAGGTTAAAAAACCAGGAAGCAATAGATGAATTATGTACAGATTTCGCCAAAGTTTGACGGAATTTCATTGATCGCTTCATTCAGTTCCATTTTGAACCATTAATTTATATAGCCCAAAACGACGAATCGTAGCAATTTTAGTGCGTAATACTTTGCTGATGGGGTATAAAAGTTGCCACAAAAAATAAAATCTAAATAAAACTAAATCTACGCAAAATAAAGGATTTTTGTTCGTAGTAGCAAAATTGAAGACCCACTCTGTCAACAATTTTGATGTTCGCATCGGGTGGATTGAATTTTTTTGCAAATCACGAAAATCCTGTGCATTATTTCAATTTGAAACTTAATGACAAAATAAATTGATTTTGTAATTGGATTATAGAATATAGAATTTTATTTCAAATGTTATGACAAATTAATGTGTGCGATCGTATATTCTGTCAAACTTGATAGCTTCGGAGCGCCGTCGTTATATGCCTGCAAAAGTTACCTCCCTTACTTTATATCACTAGCCACCACCAAGCGTCGCATCACAATAAACACTAGGAATGACGAAACAGCGAAAAGCTATTTATAGAAGGTATGAAACAAGATAATTTTCAAATGAAGTTCGCACCCCCAGATTAATTATTTAGGCTTCTGTGGTAGAAATATGTACTTTGACACGTCTAAACATCGTCAAAAAGACTACAGAAAGGAATGAAATGAAAACTGGGAAAATAATCATTCGTTATTCACATTTTGGAGTTCTGATGTTGCGAGCGTCGGTAGTTTGACAGAAATAGTTGTTGCTAACATCAATGTTTGACTGCGCAATTAAAACAACCAATTAATCATCATTAGATCTCCAGTAGGATACTTTACTTTTGAAAACATTGTTGGCAAAGAACATAGATATATTGCTTATTTGGTCAGGAATTTTTGCTCCCGATTCCAGCTACATCTTCATAGTTTTCTTAACCAAACAGTAAAATTTTAGGGTGATCCAATTTGTGGCTGCGGCTGACGACTAAGGAGATGTTGTTAAAGATAGACTTTGTGTATGATACAGCACAGAAAATATTGAGACATAAGGAGAGTAAGCAGTTTCCTCTTTTTGCCTCATTGTTTTCCTGAACCATTTCTAATGGTGACGTCAAAACCAGGTCTTGCTTGGGAAAGGGTTAATAAGCATTCTTTATTGATCATGCAGGATTCTTCCTTTTCTACAAGCCATTTTTAATGAGACAAGAATATTTTCCACACCTTTATTGGCCATTTAATTGTGTTAACCCTTCACTACCACAGAGGCGTAGAAGGGTGTTACTTTGTGGGAATAGATCAAGTTCAAATTAAGGCCAAAATTTTGAAGAAAAAAAAATAATTATCATTTTACATATATTTGGTAGAATTAAAGGTATTTGACTGAAATTAAATTGGTGCATTGGGAGTTGAGCCCTTAATACCATTTCTTGGTTCAACCCTTTCCCTTTTACAGATCTGACAAATACAGGTAGATCTAGATCTAAATATCTAAATAACTTTTGAAAGCATTATAACAAAGGAAGAAATTAGACCTGCTCTTAATTGGAAATAATTAGCCATATGCCAGAAGAGCTTTTAAATGGTATGGCGAGTTGTCTGTCTGTCTGTCCGTCCTTACCACTTGTGTTGTGGACACTGTACAGCCTTCATTTTTCATCCAACCTTTATGTAATTATGCCCCCTTTCGAAGAAAATGGGGGTATATTGATTTGCAAGTGTCGGTCGGTCGGTCGGTCGGAAGGTCGGTCGGTCGGTCGGTCGGTCGGAAGGTCGGTCGGTCGGTCTGTCCGTAGACCAAACCTTGTCCGGAGCATAACTCGAAAAGTATTAAAGGTAGAATCATGAAACTTCACAGGTGGATAGATCTCATCATGGAGAGGTGCAGTGCACAAGAACCGTAACTCTGCCGATCAAATTTTTGGAGTTATTGCCCTTTGTTGATTTTCAAACTTGATTCTTGTCCGGAGCATAACTCAAAAAGTATGTTAGGTAGAATCATGAAACTTTACAGGTGGATATGTCTTATTATGGAGAGGTGCAGTGCACAAGAACCGTAATTCTGCTGATCATAATTTTGGAGTTATTGCCCTTTGTTGATTTTCAAACTTGATTCTTGTCCGGAGCATAACTCGAAAAGTATTAAAGGTAGAATCATAAAACTTCACAGGTGGATAGATCTCATCATGGAGAGGTGCAGTGCACAAGAACCGTAACTCTGCCGATCAAATTTTTGGAGTTATTGCCCTTTGTTGATTTTCAAACTTGATTCTTGTCCGGAGCATAACTCAAAAAGTATGTTAGGTAGAATCATGAAACTTTACAGGTGGATAGATCTTATTATGAAGAGGTGCAGTGCATAAGAATCGTAACTCTGCTGATCATATTGTTGGAGTTATTGCCCTTTGTTGATTTTCAATCTTGATTCTTGTCCGGAGCATAACTCAAAAAGTATGTAAGGTAGAATCATGACACTTTACAGGTGGATAGACCTCATTATGGAGAGGTGCAGTGCACAAGAACCGTAACTCTGCCGATCAAAATTTTTGAGTTATTGCCCTTTGTTGATTTTATAACTTGATTCTTGTCCGGAGCATAACTCAAAAAGTATGTAAGGTAGAATCATGAAACTTTACAGGTGGATAGATCTCATTATGGAGAGGTGCAGTGCACAAGAACCGTAACTCTGCCGATCAAAATTTTGAGTTATTGCCCTTTGTTGATTTTATAACTTGATTCTTGTCCAGAGCACAACTCAAAAAGTATGTAAGGTAGAATCATGAAACTTTACAGGTGGATAGATCTAATTATGGAGAGGTGCAGTGCACAAGAACCATAACTCTGCCGATCAATTTTTTGGAGTTATTGCCCTTTGTTGATTTTCAAACTTGATTCTTGTCCGGAGCATAACTCAAAAAGTATGTTAGGAAGAATCATGAAACTTTACAGGTGGATAGATCTCATTATGGAGAGGTGCAGTGCATAAGAATCGTAACTCTGCTGATCATATTTTTGGAGTTATTGCCCTTTGTTGATTTTCAAACTTGATTCTTGTCCGGAGCATAACTCAAAAAGTATATAAGGTAGAATCATGACACTTTACATGTGGATAGATCTCATTATGGAGAGGTGCAGTGCACAAGAACCGTAACTCTGCCGATCAAAATTTTTGAGTTATTGCCCTTTGTTGATTCTATAACTTGATTCTTGTCCAGAGCACAACTCAAAAAGTATGTAAGGTAGAATCATGAAACTTCACAGGTGGATAGATCTCATTATGGAGAGGTGCAGTGCACAAAAACCATAACCTTGCCGATCAACTTCTTGGAGTTATTGTCCTTTGTTGATTTTAACACTTAATTCTTAACCTTGCCTATATCTCATGTATTTTTACACATACAGACTTGGTATCTCACACATAGATACCTCCTATCAACATCATTCACATTTGACCATGACCTTAGAATTTGTGACCTTGACCTTGGAGTTTGACCTACTTTGAAAAAAATTAAACTGGGCATATATCTCATGACCTGTTACACATACAGCCTTGATATTTCACACATGGATACCTCCTACCAAGACCTTTCACAATTGACCATGACCTTGGACCTTGTGACCTTGACCTTGGACTTTTACCTACTTTTATAAAATTTAAACATAGCTGATATATCATGTCCTTTTACACATACAGCCTTGATATTTGACACATGGACACCTGACCGAGACCTTTCACATTTGACAATGACCTTGGACCTTGTGACCTTGACCTTAGTGTTTGACCTACTTTTATAATAAATTAATCTGACCTATATTTTATGTCATTTTACACATACAGCATTGATATTTCACACATGGTCACTTCCAACCAAGACCTTTCACATTTGACCATGACCTTGGCCTGTGTGACCTTGACCTTTGATTTTTACATACTTTTAGAAATCTTTAACCTAGCCTTTATCTTATGCCCTTTTACACCTACAGCCTTGATATTTCACACAAAGACACCCCCTACCAAGACCTTTAACATTTGACCATGACCTTGAATATTGCAACCTTGACCTTGGAGTTTGACCTACTTTTAAAAAAACTTAAACCAGGCATATATATATCATGTCCTTTTACACCTACAGCCTTGATATTTCACACATGGACACCTCCAACCAAGACCTTTTACATTTGACCATGACCTTGACCTTGGCATTTGGCCTACTTTTAAAAACTTTAATCTGGCCTATATTTCATTTTACTTTTACATATACAGCCTTGATATTTCACACATAGACACCTCCTACCAAGACCTTTCATATTTGACCATGACCTTGGACCTTGTTAACTTGACCTTGGACTTTGACCTACATCAAATGCAGGCACTTGAAGGGGGCATATATGTTTTACAAACATCTCTTGTTTTCACAGTATTTTGATAACGAAAAGAGCTCATTTCCTTTTGAAAATTAGCAAAATTGGATGATTGGAGCCATATCTGGAGCTTTGGTATATAATTTCATATGCTTTTCTGTCAATCTTTCCAAACGACTGATGTTAGCAACAAGCAATTCCGTCAACATCATGACATTAGCAACACACAATAGAGGTCATCATTCTGTCTAGCTTAAAAACACCTGCATAATTGTGTCTTTTAAGAGAAAGTCAGTGGAAACAGCACCATGTAGTTTATACAGATATAAAGGATCCATTTATTTTTGTTTCTAACATCACACTTTTTCCGTCAAATGATCCGTCAAAAGTATGATGATATCAACCTGTTTTTTTAAAATTAAAATAAACAAATATTTAGAAAAGCTGTGTTATAATTTTTCATATTTTAACACAAATAAACATTGTCCACCAATTGCAATAAAAAAAAATGGGCAGAATCAAGAAAAAATAAAAATTCATGAAAAGTGCATTTTTTTATGGAAGATGTCATATGCCCAGGTTAGTCTGGACAGTCGAGCATTTGTGCAGGATGATCAGATTGGATACACATAATCATGTCTTGAGAAGTTAACCTGTTCCCAAACATGACCTGGATTCAACATCACGATTAGATTAGGCTTGAAAAACATTGAGGCAAAAGAAGAAAATGCTGATATTCAGCATTTTCTCCTTTTGTCTCAATATTTTCTATGCTGTGATTTATCAACATATATTTTTTGTCATCGGCAGCAGCTTTCAAGTTGGACCACCCTGAAATATCGCTGTTTGGGAATAGGTTTATTTGAGAGTGTTATTAGACTAATAAATATGATTGTTTACAGGACACCGGTATTAGTGAACCCCTGTACAGACAGACATGTGATTTGTGTTGACTGTTTTAAAACATACGCCCAGGTTAGTCTGGACAGTCGAACATTTGTACAGGACGACCAGATTGGATATACTTTGTCTTGTCCAGGTAGGTCACTAATTGCTCAAACCTCTTCTTAACCCTTTCCCAAACAAGACCTGATTTTGACGTCCCTATAGACAAAGGAAAGGGAAAGCATCGAGGCAAAAGAAGAAAATGCTGATGATCAGCATTTTCTCCTTTTGCCTCAATGTTTTATAAACTATCTTGTATACATATCTATGCTTGATGAACATCCCTTTCGTCGTCTGCAGCAGCTTTCGAACTGGACAACCCGAAATTTTGTGGTTTGAGAAAGGGTTAAAATATGGCTAATTTTGACTAGTAAAGACTATGAGTAGTTGAAAAACTTTTTATTCATTCATAGACTTTTTGTCAAAGAAGAATGTTACCTTGTGTGTTGTGAGCTAAGCTTATTCTAATGCGTTTGCTTGTATCATTGCTGTTATCCATCAGTGTATGCAACAAATGTTTCCTGGTTTAACTTCTTTTAATTTTAGAAAAGAAGGAAAGATGTAACATTTGTTCTCTTTAATTAACTTTTTTAAATGAATCTTTTTGAAGGCCAAGGTGCACTTGAATAACAAACTTTTAGGTATTGAAATATGAAAAAATAGTGAATTTGTATGCTTCTTTCAGCTGGTTGTGAAAATTCATACATTAAAGACATCCACCACTTCCAGTTACTAGGCAAAACACAGGTAGGGATGTATGAACCCTTTCCCAAACAAGACCTGGTTTTGATGTCCTTTATAGAAATGGTTTGGGAAAATATTGAGACAAAAGAAGAAACCGCTGATAACCAGTTGTTTCTCCTTTTGCCTCAATATATCCTCAGCTATATTTTACACAAATTTTGTCTTTATTCACATGTAATTTGTCGTCTGTAGCTGCTATTAATTGGACCTCTCTAAAATTTTGTCATTTGAGAAGGGGTTAAACACATCTAATGTAGGATGTGATCAGACTAATCCCATGGCAGGGAATCAGGTGACAGCATTTTTTTCTGATTAAAATAATTCTGGTTAACTTATTTTCAAATTGGTCAGTTCTGTGGACTTATTTTCAAAATGGTCTCATATTTACAGCATTATTGAAGATTTTCTGGAATTGTTGTTGTTATTGTGTCACATGATTTCCCACTGAATTAGCTGGCTGAACTATGCCGGAATTTAAGATTGTTCTGAAACTGAATATAGCAGTGTTCTGAAACTGAATATAGCAGTACATCAAAAAGGCTTGCTCTTGATTTCTTCTAGTTTTAACCCCTTCCCAAATGGCAAAAAAAATTGAATGCTGCCACTGATGAAATATAGCTTATGGTGAAGACAAATTTTGTGCACAGAAAATATTGAGACAAAAGGAGAAAATGGTGCTTTTCCCAACCCTGTCAAAACCAGGTCTTGTTTGGTAAATGGTCAAAATTGCTAAGTATGTACTCTTTGCTTTAATAAATCTAATTCATATTGTGAAATACAAGTATTAAAAATTCCCCTATATTTTTATGCATAAATGATGATCACACATTCACTATTGTTTTCAACACTGTTGCTTTTCATAAAACCAGTTGGTTGGTAAATGTTTAGGCTGTTTTTGGACTGACTGTTCAAGTTTCTATTTTGGTTGCGCCATATATTGTTGTTAATTATTTTGCAGTATGAACGTTACAAAGATTTTGGAGCTGAGGAATGTTTATTACAATCAGAAGGTATATTGTGTCCCCAGCCTGGGTTTGGTGAAGGAATGCTTGTAGATGAGGCTGATATAACCCTTTCCCAAACAAAATCTGCATTTGAATTCTCTAATAGAAATGGCTTGGGAAAACTTTGATGCAAAAGAAGAAAATGCTGATAATCGGCATTTTCTCCTTTTTCACAAGTCCTTTTTTTGTCAACAACAATTTTATTGTCTGAAGTTGCTTTCAACTTGGACTGCTCTTGTGAAAGTACAGACTTGTGATATTCAAGATTGTTGTAAGATACATGTATAATGGTTAATTATATTCCAGTATGAACGATACAAAGATTTTGGTGCCGAGGAATGTTTATTACAATGTGGGGGTGTATTGTGTCCACAGCCCGGATGTGGTGAAGGGATGCTTGTAGATGACCGGGCTTCCAGTGTACAGTGTACAACATGTAATGTAAGCATTTATAGCATTATCTCATAGTAGGGGCTATTTCAAAACTGATCTATCTGGTTCGGGCATTAGGGTAGTATACACTTGAACTACTTTTAATATGTCAGCACCTATGAGACATGAAGGAATTTCAATCTTATCTTGATTAAGTGATGAGTCAAAGTCAATAACTGTAGGATAAGACAAAAAGACAACAGCATTTATATGAACCCTCTCCTAAACAATGAAGTTTTAGGTTGGTCCCAATTAGCTTCTACAGAGGACAAAATGAATGATGATAAAGATAGAATTTGTGTACAATATAGCACAGAAAATATTGAGGCAAAAGAAATAAATGCTGATTATTAGCATTTTCTTCTTTTGCCTCAATGTTATCCCAAAGGTTTTCTGTAAGGGACATCAAAACAAGGTCTTTTTATTATCCCTCTCCCATATGACAATGATTTTAGATTCATTATGTCCAGATTCCAAATGTTGGGTGATGGGGGTTATGCAGGAGTCAGGTTGTTTGTCATTTAGCCTGTCTATTTTAAGCTTTTTAGTTCATCTGAGCATGAGGTGTTTAAGGTGAGCTATTGTGGTCACTCACTGTCCATCCATTTAGATTTTGGCATTATTGTATAAACTTTGGTTTGCATTAAAAATGATTGACATGCCTATTTTGGTTAGTTCTAGCAAAAGTTTGTACAATCGGACCTTTGTGTTAACATTCATAAAAATTAGCCAATATTGATCAAACTTAGTTAAAACAAGTATGATGATAAGGTCTCGGACGAAGTTGATTATAGACCTGAGGGAACCAGAAAGGTTATGTTAAAAAAGTCATTTACAAAACAAAGGATGAGTGTCAATAAGGCCCTTTCCGTGACCCAGTCCGTTTTTCTTCATTTTCGCCACACATGACCACTAACATATTGACCTTATGTAGGCAAAGTATCAACTTGAACGGAGCCTTGGTTTGGAAGATATATTAAATCAAAGTGGGTGGGTTAAGTCACCATCTATGCCAATAGATGGTAATCAATTTCTTATACAATTTTACTAACAATTTATATCTTAAAAACTGGTGATGCAGTGAAATGTATGTGCCATGCACTTTGAATACACATTGTTGTTTATTCTATTGGATGCCATGTACAGGAGAAAAGGGGTATTAAACATGTTTATGAATTTTTAGGATTTTTGGGTGGACTAACTTTACGAAAAACCACAACAGGCTTTTATTTCCCATTTTATTTGATTTCTCTTTCTGGTGGCAAATGAAGATATATAACCATAATTTGTAATATGAAAATTTTCAAAATTGCTTCTGTACATTCTGGATTACATGCCCTTGATTTCTTGATAAAATGTCAAAAATTATAAGAAGTACTATTTCGTTTCTGAACCAAACATTTCTTTATAAATCACCAGAAAATACCAATAGGAGGACGATAAGAGCCTAATGTACACAAAAACATCAGATAATGAGGTTGCAATTGCTATCTTAACAGGGTGGGTGGGGTAATATACTCCAAAATTAAGCGTGAAACAGACATGAATTTACATAGTCAGAATTGCTTGTTTAGCATCTTAAATGTATGGTAACGCTTTTATTAGCTCACCTGAGCACATAATGCTCAAGTTGAGCTATTTTGATCGCTTTTCGTCCGTTGTCTGTCTCTCTATCTGCCCAACAGTCTGTTCTTAATTTGGTGTTTACATTCTAGCATCCGCAAATATTAGCCAATCTTTACCGAACTTTGTCAAAACAAATATGGTCATAAGTTCTCTCAGGAGTTCGATTACCTGCCCTTAAACGTCAAAAATAGTAAGTTTTGACATTGTTTCCACTCTAGCATTTACATTTATTGACCAATCAAGATGAAAATTATACACTATGTTAGTTTCTATATTTGCTCGAATTGCTTAGAGTTTCGGTCTGATCAAACCAGAAAATCATGAGTTATGTGCCCTTGAATTTGACAAAATTGCCGTTTTCAACTTTGTTTTACTCTAACAAACATAAATATCGACCAATTAAGACAAATCTTCGACACAATGTTGGTCACTATAAGATCTTGAATGAGTTCAAATTTCACCACAATCAGATAACAATTTGCGAATTTGTCTGCCCTTGAATTTGATAAAATTGCAGTTTTCGACTTTGTTTTCACCTCAAAAACCACAAATATTGACCAATCAAAATGAAACTTGGAAACACTTTTTGTGACTACAAGAACTTGGAGCAGTATGAATTTCAACATAATTATGGTAAGACTTGCTCAGTTATCGGCCTTTGTATTAGACAAAATTAGAGTGAAAACAAAGTCGAAAACGGTAATTTTCTGATCCAATCAGACTGGAAATCTGATTAACTGAAGCAAATGTGGTAACCAACATCGTGTCTAATTTTCATCTTGGTTGGGCAATAAATGTAGATGCTAGAGTAGAAAAAATGTCAAAATTTACTATTTTTGACGTTTAAGGGCAGATAACTCTGGAACTTTTTGTTTGATCCGCCCAATAATCGAATTCCTGAAAGAACTTATGACCATACTTGTTTTCACAAAGTTTGGTCAGGATTGGCTTATATTTGCGGATGCTAGAATGTAAACACTAAATTAAGAACAGACAGATGGACAGATAGAGAGACAGACGACGGACGAAAAGCCATCAAAATAGCTCAACTCGAGCATTTATTGCTCAGATGAGCTAATAAAAGCGTTACCATACATTTAAGATGCTAAACAAGCAATTCTGACTATGAAAAAATCATGTCTGTTTCACGCTTAACTTTAGGGTATATTACCCCACCCACTCTGTTAAGATAGCAATTGCAACCTCTTTACCTGATGTTTCTGTGTACATAAGGCTCTTATCGTCCTCCTATTGGTCGTTCATGGTGATTTGTAAAGAAATGTTTGGTTCAGAAACGAAATAGTACTTCTTAAATTTTTTGACATTTTTATCAAGAAATCAAGGGCAAGTAATCCAGAATATACAAAGGCAATTTTGAAAAATATCATATTACAAATTATGGTTATATATTTTCATTCATCACCAGAAAGATAAATCAAATGAAATGAGAAGTAAAAGCCTCTTGTGGTTTTTCGTAAAGTTAGTCCACCCAAAAATCCTAAAAATTCATAAACATGTTTAATACCCCTTTTCTCCTGTACATGGCATCCAATAGAATAAACAACAACGTGTATTCAAAGTGCATGACGCATACATTTCACTGCATCACCAGTTTTTAAGATACGAATCGTTAGAAAAACTGTATATGAAATTGATTACCATCTATTGGCATAGTGAGTGACTTACCCCACCCACTTTGATTTAATATATCTTCCAAACCAAGGCTCCGTTCAAGTTGATACTTTGCCTACATAAGGTCAATATGTTAGTGGTCATGTGTGGCGAAAATGAAGAAAATCGGGTTGGGTCACGGAAAGGGCCTTATTGACACTCATCCTTTAATACATCTTGTTTCATGGTCTGGAATGTAATCCTTTCCCAAACTAGACCTGGTATTGTAGTACCCTATAGAAAAGGCAAGAGAAAGCATTATCAGCATTTTCTTCTTTTGCCTCTATATCATATCTGTATTTCATCATACTAAAATCTTATCTTTATCAACATTCATTTTTCATCTGATGAAGCATTCAAATTTGACCACAATAAAATTTTATCATTTGGGAAGGAATTAACCCATTACCACACACTGACTCTTTTTGACTCCCCAAAAGATAATCATAATGCCTTTGGAAAACCTTGTAGAAAATGAAGAAATTGCTTGTGACAAGCAATTTCTTCATTTCCCAAAATGTTTTCTAGCAAATAAGACCAATTTTTTTTTTAAAATTTCCTTAACTTGAAAGTGTTGTCTGCAACATCTTTGAATTTGGAAAAGTCCAAAATTTGTCGTTTGGTAATGGGTTAAAGACAAGAAATTAATGTGTGTCACACCATGTTTCAGTTTGAGTTTTGTCGTCAGTGTAGACAAGAGGTTCATAGTGGGGAATGTATTCAGAGCAATGGTGCAGAAGGAATGGGGGAAGTATGTGTTTAATTCTCCCAAACGACACAATTTTGGGGTAATCTAATTTGAAAGTAGCTGCAGACGACCAAAAATGGCAAAAAATTTGTGTATGATATGGCACAGAAAATATTGAGAAAAAAGGAGAAACTGCTGGTTGTCAGCAGTTTCTTCTTTTGTCTCAATGTTTTTTCAAGCCTATTCATTTAGGGACGATAAAATCAGGTTTTGAATTGGGTTAAACCTGTCAACAGACTTTAAATTTTAGACTGGCCTAAATTCAATCATGTTGCAGACAACAGTCTAACATGAATGAAATATTTCATGATTACGTCTTTCTGGGTAGAAAACCTTGTGAGAAATGAAAAAAAATGTTTGCCATATGCAATTTCTTCACTTTTACTACCTTTTCTGAAGCCTTTATCTTGTGGGGGTGGCAAAAAGCTCTAGAAAATATTAAAGACATTTAATGGCGCTTAGTGAAACTCGATGATCGTGGGTTAAAGTGTATAAAGTCTGTGAGATCTACTCCAAGATATGGACCCGTTTTTTCCGTCCTGCATTTTCCTGTTACGTCACTAAAGTCTCAAAAATCTCTTTTTGTGTTCATGTGATGTTGTCAAAAACAATATGTAGTGGAAGACGAGTATATTAAACACCTTTAATCAATATAAGTGTTTGGTCTTAGTCGTTATATTTCAAGAAATTTCCAAAAGAATGCCAAAATTGTGGACGGAAAATGTTAACATTTTACCCCCTACGAAATAAAATGAGGTATTTCAAACAATCTGATTGGTTATCACTTCCGTGAATACTTCAAGAAAATGAAAGATATGTTAAATTTTAAGATTAAAACTTTCATTGTGGTGAAGGTTACCACAATATTTAGAAAACTTTGATTAAAAAAGGTGTATGAGACGTAACAATTTGGTGTTTTTTTGGTTATGTCTCTGCAAATGCATATAAAATCAATATTTCACTTTAAGAATGTTATTTCATACCTTCAACATCTTAATAAATCTCTTCTTCACATATTTGGTGCAAATCCATGGCGCTTACACCGATAGTTGTTGAGGTATGTCCATTACTGAAATCACTGTGGAGACCATATATTTAAATGTTACATCATTAACAATTCAGTATTTGAAAATATTTTGTTAAACAAGGTGTGTAAACAGGGTGCCCACTGGTCAGGGAAAAGTCAGTGAAGTTTGTATTTTCTTCAAGGTCAGGGAAAAGTCAGGGAATTTTGAAAAATGGTCAGGGAAATCTGAAAAGCTTAAAAAGTCAGGGAAAAGTCAGGGAATTTTGAAATTTTCTTTTGCTCAAACAAAACCAATAGATGAAAATGAAATAAAGTAAAACAGATAATCATAGCTATGGCATTTTCGGGTTTTAATTTACAAACCAGTTGTTCTTTTAAACCTGAATCTGAACTAATTATTTTATCATTTTAATGCTGAATAAAGGCTTAACATTTGAAATGAATATTCTCTTGAAATCTAATGCTCTGAGGGCTAAGTCTGTAAGCAAGAGGAAAGAAGCTGACAGTGAAGAGAAGGATATTACACATCTTCAGAGAAGGTTGAAGAAATATTGATACTAAGAGGGTAGTTAAATTATGTGGTGTGGCATGTGTATTAATACTTGCACAGCTTCAAGGACTGTGCACCATTTGGTTTTGATTGCTTTTTAGTTTGATGATGAGTGTAACATGATTTAAGTCATACATGCCATCTCCTTCCAAATCACTTAGATATTACCATTGTCTTCTTTCAAGTGACATTTTGATATCAAGTGAATCAAGCCCTCAAATTTATCCATTATCACCTGTTTCCTACAAACATTCATTAGTTGCACTTGTACCTGATTAATAGAAAAACAATTTTAGCACAAAGCTGGTTTTAAAATGCTCTAAAATTGCAACTCTTGAGCATGCAGTGTCAAAAATGTACATTGAATTGTGCGAATGATAAACTGTTCACACATGCACAGAGGTATCCATTTTTGTCCAAAAAATGACTGAAAATAACTAGTAAACAGGATAATATTTAAAGTGAAGATAAATGTGAAAGGTTATCAGTGCAGGAAATTTTGATTGGAATGTATCTAGATAAGTAAGGGCCTTATTAATTGGTCAGTTAATATTTAAAATGGAAAAAAGGTTGGAGTGGAAGCAAATCTGTCCTTTAAACACCTTTCATGAGAATGATGCTCACAGAAAGTTGATTGAAACAGTTTAATTAAGTAAGACAAAGACTGAAGTAGTATTTCTCATTTTCTCTTGTGTATAGAGGTGTACACTTTAAAGTTTAAGTCATAACTTCAACCACAAGCACGGTATTATATTCTGATTTTTTTCGGGAGATAGGGCGGAGCCTAGTAAACGGTTATAACATTGAAGATTGAGGAGAAACAGCGTTTTCAATTACCGGTAGCGGTAAATCGTCGGTGTTATTGTAAATTATTGTAACTGCAGCGTGAATCAAGCTGTATTTACGAGGTTTTTTAATAACACGTTTTACAATCGCACAGTCTTTCTATTTCGAAATGTTTTCATGCTCGTGCCGCACGTTTTTCTCTTATGTTAACCAAGGTATCGAGAAGTAAACTCGTCGAATAACCCTTTTGCTTAGCCACACCCTTTCAGGTGAATAAAAACGCAATATAACATTTCAATTGTTGTCAAAGAAAGTGTATTTAACTATTTCAAGCAGGACAAATTATCTTTTCTCTTCATCATGTATAAAAGGTTGAGCATTTTAAGGATTCTACTAATGCATGTAATTTCAACAATCACATTTGAATTGTTATTGTAAGAAATCAAAAAGACTTGATAAATAGCGGATGGATCGGACGGCTTTATGGGGTAAATGAGGCCGTTTAGCGCGAAAAAAGGTCAGGGAAAAATGAATTTTGGTCAGGGAAAAGTCAGTGAAAAGTCAGGGAATTTTATTCCAGATGAAGGGTGGGCACCCTGGTAAAGATTTATTGAATACACTGTGTAATTCGGCAATGCTGTACACAACAGATAATCATATTGAAACCAACCAAGCAGAACATCATGTAAGATGGCTGTGTATATAGTGTCTGAGGTGTAAGTCTAGAAATAAGTTACGTCATCAGCTGTAGAAAAAAGTTGATTTTTTGGATAAAAAATGCGAAATTGATCACAAGTTAGCATTAAACTGACACTATTTAAAAACGCAAAAAGGACTTTTACAAATGGCATCTCCTACATCTTGCAAAACCGATGTAAAGCCATGTAAAATTTCAAATGTTACAATTATTAACATAACAGGACAGAAAATGACCTTTTAAGCCAAGAATAATGCCTGAATAGACTCAGATTATGCCAAATTGCACGTTGAGTCAAAGGCCTGGAATCGAACAGGACGACGACAGCGAACCCCATATTTTCACAGGCGATTTATCACCATGTCGCGATGTATAGGCCGCTCGCGATTACCAACCATAGAATTTGCTGTAGACTGAGCTGTCACATATCTGTTGCATTGGTGACGTTAATGTATACAGTTATGTTGACGTACAGTTGTTACACGCAGCTGACTGGGACGTGGGTGGTCTATAAATTTTCCCGTGTTGTTTACACGTCTCATAAACCTTGGAACCGTCGATTCGGCTACATTAAAGCGTCTAGCTACCTTCATTTGCGAAACACCGCAAACCAAAAGCCAAAACCTCGCTTCCTTTTTCGCAAAGTAAGCCTCAGCATTTTGTACACAGTTTTCTTTCGTTGTTCTCGTATGTTTTCAATGAGTAAATCAAAGTGGCAATTTGTAATGAAAAAATTGTCAGCAGAGCAACAAGTACCCCACCCTCAACGACCCACATTTTTTAAAATAATTTTATGAATAACTTGTGTGGAATTAAAATCTGGACAGAGTTTATATTGCATATTGCATTCAGTCAGTTTCACTACCTAAAAAAAGATTTCTAAAATCTAGTACAGTTCATTTATTCAAAATGGGAATGAGAGTAATAAGACGTAATTTGGAAACTAAAAGAAATATGGGTGTTTGGTGTCAATGTTAACAGGTTACATCATATATCAGAATAATAAATTTTTGGAAAAAAACTTTATCTGCAATACAGAATATCAATTGAAAAGGCTTAGACATCATTTCTACAAATGGCACTTCAAATTCAAACAGCATATGAATATTGCATAGTAGGAATTAGAACTGAGACAAACCAGGACCTGAAAATTCTGTGTCCAATGTTACATCATTAATTTTCTTTTTGACAATTAATTGCAGAAATGTATGAAATTTCATTTCCTTTAAAACTGCAAATGTAACACATATATCACCTTTTAATGAAATATCTAAACAACATGTGTATATCGCTTTCAATAGACTATAAATTTTATAAAATGCTGCAATTTTGTGTCAAATTACATCTTCACGTTGGACACATGAGTTGATGACGTAACAAAAAAGTGCAGGACGGAAAAAACGTGCTCATATACAGACTTTAAACCCAACTTTAGTGAAACTAACCATGGATTCCTGGTATTTCTGTCTCCAGTACTACCACAATATTCTTTCCAAGCCTCCAGCTTTGCTGAAAAAAATAAACTCAATCAAGAAAGCTATCATTGACTAAAGTATTGACAGTCCTAAATACTTTTTTATTGCTTATGAATTTATATGGCATGCATGTATAGTGTTATGTAAATCCATCAATTTTTGAAAATGTTAAAATTCTTCAGTATTCCAACATAGAGGCTGAGAGGGCACAAAGAGCGAGGTGGAACTATCAGTCATTAGAAACAATAAAGAAAGTAACAAAACCATGTCCTCAATGTGCAACCAGAACAGAAAGAAATGGTAAGGTTCTATAACCCTTTTCCAAACATCAAAATATAAAGGTTGTCCAAACTAAATGGGGCCGCGGCCTTAGCACAGGTGGTAGCGCATCTGCCTCTCATTTGAGAGGTCCCAGGTTCTATACCCGGCTGCGGCAAGTACCCTTTCTGACAAAAATGTCACCCATCAATGGTTTGATATTGTGAATCTATGTGGGGGAGCAGCTGGAGGCTTGGTAAGGGTGTTGTGGTAGTACTGGTATGAAAAACAACAGGAATCCATGGTTAGGTGCTCCAGTGGCTGCAATATGACCATAGCAGTTAAAAACAGCGTAAAACCCCAATAAACTCAACCAAACTAAATGGTGTGGTAGGTTACAAAATGAACATGAAGTCAAGGAAATGTATTCACTTTTTGTGCAATTCAAATTTTAGTAAGCCAAGGGTACTACATACTCTTTGTGCATGACATACATCAATTTCATCTTACCTCATGTATCCATATACCAGTCAAAATTGAAAATGACATAAATCTTGTGTTGATTGTGTCAAAACCAATCAGCTCTCTTGATTTGTACCATTTACAATTTACATTAGGCGTAATGCTTAAGGAACAGATTGATTAGTTAAGAGTTGTAAGCACAAACTCTGTATGACACTGTTTTTATGCCCCCGTATTGAAAGATAGGGGGCATATTGTTTTACTGTTGTCTGTCTGTCAGTGTGTCTGTCTGTCCATTTTTCAGAAACTTAACATATTAACCTAACATTGGCCTTTTGTCCTATAGTATAGCCATTTCGGGGGCATTTGTGTTTCTGAAACACATCTTGTTGGAGTTTAAGATTTACTGTACACTGTCTTTCTTCCATAGTACCATGTTGTATTTTATGATTTTAGGTGACATCCCTAATAGTAAAGGCTTGGGAAAACATTGAAACAAAAGAAGAAACTGCTGATAACCAGCAGTTTCTCCTTTTGTCTCAATATTTTCTATGTCATGTATTTTGTGATTGTAGGTGGTTGTATGCACATGAAGTGTTCACGCTGTAGAGCAGATTGGTGTTGGCTGTGTGAGAAACCGTGGTCTAGAACATGTCAGGGCGATCACTGGTTTGGATGAACAAGTTCATAAAAGTTGCTGTACAAAAAACTGCATAACCAAGATCTGAACTTAAATTACAGTGTGTAATCTAGAAGTTGCTAACAGTGAGAAAACACAGGTTGCTTTACAGTGTGAAGAGATAATTAGTGACATATCTACATACAGCGTATCCTTGTTGTTATAGTGAAATCACATGGCTAGACTATTTACCTCGATCAAGACATTTATAGTACACCACTTATGGCTTTTTATTTCACACAAAAAAAATCAACAATTTCTCTAAGCTAACCTGAACAGGTTGTTAGCTATTGTGATCAATCACCTGTGGTATGCATTAAGAATTAGCCTGATTTTGTTGGTTACGAACCCAGATTTTGAATGAAGATAATCAAAACCTCGTAACTCCAACTTATTCAAGCTGTAGTTACGAGATTTTGACTCCCCACCAACGATATGTCATATTCATATCCATGAATATATATCTGACCCGTCATGCTAAAAGGGACCTTATCCGAACTCCAAAAATCCAAATTTTGACAAACTTGTCAGACCCAGCACAGGTCAACCAGATACCGTATGTGAAAAATAAACATATAGCAAGATAGGGAAAATATTCTGGATTTAGAAAATTACATAAAAGTAAAAAGTGTCGGCCCTAGTCTGGCTGCGCGGACTGCGCAGACTGACTAGGGTCGATATTTTTCACACTTCCTATAAGGTCCTTTTTAGGGTGATGGGTCACATATGTACCAGAATTCTTCATATTCAGGCCTATTTTATGGATTCATTGTCAAAGATTTATATATAGTTATAGAAGAAAATATTTGACAATATTTAAAGTGATTTCTGAAATTTTGTGTGTATCATCATGTCATGGCCCACTTTGTGAATCTATAGAGCTTTGAAAATTTTGTCTGTTGTATGTCTTGAGGCTTGCTCATAGACTTTGAGCCACCAATAACCCCTGCTCCCCCCCCCCAGAGGGAATTTTGAAGGGTATGATTTTCTGAAAGCTTATAACAAATGCTACAAGATGAGCGTTGTTTGCACTCTGGCCGTTGGGGCTTTTGGCTGTAACCCTTATCTAAAACCCTTAACCCTTTTAAATTTTTCATTTAAATACACAGACAATTATTTGGTCATATTTTCGTCGAATATTGACCTACAGATGTCAAAGTGGTATCAAATGAAAGCTTATGACTTGCTCTTCAATCTGTAGTTATTTTATGCAAATTAGCTCATTTGCATATGCATGAATATTCATGATTTCCCTTAAAATTGCTAATTTTTGATGAAAATTTGTCTAATACTTTCAAAATGAAGGCATTTCTGTCCAGGGGGAATTGTTTAAACATGGTTTATCTTAAAGTGCATTTCATTAGGAACATTTTGAGCCTTGTTTGCACTCTGGCGGTTGGGGCTTTTCGCCGTAACCCTTATCCAAACGCTTAACCCTTCCAAATTGTTCATTTGAATTTTGAAAATGAATTTGGTCATATCTTGATTGAATATTTACAAACAGGTGTCAGAATTGTATCAAATGAAAGCGTATGACTTGCTCTTTCATTTTCAGTTATGTTATGCAAATTAGCTCATTTGCATATTCATGAATATTAATGATTTTTCCTAAAATTGTGTTTTTCGATGAAAATTTGGTAAATACTTTCCAAAACAAAGCATTTTTGTGCAGGGGAATTATGTAAACATAGTAACACTTCAAGAAAATTATACAAGAAACATTTTGAGCGATGTTTGCACTTTGACCATTTGGGCTTTTGGCCAAATCCCTTATCTAAACCCTTAACCCTATAAAACTGTTTATTCATTTCAAAACGTTTTTGGTCATATCTTGATTGAATATTGACCTACATATGTAAGAATGGTATCAAATGAAAGCTTATGACTTGCTGCATGATGTGCTATAAATTTTATGCAAATTACCTCATTTGCATATTTATGAATATCAATGACATTACTTAAAACTATGACCTTTTCTGCGAATATTTGGTAAATACTTTCAAAAAACATTGTGTTTCTTCTCAGGGGAAATCATGTAAGCATGGTTTAAATTAAAGAACAGTTTATAAGAAACATTTTGAGCAATGTTTGCACTCTGGCGATGGGATATTTCGGTTGTGACCCTTATCTAAACCCTTAACCCCATCAAATTGTTCATTCAAATTTTCAAAATGTTTTTTGTCATATCTTGATTACGTATTGACCTACTGATATCAGAATGGTATCAAATGAAAGCTTATGGCTGGCTCTTCCATGTGCTATTATTTTTCATGCATATTAGTTCAGGTGCATTGTCATATATATTAATGATTTTCCTTAAAATTGTGATTTTTCAGCGAAAATGTGTTAAATACTATCAGAAACAAGGGGTTTCTGTTCAGGGCCATTATGCAAACATGATCTTAAAGAACATTATATAAATAACACTTAAAGCAATGTTCACACTGTGACATTTGGGTCTTTTAGCCAAGCTCCTTATCTAAACCCTCAACCCTATCAAATTATTCATTCAAATTTTCAAAACGTTTTTGGTCATATCTTGATTAAATATTGATCTACAAACATCAAAATGGTATCAAATGAAAGCTAGTGGATTGCTTGTATATTTACAATTACTTCATGTCAATTTGCTCATTTACATATTCATAAATACTATTGATTCTTAAATGTTTGGGACAAAAACACATTTATTGTGGAAAGTCCATAAAATGTATTCCATTTGACAGTGCTATATGTTATATAGTAATCCTGTTAAATTATGTTCATAGTAACCCTGTTATGTTTAGTACAATCAATGTTGATGATTCTTTGCATTAAATTTCTAGTATTGATCTATGTCGGTTTCCATCATGATAAACTTGCCCAACTCCCACAGTTTAAGTAATTCCAAGATTGCCACCAAGTGCGCTGTGAATCATTTTTGGTCAAATTGTTCTAGAACAGTGCAATAAGTAAGTGTCTTAATATGGGATTAAACATGCTGATCTAAACTTGGTAGCATAGTTGTAGCATTTAAATATCAGGGAAGTATTGAACTGAAGATATCTCCTGCCATCTAATGCCGTCCTGGAAAACATATGCCACATTTAAAGAGATTGTGTGTGTATCGCAAGGGAACTATTTTTAATTTATTGTGAGGTGGTACTATGCTGAAAGCACATATAAGAAATGTGTGTAGATTAGGAAGAATATGACATTCAGCATGACATTCAGCATGGGCTGTCGGTAATGGATCAGTTCACATCTGTTCTGATCTGATACAGACAAATAAATGCATCGTCATAAATGCAATAATCTTTTGATCACAACCAGTAATTGTCTGTACTCTAGCTACATACATACATCGCGTACATCTCTTGATTTTATGCATCTGATACATAGGCTTTACATATGCAGGGGTAAAAGTTTTCAGGCATATGCCTGAAGTTCAGGTTTTTGAGTATTCCAAAATGCCCCATTTTCTCGATTTTTACTATATAAATACAGACTTTTCCAGGTTTTCAGGTTTTTCAAAATTTTCAACTTTTACCCCTGCATATGGCACCCTAAGCTTAAATTATCTGAATTGAAAACGCCTTAATAGAGCATAAAGAAATGGTAACACCAGTGTCCCTGATCTATCAGCTACATATCAAATACCCTTAAGGCCAACAAATTGACTTGGCTATGAGAAGAACACAAGGAAGGGCTCTCCAGATGGAGAAAAACCATGCTGTTTTCACCATGTGAATGGCAAAAATAAGGCCTTAATAATTGCTTAACAATGTTATTTTGCTATATGTATGCAATTTGTCTACATTCCAGGATCTCTGTTCAGCCATAAAACTTAAAAAAATAATTGAAATGATTAATTTTATATGTGTATTAGAATAAAGTCCCGCAGTTTAGTCACATTTTGTATCATTCTATGGCATATGATAAAATGTTTATGTTATGCGGCAATTTTGGATTC
Organism: Fragum sueziense; assembly: GCA_963680895.1. Classification (NCBI taxonomy): domain Eukaryota; kingdom Metazoa; phylum Mollusca; class Bivalvia; order Cardiida; family Cardiidae; genus Fragum; species Fragum sueziense. Next base: position 30,947,973 of record OY804595.1, on the reverse strand, counting down.
ATGTAGCAGTTTTTCAAGGGACAACAATTCTGTCAATTAAACTAGATATAAGCAAGAACAGCAATACAGTAACAGAAATCAATTTAACTTATTTGCACTTAAAACAATAAAGATGAAACAAAATCAAATGGAAACTAAATACATATATTGAAAATAAGATTTATAGGAACAAAGTATAATGAGTTGCACACTTTAAAATCACTGTTACTCAAACAAAACATCAAATAGATTTCAAACAAGGCTTAGATGTTGTTAAAAGAGTGAACATGGATATTAAGTGGTTGAAAACTCATGAGAAAGAAACAATCGAACCTTTTGGAACGTATTTAATATAAAAAAAACTTGCAAAACAATAAATTTTTTAGACAAATCATTAATATGCATGCTATGCAAATGAGCTAATTTGCATAAAATATCTGCATATTAAAGAATAAGTCATTAGCTTTCATTTGATACCATTCTTACATCAGTAGGTCAATATTCCATCAAGATATGACCAAACATGTTTTGAAAATTTGAGTGAACAATTTTATAGGGTTAAGGGTTTAGATAAGGGTTATGACCAAGGGCCCCGACCGCCGGAGTGCAAACATGTCTAAAAATGTTTCTAATAAAATGTTCTTTAAGATAAACCATGTTTACATGATTCCCCCAGAACAGAAACACAATATTTTTGAAACTATTTACCAAATATTAGCAAAAATGACACATTTTTAAGTAAAATCATTAATATTCATAAATATGCAAATGAGATAATTTGCATAAAATTTATTGCAAATTATTGAGCTAGTCACAAACTTTCATTTGATACCATTATAACATCTATAAGTCAATATTCAACCAAGATATGACCAAAAACAGTTTTAAATGATTGAACAATTTATAGGGTTAAGGGTTTAGATAAGGGTTTTGGCCAAAAGCCCCAACGGTCAAAGTGCAAACATGGCTCAAAATGTCTCTTGTATAATTTTCTTTAAGATTTGCTATGTTTACATAATTCCCCTGTACAAAATTGCCTCGTTTTGGAAAGTATTTACCAAATGTTCATCGAAAAACACAATTTTAGGAAAAATCATTAATATTCATGAATATGCAAATGAGCTAATTTGCATAACATAACTGAAAATGAAAGAGCAAGTCATAAGCTTTCATTTGATACCATTCTGACACCTGTGTGTAAATATTCAATCAAGATAGGACCAAAGTCATTTTCAAAATTTAAATGAACAATTTGGTAGGGTTAAGGGTTTGGATAAGGGTTACGACGAAAAGCCCCAGCCGCCAGAGTGCAAACAAGGCTCAAAATGTTTCTAATAAAATATACTTTAAGATAAACCATATTTACACAATTCCCCTTGGACAGAAACACCTTGTTTTAGAAGTTATCTAACAAATTTTCGCCCAAAAATGCAAATTTTAAGGGAAATCATGAATATTCATGCATATGCAAATGAGCTAATTTGCATAAAATAACTACAAATTGAAGAGCAAGTCATAAGCTTTCATTTGATACCACTTTGACATCTGTAGGTCAATATTCGACGAAATTATAACCAAATAAGTAATGTGAATTTTTATGAAAAAAATGATAGGGTTAAGGGTTTTAGATAAGGGTTACAGCCAAAAGCCCCAACAGCCAGAGTGCAAACAACGCTCAAAATGTTTCTAAGATAATGTACTTTAAGAAAAAACATGTCTACAAAATTCCCTCTGGGGGGGGGAGCAAACATGTTTCTAGCTCAGGGTCTATCAGGTTAGCCATTCCGTGCAACCTTTGCCCCTTTGTTAAATCAATGAAAGAAGAAAAATTTCCTGTTCGTTATTATTGTTATTGTTACTAAATACAATCATAAATGGAGTTTTATTTGTTCTCTTTCCCTTAATTTCATGTTGTTAAAGGTTTCATTAGTAAACAGACAATTTTCTGATTTACCTTTTCCCAAAATGCAAAAGATTAGACTGCTGGATATCAAATTCTAAAGATGATAAAATGGATGTTGATAAGGATAGGATTTGAGTGCTACATGGCACAAAAAATATAGAGACAAAAAAAGAAAATGCTGGGTATCAGCATTTACTACTTTTGTCTCAATGTTTTCCAACCCTTTTCTTTTTAGAGAATTCAAAATCAGAGCTTCTTATGGAAAAGGTAAAATGTGTGAATGATGCATTTATAAAAGTCTAACCACAAACAGCCTTGTAAAACCTTTCCAATCAGCAAAATGTTAGACTAATTTAATTATTTTAAAGTTGATGCAGATATTTTAAAACAACAAAACGAAATGTTGACAAAGGTCCGTCGTTTTATAGCTCAGTGAATATTGAGACAAAAGGAGACAATGTAGGTTATTTGTATTTTCCTTTGTCTCAATATTCTCCCAAATGTTTTTCTTTTATGGATATCAAAACCAGGCCTTGTTTGGTAAAGAGGATCCTATGCTTCCATCTAGATGAGGATTAGAATACAGTCAACACTCGTTATGTCGACATCGGATAAGTCGAGTTTTTGCTTAAGTTGAAGTGAAAATATGGTCCCGTCCTCATCAATAGATTAAAAAAGGTCCACCGAAACAATTCCTTGATAAGTATAGCTATTGAAATATAGTAGGAAAAGGATAGAAATTGCTCGTGTAGAGCAATTTCTTTCCTTTTCCTACTTTATTTCAATTATTAACCAGATTGATGGGTAGCAAAAGTAGTCAAATATCATTTTGATTAATTTTTTTGTAAAAACAATCTGATGAGTCGAACTCCGGATATATCGAGGTATTTTGACGGTCCGACTGACTTCGACACAACAAGGGTCGACTGTATTTTGCTTTTCATCCTATCCTAGTTTGTCAGTGAAGTCAGAGTCTTTCAGTTCAGAGATCTCAAAGTGATTTAAACCCTTTTTTATTTAAACAAGACCAGAGCCGCGTTCTTTAGAGCGAGATTTCTTGAGATATCTTGAGATTTCTTAAGATGTTGAAGGATAAAGCGCTCTTTTGAGCAAGATTTTTATGACCATCACTGGGAGCTGCCATTGCTCTATACTTCTTTCGGAACCCCTCAGTAAATTCTGTAGAATCTATATGGGAGAGAATTGACCGAGTTGTTCCGAATGCTCCATGATTCATAAACCGAGGAGTTCTGAATGCTCCATACTTCATACAAATGACGTCATGATGACGTCATTTGTATGAAGTATGGAGCATTCAGAACACCTTGCTTATATTCTCGGTCTCAAAAACGCTGTATCAAAATCATCTTAAGAAATCTTAAAAAATCTCGCTCTAAAGAATGTGCCTCTGGTTTGGATGCCGTTGATAGACAATACTTTGGAAAACATCAAGGCAAAATCAGCTGATATTAACAATTTTCTCTTTTTGCCTCACTATATATCCCTGGCTATTAATTACACAAATTCCACACCAATTTATACAATTTTATTCTCTGCAGCAGCTTTCAACCTTGACTGGTCTAAAATTTCGCTGATTGGGCAGGGTTAGGGGCTGGATAGAAATAACATTGTGGTCAATGTTCTTTTTACTCTCCAACCATTTGTTTGGCCATTTACTATGAAACAATGTCCCTTTGTCATTGCGCTATGATTTCTCAACTATCAAATTTATTATCCAATTATTTACTGTAAATAATGTAATCTGATACAAGTTTCATTGGCTTGAAACATCATTTTGAAATTTTGAGCAGCAACAATTAACCCATTACCAAACGACAAAAATTTGGACCTGTTCAAATTGAAAGAAGTTACAGACGACATTTTCAAGTTGATGAAATTTTACATTTTCTTGTCTTTCATGCTACAAAACATTGTGGGAAATTGCTTGTCATACCACTTTGCAATGTTTTCTCAAGGCTTAAATCTAGCATGCGTCAAAACACAATGTTTGGGAAAAGTTTTGATTTCATTTGTGCATGCTAGATCTTATTTCTGTCTCAAAAGGTTTGAATTTCAACCAGATCACAATTTTGTCGTGGATTAAACGAAAATATTTATTTTCAAATTTACATGGACATATGATCCTATTTAATCTTTTCCCAAATCCTTCCTGATATCAAAGTGCTTAAAAGAAAAAGCTACGGAAAATATAGAGGCAAACAAGAAAGTACTTGCAGCTATTAATATCTCCCTTCTCATTAAGGTTTACGAACTGAGAATGAAATGTAGAGCCAGAGGCGAAATTTGAAAAGTGCCAATAATTCCTATTCTGTGTTACATTTCCATTCCAAATACAAGTATAAGCATTTTGTATAGTTTAGAATTTTGAATTAATGCATACGTGAGAAAATATTTGACAAAAATGTTCAAAATTACCTCCCTTGCATATGAAAATAGAGTAAAATAATATTTGTAAATTATTTTCTTCTTGAAGCATAATCTTGAAATCCGGCACGGTGAATCAACTTATGTGAAGTGTATTTACAAGTGTGTGTAATTTGATGCATTTCGTTTGGCTAGAAAGTGGTGTTTTCATTCTCAGTTCGTAAACCTTAATATCTGTAGAGCTACATCTCATTTTTAGCAAGCTGGGATGTTATGTCTGGTTAGCTAATGTCACAGTGTCCTAGTGTGGGCATCCTAGGTTATATAGACTAAAACCTTGACATGGTTTACATCGAATACACTATTAGAGACAGAGCTATGATATTTTACATATTGATACATGTACTTCACTCCAAGACCTATTAGACTATTATTTAGGACCATGATCTTTGACCTAAACCTTGGAGTTTGACATATACTTTTTAAAAACACAAACTTTGGGCTATATCTCATACACTATTTGAAATAGAGCCTTGATATTTTACATATGTACACCTCCTGCAAAGACCGTTTAATGTTAGATCATGGTCTTTGATGTTGTAACCTTGACCTTTGAGTTTGACCTACTTTTCACAAACTCTAACTTGGCATATATCTTATGCACTATTAAAGATAAAATGTTGATATTTCACACTTGATTACCTACTTGATAAGACCTTTCTTTTGTGACCACGAACTTTGACTTCATGATATCAACCTTTGACCATTCTTTTCTACAAGCTCCCATTTAGGCAAGCTTATAATGTTGTCCATGGACAGCTCTTGTTCTCAAAATGTCCATTTGTACTAGGCAACACCATGTAAGTTAGAAAACTTTAGAAATGTGTTATCTTGTTCATGAGAGCTCTTTTTTCATTTTCAATATTTGAATATCATAAATCTTACTTTATTGTATCTCAATAATGTTGTTCAAACATAATCATACAAGATATGGCTTTGTTCTCATGTCTTTTATACCTTTCCCTCCCATTGACTTCTTTTGACTCCCATAAAGATAAAGGCTCTAGAAAACATTGTGGAAAATGAAGAATTGCTTATGACAAGCAATTTCTTCATTTCCCACAATGTTTACTACCCCAAAAGACCAAGCAATTTTAATTTCATTCAATTCAACCCTTTCCCAAACAACAAAATTTTAGAGTAATCCACTTCAAAAGCTGTCACAAATGACAAAATGGATGTAATTAAAGATAGTTTTGTGTAAAATATGGTACAGAAGATATTGAGACAAAGGGAGAAACTGCTGGTTATCAGCAGATTCTTCTTTTGTTTCAATATTTTCCCAAGCCTTTTCTATTAGTGACGTCAAATCCAGGTCTTGTTTGGGAAAGGGTTAAATCATCGTTTATTGATGACCAGCATTATCTCTTTTTCATCAATATTTTCCAAAGCTTAATTTCTCTACAATCAATGTCACATCATTTCTTGAAAAAAGGGAAATGTTTGGGATTTAACCTTTACCAAAAAAAGGCCAGGTTTTGACACTCCAACAGTAAAGGCTTTTGAAAACATTCAGACAAAAGAAAAAAATGCTGTTAATAAGCATTTTCTCCTTTCGTCTCATTATTTTCTGTGCTAAATTGTACACAAATCAAATCTTTTTATGCCCCCAATATAGAGAGATCAGGGGCATTTTGTTTTACTCGTGTCTCTCAGGCTGATTGTCCGTCCATCTGTCTATCCGTCTGTCTGTCCGAAAACTTAACACTTGCCTTTTCTCCAAAAGTATTTGACATACAAAGCTCTAATTTGGTATGTAACTTTCTTTTAATGGTATCTATCTGTTCCATGCAATATGACCTTCCTCAAGGTCATCTGTTAACCCTTATCAACCTTATTAACCTTTTAAACGAAAACTTAACATTTTACAAAAATGGCCTTTTCGGGGGCATTTGTGTTTCACAAACACATCTTGTTCAACACCCATTTTTGTCAAACCCAGTGGATGATGTCTGGTAATCCTTGAAGGAAAAGAAGAAATTGATAATAAGCAGCTTTTTCTCCTTTCCTTTAAGGTATTCTTATACTATTATAGCTTTGAGGTTTTCAACATATATTTATTTAGTGTTAACCCTTTTGCCCAAAAAACCTGGCTTTTATGTCGTTTAAATTAAGGTTTTGGCAAATTATTGAAGTATTAAGAAGAAAATGCTAAATCCCTGCATTTTCTCCTTTTGCCTCAATATTTTCTGTGTTATATCTGTTATAAATTCTATCTTTATCAACATCAAATTGTCATCTACAGCAGCTTCAACATTGGATCAGTTAAAAAAAATGTTATGTGCAGCTCTTTTGAAGTTGGAGCAGATTAGAAATTTGATAAGGGTTTAAGATAGCGGTTTCATGTTGTCTCCGCATTTCATTCTCAGTTGTCAACATGGATAAAAGATGGATAAATTTTGTATTCATGGTCATTTGCACAGGTAAATAAATTTAGATGTGAAAATTAATTAATCCTTATCCAAACAAGACCTTGTTTTGGCGTCTGTAGTAGAAATTGTTTTGGAAAATATTTAGAGATAAGAAGAAATTGCTGACTATCAGCAATAATTATTTCTTCTTTTCTCTCACTTTTTTCTATAATATTACATACATGTTTCTTAGTTTTGATGCCTTTCAAATTTGATCATCCCGAAACTTTGTTGTTTGGGAAAGGGTTATTAGGTTTAAAATATTCCTAGACAGGTAAAAATTAGAAGAAACAGCAGATCATAGAGGCCTGCATTTCAGAAAAAAAGTGAATTTTAAAGGAGATAATCCTTATAATCTGCATGTTCTTCTTTTTGCTCAATGTTTTCTTAAATTAGCTTCATTCTAGACTTAATTATAACATTGCTGCAAAGAGATGCTTTGTTGAAAAATACTTGGGAAAGGATTGTAGAAAATGAAGTTATTGCTCTTCACAATTGATTTCTTCATTTCCTTCAATGCTTTTTGGGGACATTTGTTTTTCACCAACACATCTTGTTTTTCATAGAAAAAATTCTGAGTTCCATTCTCTTGAAATAGTTGTCTGTAATATCTTTGAATTTGAACCAATCTAAAATTATGTTGTCTGGTAATGGGTAATTAAATGGATGAAAAACATGTGTCTAAAGAGCAAAAATCTTAAAAATTTGGTTTGACAAAAACATGAGAAAAGGAGAAAAAAAAATGTAATGATAAACCCGCAATGCTCCTTTTTCTCTCACTGTTTTCTAAACCGTTATGAAAGGATGTGGAGATGATCCTGAGATTGTTTGAAAAGGGTTGATTTCTAAATTTTTTTTTAAATTAAGATGAAATAGATTTTAAGCAATTTTTTGTTTATTAAATTTCCAAAGCACACAAATTTAGATTTTTCCAAATAAATATGGGTTGCAGACAACAAAAGTTACATATAAAGTTACAAAAAATGTAGAATATTTTATATGGTAGATCTATGTCACAAAAGAGGAGGGACTTAAAAAGAATATCAGCAATTTCAGCTTTTCTCTCAATATTTTCCAACTTTTTTCTATTAGTATCAAATATGTTAAAAACTTGTTTTGTTTGTAGAAGATTTTTGTAAATGAAACATTTTCTGTGTTTTACAGGATACATTGAGTGTAATGAAGATCTTGTTCCTGGAAATTGGGACAGCTGCATCAATGTAGGATACATTGAGTGTAATGAAGATCTTGTTCCTGGAAATTGGGACAGCTGCATCAATGTAAGTTACAAATTGTGGGATTTTATCTTATTTTTATACCCCCCACCTACGAAGTAGAGGGGGGTATATTGGTTTCACCATGTCTGTCTGTCTATCCGTCCGTCCATCCGTCCGTCTGTCCGTCCATCCGTAGACTTTTTCGTTTCCGTGCTCTAACTCAAGAACCGGTTGACCTAGGATCATGAAACTTTACACAGTTGTTGCCCATGACCCAAGGAGGTGCCCTATTGTTTTTGGGTCACGAAGGTCAAAGGTCAAGGTCACAATCAGACTTTGTTTAAAATCCGTTTCCGTGCTCTAAGTCAAGAACCGGTTGACCTAGGATCATGAAACTTTACACAGTTGTTGCCCATGACCCAAGGAGGTGCCCTATTGTTTTTGGGTCACGAAGGTCAAAGGTCAAGGTCACAATCGGACTTCGTATAAAATCCGTTTCCGTGCTCTAAGTCAAGAACCGGTTGACCTAGGATCATGAAACTTTACACAGTTGTTGCCCATGACCCAAGGAGGTGCCCTATTGTTTTGGGGTCAGGAAGGTCAAAGGTCAAGGTCACAATCAGACTTTGTGTAAAATCCGTTTCCATGCTCTAGGATCATTAAACTTTACACAGTTGTTGCCCATGACCCAAGGAGGTGCCCTATTGTTTTGGGGTCAGGAAGGTCAAAGGTCAAGGTCACAATCAGACTTTGTGTAAAATCCGTTTCCATGCTCTAAGTCAAGAACCGGTTGACCTAGGATCATGAAACTTTACACAGTTGTTGCCCATGACCCAAGGAGGTGCCCTATCGTTTTTGGGTCACGAAGGTCAAAGGTCAAGGTCACAATCGGACTTTGTGTAAAATCCGTTTCCATGCTCTAAGTCAAGAACCGGTTGACCTAGGATCATGAAACTTTACACAGTTGTTGCCCATGACCCAAGGAGGTGTGCCCTATCGTTTTTGGGTCACGAAGGTCAAAGGTCAAGGTCACAATCGGACTTCGTTTAAAATCCGTTTCTGTGCTCTAACTCAAGAACTGGTTGACCTAGGATCATGAACCTTTACACAGTTGTTGCCCATGACTCAAGGAGGTGCCCTATTGTTTTTGGGTCACGAAGGTCAAAGGTCAAGGTCACAATGGGACTTCGTGTAAAATCCGTTTCCGTGCTCTAAGTCAAGAACCGGTTGACCTAGGATCATGAAACTTTACACAGTTGTTGCCCATGACTCAAGGAGGTGCCCTATCGTTTTTGGGTCACGAAGGTCAAAGGTCAAGGTCACAATCGGACTTTGCTTAAAATCCGTTTTCGTACTCTAAGTCAAGAACCGGTTGACCTACAGCACTTTTTCAGTGACAAGGCGCTAGTGGGGGGGGGGTATTTGTCCGCTCTGCGACAGTTCTAGTTTTACCTGTTTCGGAGGTCCTTAATAGAAAAAAAACTTGGGAAAATATTAGACCAAAAGAAGAAATACTGCGCATAACTTAAAAAGTATGTAAGGCAGAACCATAAAAAATCATAGTTGGATAGCTTTCACAATGGAGAAGTGCAGTGCACAAGAAATTTTACTCTGCTAGTCATATTTTATTGAGTCATCGCAATTTCTTAATTTTCATACTTGATAAAATCCTGCTATTGGACAGTGCTTCAATTGTTAAAGATATGTCCTAAACCCTTTCCCGAACTACAAAATTTTAGGGTGGTTCCATTTGAAATCTGCCGCAGATGACAAAAATTTTAACGTAAATATATTTTTTGTGTAATATAGCCAGGAAAATATTGAGGCAAAAGGAGAAAATACTGATTATCAGCATTTTCTTCTTGTGCCTCAATGTTTTTCTAAGTCTTTTCTCTTTCGGACGTCAAAACCAGGCCTTGTTTGTTAAAGGGTTAAGGGGTATATAATTATGCTTTACAAACATACTTTGCTTATATTTACATGATAGGGAACAGTTCCACCAACAAGGGTGAACACTACAGCAAGAGTTGCGACTACAATAAATACAGAATTTCGAAAACATTGTAGGAAATGAAGAAATTGCTTGTGACAAGCAATTTCTTTATTTACCTCAATGTTTGCTAGCCAGAAAGATAAAAAAAATGTTGTATTTCATTCAACTGAAATTGCTGGTGCAACACCTTTGAATTGGGCCATTCTAAAATTTTGCCATCTTGTAATGGATTTAATGTTAAAAGTCTCCTTTTTATTTTATCCTTTATCCAGCCATTGTGTACATTATTATATCCCTGGAAAACAATTTTTTTCGGGGTACGTATACATTGTACTGGAATCAGACTTTCTGTCTGTCCATGTACAAACCTTGTCCGAAGCTTAACTCCAAAAGTATTAAAGGTAGGATCATGAAACTTCATTGGTAGATAGATCCTATTGTGGAGAGGTGCAGTGCAGAATAACTGTTACTCTGGTAATCATATTTTTGGAGTTATTGCCCTTTGTCAACGAAAATGCATGTCAGAACAAATGTATTGGCTGGGACATTTTAACCGTTGTCCTGCTGACTTCAAATTTTATTTCATACTAAAAACCAATTTAAGAGACATTACAATAAGATACGCTCATATTTTGGCCACATTAATGGGGTAGAAAGCAGGTAGTGTATGCTAAGACCAGACTGCACGTTTGTGCAGGTTGATCTTAGTCTATACTTCCTGCCAAAGCTTTGGTCACAACAGTAAATTGACGTGAACAGCATTAGAAGGGTTAACACCTTATTGATATCTTGCTTATATTTTTATGATAGGGAACAGTTCCACCAACAAGACTGAACACCACAGCAAGAGTTGCGGCCCTTAGAGCATTGTTTACTACAGAAGGAATTCATGCATATGTTATCCCAAATGAAGATTCCCATCAGGTATCGTCTTTTTAACTGTTTCCCAAACAAGATTTGCTTTTGACACCCCTGAAAAAATAGGTTTGGGAAAACATTTTGGTCAATGAAGAAATTGCTTAAGAAATTTCTTCATTTCCCACGGCATTTTCAATCTATATATTCATGAGCCAGTATCTGGAGAAACGTCCCATAAGGCTTTTTAGCCCAGCATAGATCAAGATCAGTCTGTGCATACGCACAGTCTGATCAGGATCCACATTGTTCTCTAATAAGTCCTTTGTGACCTTCAGTAACTTAAAGAGAGCAGCATGGATTCATATTGTATATGTACTGTATTTTACGACAGGCTGATCTTCAAACTCAATTTCTAGAAATGCCATGAGGGATGTTTTTCCAGATCTCGTCTCATATATTATTTTCCTCTCAAGGAAAAAAGAAATCGTTCTCTTGAAATTATTGCCTGTAAGATATTTAACTTAGGCTCAGTTTATGCACAGTCTGATCAAGATACATGCTGTTCTAGTACATTTTGTTCAATTTTTGTATTAGACATTTTTCATGTTATAATACAAACTCATTGTATGATGTTTGATTTATAACACTTTATAGAACTAAGTCAATTGAGTTGTTGACAGTCATAAAAAGCAGTTTTGTTTACTCAGCTGAAAGCTCTAGGATAGATTATGACCCTGTTATCTTTGTATTGTTTGAATGGCCTTAAATATCTTTTTTATATCCCTTAAACATTGTATTAAATTCTTCCTGTATGAAAAGGCTTTACAAGCTTATTATGGTTTCACTGGCCTAGGCTTTTTAAAGGGCCAGCCAGTTTTATCTTATCTAAATGAGACACTTTACTCTGATTCCACAGTTTAGTGAATTAACCTTTACCAAAACATTTGGCCTGCTTTTGATGTCCCAAGTAGTCCAAATATTTGCTGTTTGGGAAACTGGGTTGACTTTTACAGTGTGCGCAAACTATAAAGCTTTGGAAACATTTTTGATAGAGGAATTATTTGTACAATATAGCATAGTAAATATTGAGGTAAATGGAGAAAATGGTTGTTACATGTATCAGCATTTTCTCCTTTTGCCTCAATGTTTTCCTGGGACTCATGATGTAAAAATGAAAAATTGTTTGTTTTGTAGTCTGATGTATATCTTTCTGATTGGAGCAGTCTAAAATTTCATTATTTAGGTAAGAGGTATATGTAAAAAAAGAATGATTTGAATGTTATGATTTTCACACAACAATAATGTTATAAAATTATTATTTACGACAGAGTGAGTACCCTTCAGACTACGACAAGAGGAGGGGCTATATATCAGGCTTTCAAGGCTCAGCAGGTTAGTCATACATCAATTATTAACCCATTCTCACACAATTATCCGTTTTGATGCCCCTCAAGAAAAAAGCTGGCCCGGAAAATATTTTGGTAAATGAAGAAATTGCTTGTTACAAGCAATTTCTTCATTTCCCACAATGTTTTCTATCCAAAAAGAGCAAAATATGTGAAATTCCATTCACTTAAAATTGTCATCTGCATTGTCTTTGAACTTGGATAAGTCTTAAATATTGCCATCTGGTAATTAATTTAACTCTTGTTTGACAAAGGGTTAAACATGAAGTATGTAACATTTCATAATCTTTACAAATGACTAATGAAATATACACACTTCTTGCAACTAGTTATGTGGCAGTCAGCCTATTTCACTTTTAACCCTTTCTAAAACAAGACCTGGTTTTGACGGTACCGTTTTGACATGCAAAACAGAAAAGGCATGGGAAAACATGGAAACAAAAGAAGAAGCTGTCGATAAACAGCAGTTTCTACTTTTGTCTCAACATTTCTTTTGTGCATATTTTACACAGATCCTATCTTTAATAACATCCATTTTGTCATTTGTGGCAGTTTTTGAAGTGGATCACCCTAAAGTTTGTCGTTTGGGAAAGGGATAACCCATTACCTGATAATGACGCATTTTGATGCTTTATAAGATAAAGACTTGAGAAATCATTGTAGAAAATGAAGAAATTGCTTATGATAAGCAATTTATTAATTTTCTTCAATGTTTTCTATCAAGAAAGAATAAAACATGTTAAATTTCATTCACTTAAAGTGACATTTCACATTTACTTCATTTTTAGCTCACCTGAGCACAATGTGCTCAAGAAAGCTATTGTGATCACCTTTTGTCCGGCGTCCGTCCGTCGTGCGTCGTCCGTCGTCCGTCATCAATTTCTTTAAATGACATCTCCTCCTAAACTACTTGGCCAATTTCAACCAAACTTGGCAGGAATGTTCCTTAGGTGACCCCCTTTCAGAATTGCTAAAAGAATTGAAATCCATGAAAAACTCTGGTTGCCATGGCAACAGAAAAGGAGAAATTTGACTGAATCTCAATATTATCTTTGAACGACATCTCCTCCGAAACAACTGGGCCAATTTCAACCAAACTTGGCAGGAATGTTCCTTAGGTGACCCCCTTTCAAAATTGCTAAAAGAATTGAAATCCATAAAAAACTCTGGTTGCCATGGCAACAGAAAAGGAGAAATTTGACTGAATCTCAATATTATCTTTGAACGACATCTCCTCTGAAACTACTGAGCCAATTTCAACCAAACTTGACAGGAATGTTCCTTAGGTGACCCCCTTTCATAATTGCTAAAAGAATTGAAATCCATAAAAAACTCTGGTTGCCATGACAACAGAAAAGGAGAAATTTGACTGAATCTCAATACTATCTTTGAACGACATCTCCTCCTAAATTACTGGGCCAATTTCAACAAAACTTGACAGGAATGTTCATTAGGTGACCCCCTTTCAGAATTGCTAAAAAAATTGAAATCCATAAAAAAACTCTGGTTGCCATGGCAACTGAAAAGGAGAAATGTGAATGAATCTCAATACTATCTTTGAATGACATCTCCTCCTAAACTACCAGGCCAATTTCAACCAAACTTGGCAGGAATGTTTCTTAGATGACCCTCTTGTAGAATTGCTAAAAGAATTGAAATCCATAAAAAAAATCTGGTTGCCATAGGAACAGAAAAGGAGAAATTTGACTGATTCTCAATACTATCTTTGAACAACATCTCCTCCTAAACTACCAGGCTAATTTCAACTAAACTTGGCAAAATATTCCTTAGGAGGTCCTCTTAAAGAATTGCTAAAAGAATTGAAATTGACTGAAAACTCTGGTTGCCATGGCACCAGAAAAGGAGAAATTTGACTTATTCTCAACAATTTCAGGTGAGCGACCTAGGGCCAACGGCCCTCTTGTTCAAAAGTATGTCTTGAGGCAAAGATTGTTTTTCTAATGCGTTGAAATGCTATTAGTTTATTAAAGTTGTTATTCATAAGCGAAAAATACGCCTTTAAAGTTGAGACAGAAATGACCAATTCTATATAAATCTGAACTGTTGTCCACAACAATTTGTTTAATTTTAGCACAAAAATTTATATTTCTCGTAAACGGTTCAATATTTTGACTTGAAATGTTCAGAATTTTCATGAGAAAACATGCTCTTTTAGACAGAATAAAAGTGAAATTTGTTTAAAAATAATTGTGAAATGTCACTTTAAAAATGTTGTCTGCATCATCTTTGATCTTGGAAAGTTTAAAATTTTGTCATTTGGTAATGGGTTAAGTGTCATCTTTGTTCTTGGTGAATAACACCATTTAGTCCATGAGCCAGGACCCGAATTTTGGCCGATTATTACCACTCGGAGGGAGTAAATCTTTTTGCACTTTTTGATTAGTCTGATATCTATACTTTATGTTTCAGTATGATAGCAATGCCAGAATGGTAGCTTATGCCTCGAAAAACCCTTGTTTTCAGAGGTACCCTTTACTCACATATTTTTCTTATGATTTCTGATGAAATAAAATATGCATTGGTTCAGCCCCGAACATTACTCTTTTTGCAAAATTCCTGGTTTATTATTGGGATAAAGGATAGGGCAGCACATTGAGAAGGTTTACAGTGGTCTAAACTGTCATTTATTGCATTCTTTTAGTGTACGCAGAGAACCTCGTACTTGGTCTCGAATTCTAAGGGAAAATGGGCAAATAATAGTGCTTTTTGGACAAATAAATCAATTTTTAAACCTGTTTGCACTCTTTTATTTGTCTAATATCTAAGGACAGTGTTTCGCTATGATATCACTGTCAGTATGGTAGCTTATGCCCAAGAAAACACTTGTTTTAAAGGGTACCCTTTACTCACAAAATTTTCTTCTGTCCTCTGGTGAAACATAACATGCATTGGTTTAGCCCTGAACATTACTACTTTTGCAAAGCTCTTGATTACTAATCGTGATAAAGGATGGGGCAATGCAATGAGAAGTTTAGCAGTAGTCTAAAATGACATTTGTTTAATGCATTTAGTGTACGCAGAGAATTAGTTACTTGGGACTCGAATTCCCAGGGAAAAGGCAAAAAATAGTTCACATTGAACAAATTAAGCCAGTTTTGTATCTTTTTGCAATTTCTGAAATGTCTGTTATCTTAGAACATTGTTTCCTCGTTATATCGAAGTCAGAATGGTAGCTAATACCCCACTTATATTTAGGGATACACTTTACTCACACGTTCTTCCTTTGATCTCTAATGAAACAAAACAAGCTTATGATCGACCCTTTATATTAAATCTCTCACAAAATTCTTGATTTTTAATGAACATATGGACTTGAGAAGCATATTGAGAAGTTTTACATTTGCCTTAAAAGTTATTTGTTGTGTGATTCTAGTGTACACAGAGAACTATTACTTACACTCGAATTTTCAGAAAAAGAAACAACAAAGAATATTGCCTTTTCGACAAATAAAGCAAGATTTGTTATCCAAATGAATTTTGAATTAGCACAGTTATCAGTTTATATTATATGAGCATGATTTTCGTGTCTAGCTATTTTGGTAACATCGTAAACCATTTGGTATCCAACAAATAATGCTTTTATACGTTTTGTTGATCACAGAATTTACATTTATTGTAAATACAATAAATGAAAATTATGCAGTCTACAAAACGTCTAAAATGCATTATTTATTAGATACCCAGGCCCGGTTGTATAAACATTGGTTAGCGCTAACTAAAATGTTAAATATCGTTTTTGGTTAAAATTAACTGTGTTGTCAAAACAGGTATTTAACCACTAGTTAGCGCTAACCGAAATTTATACAACAGGGCCAAAGTGGTTTGTGATGTAACCAAAAATGGCTGGATACGAAAATAATAATGACTTTATTGACACAATCACTGCAGATCAATAATAATAAAAACATAACACCATAATTAAAAGTGAATTCTTCATCTAATGTTAGATTACTTCAAATCACGAAAGCATGCACAGTGCAAGTAACTATACCAACTACTGTTTCATGCTAAATACTAGAACGTAGAAGCCCATGTATTATTTGAAAGAGTACACAGAAAAGCTAATTCCTCATGAAATTGAATAAGAAAAAGGGAGGGAGAAAAAATTTAATTGTGAAACTAAATTAGTTGGAGCGAATGGCATTGTGAGATTTTTTAATGAAATCTTTCTGACAGATACCCTGTGCCAAAACAATTTTTTATCCATATAGATTAGATGTTTAACGTAATTCGGTGGGTCATCTATTAGTGTATCAAACAAAGAGTCAATACGGCTATATCGTGTACATGATTTTTATGGAGAAATACGAGTGTGATGTTTCTATAAAATATATTTCAATGGAAAAACATAACCTATGCACACAGTGAGTTCCCCTAACCCCGCCCCCTTTTTTTGTCTTAAAACTCAATATTTGCAGTGGAAGGATAGACAAAGAGCTCTCATGGTATATTTGTACAATGCATACAAAAACTATATTATAACACATTATGAAAAAATACCTTAGTTAATGTGATTACAAGCAGTTCACTTGCTTTTCCCGTTTTATCTATTTGGGAAGAAAAAAACGTTCTATCTGAATCTTGAAATTAAGGCGCGAGTGATTACACCAATTGTTTCGCAAGGTATCCTTTGAACTATACAGCACATGCAATGTATGGAAAATTGGAAATTGTGTTTGTCATTTTGTCAGGTATTAACATGCTTAATATATATAACTATTGGGACTTTGTAATTCTGATGTTAACACGGATAAACATATTGGCTATGTATTATTTAATTCAATTTCATATTCGTGTGTACATATGGTCTAATTATACACTATACTTGACTTCAACATACGAAATGGTTTGATGAAAAGGAAACAACACAAACAACACGGCTATGTACAGTAGTGCCAAGGATCTTTGCCGAAAGATAAAATTTAATGTTACAAAATAGCTTTTTGAAGCCAAACTGTCCCGGAACTGATCAATGATAAAGAAATAAAACCTTGTAACAGTTACGTACATAATTAAATGAAGCCGGTTGCTATTTGACTTAATATACTAATCCAGCAATGTATGTCATTATATAGTTAAATGGAATTTCTAAAGAATAAAAACAAAAATATGACGTTAAAATAAATGATAAAGCTAAACTTAGAATATGATATACCAATTAAACAGATGCTAGAAAACAAAATGATATTTACAATACAACAAAACAATGTCAAATTGCATTATGCAGAGTTAAAGCGGACAGTTAAGAAAGCAAGAGTCGCTGCACGGGTTTCTCTACAGTGTATATCTACTGCAGAAATAAATTGATATGAAGTGAAAGAAATGATACAAAGAAATATAAAGTCACCTATGTAAAGCATTGGAACGATTGGTATTCTTGAAATAAAAACCTTCATGTTATTGATCATTTAGACGAGTACAATCAAAGACATGTTGATATAACGAGGAGCGGATATGTTGTCTAAAATATATGGCAATGAAATACGTTTGTCATTCTTCAGCACTTGATAGTTATTGCTATCAGGAATGTTAAGTGCTTGCGAGAATTCTGCTATACCGCCATTCATTTCTTTGTAAAGTTTCTTACTTTTAGAAGGATAAAATCAAATTACTAATGGTCTTAGTGTCATTTATGATAGCATGATTATGGTCATTCATACATAGTTCTAAGCGTTCAAAGTATACAATCAGTAAATCTGTCTATAATGCCGTTTACCGAAGCTATAGAGATATTTACTAGAAATAGCACATCACTCTGAATAAGTTAAATCGTTTGAAAAAGAATAGCAGATTTAGACAGATTGTACCTAGGAAAGACCTTTTCAAGCATTCAAAAAGTTGTTTTTAAAATTATATGTAAGGGTTGATGTAAGTATATGCACAAGTCCGAACACTCACGTGATTTTGTCGACATGTCAACGTTATCAAATGGCCCAGAAACATAGAACGCTGTCGAGTTTTTTCATTTCATTTTCTTGTTATCGTGCAAAAATTACTTTTTTTGCAAATCGAAATGCTTTTTGAATAAAAGAATAGATTATGTTGAAGTTTATTTCAGTACTACTTTAAATAATGCATCTCAATTTAGAATTTATATACATGCCTTTAGGTTAACTCACTCGTATTGGAATATGTAGTTATACATGAAACTGGGGGACAACGAAAGGACTTTCATTCTTTCTCTGTCCCCGTCCCTTAATGGAAATCACACAATTAGCGATAACATAATCACGAGGGCAACTCTACAAATAATTCTTAAGGAGATTTTTCAATAATACGTACGTAGATATGATAAATCTACTCGTAGATATACATGTATGCTTTATCATGCAGAAGGCTCATTGCCTGAGCATTCCTACCGTTATTATAAAACTATTTTGCAATTTCTTTGCTGTGAATATTTTGAGGTGATGGTAATAATGAATATTAATATGAACATGGGGTAGATTGGAGCGATATTTGGTTCTAAGATTTCAGACTGCAGACAGTTTAAAGGCTGTGTTGATGAAGAGATTTTATCTGTGCTATTTTTTAAAATCCGTGCCAAATCAATATAATAGACAAAAAGATAACATATTGTATCTGTTCAAGTCACACACGTACTATACATACTAAAGGGCTTGTCTTTGATAGTACATGCATTGAATTCATTAACAGGTACCTCAGAAACCAACGACTATTTTGAAACAAACTGCAATAGATACCATCCACACTATTACTATAGATCGTATGCTATAGTTAATGTAGGAAGAGCTGAGATGACAATAATTTACTTACAGGCAGACAGAGAGACATGTAGATGGGCGGCGATTTGATACAATGTAATATGTCCATTGGGCTTAAAAACTACTCTTCTTTTCACATGTCCAGACTCAGACTCAATATAAAATTTACAATAAATAATACATCTACGAACAATCTTTTTAAAATATACAAGACGTTTCTTCGTTTTTGTTGTGTTATTGTGGTTTTTGCATCAAATCATAAACAATGTCATATAATTATATCAACCGTATGCTATAATTCAAAGCAAATGACACTTGCTTTGAATGCCCATTTATTAAAAGAATGATGTTTTAGGCCTAAACTTAGAAATAAATCAACGAGGATTTTAGTATATATAATGCACAGTTATGAGGTTAAATATAGGTTGGTGTATTGACATAAGATTGTGTACACTAAGATTATCACCATTAAAATCTATTAATTTGATTGCGAACGACATAGTTCATATAATTGTATGATATCTATTTCATTGCAAATATATAATTGTATAGTGTAGAACTTCTAATTTATATTAAATCAGTTGTTCATTGTTAAATTAAGGTAAAATAAATGTGCATGCGATTTCAGTTTTTTTTAGTAATATTAAAAATCCCATTTTGACTGAATTCTTAATATTTGTACACAAAACGACCACCTAATGTTTTATACAAAGTTCTGGAATAAATTGGGAGCACTGGCAATGCATAAGGACCAGCTTAAACAGCTTGAAACACTGAGAATCCGTTTTCGAATGTAGGTATGAACATTTCAGGGTACGAATCGGCCATATTTTCTTCGGTCTCTCGGGACTCTTTCCAAGGGTTTTGTGTCATGAATCGGGCTTGAATCAATTACTAGACATCGTAAATTATATTTGTGAGTCCTAATATGTAGCAAGATGCATTTTGGCTTCCGAAAAGTGAAAAATTGTCAAACAAAATTGTGTGTATTACGTTCGACGAAGGGGCCGGTATATTGTTTTCTGAATTATAGTCTAGAAAGACCATATAACTGAGTTTTAATGAAATGAGACTGAAACTAAGTTCCCAAAGATTGTTTGGACATAGAACAAATTCACGAACAACTTTTTAATTTATCATACAGGTCCGAAAGAAATCGCATCAACTTTTTCATTTGTGACAGGGTAGAAATAGGGTGGGTTCAGAAAGTGGCGATTTTCTCGGCATAAGCTACCAATTTCTGGCTGCTATCATACCAATTAGTTAACTACACATATCAAACTACTCAGAAAGTGCAAAAAGAATTACTCCCTCCATGTGGTAATAAAAAGTTGTCTGGCTCATGGACTAATTCTAGAGTGGTCTATAAGAAAATGTTAGGAATCTCTCTTGGAATTGAATACATTTTTTTTTATTCAAGCCCTGTTTTGCAAAACCCATGTCAGGATGTTTCTTAGTGTTTGATAAACAATAAATGAAATGCTGCATGTTGAAAAGCCAAAACCCCCACATTATCTGTAGCTCTGATACAATTCCAGGATTTGCAGTTGTTACGAGGAACAAAATGGCACTGTGGACAGACGGACGCTACTTCCTCGAAGCAGAAGACACATTAGACTGTAACTGGATTCTCATGAAACAAGGTCAGTCTTAAAGTGACATTTCAGAAAGTTTTGTCATAAATTTTACTTTTATTTTTATCTGAAAGAGCATATTTCTTTTTGAAAGTTCTGAAAATTTTAAGCCGAAATATTGCGCCGTTTACGAGAAATTTATATTTTTGTGTTAAAATTGAACAAATTGTTGTGGACAACAGTTCGGATTTATATGCAATTTATCGATTATGTCTCAACTTTAAATGCGTGTTTCTCGCTTATTGGCAACAACTTAAAAAAACTTGTAGTATTTGTACTCATTAGAATAACCAATCTTGGCATCAAGATATACTTTAAAAAATTGAAGTTGGAATGAAATGTCCCTTTAAATGTTAGAAGCAGTATTCTCTTATAGCACCAAGCATTTGGTAACTCATAGTAGTGACAGACCAATCTTTGAAGAAAAAAAATAGCTTACCCTATGTTGTAGATCAGCCTCGCATCATTATTAACCCTTTCCCAAAGGACAAAAGTTTAGGGTGATCCATTTCAAAAGTTGCCATAAATGACAAAATAGATGTTATTGAAGATAAAATTTGTGTAAAATATGGCATAGAAAATATTGAGACAAAAGGAGAAACTGCTGGTTATCAGCAGTTTCTTCTTTTGTCTCAATGTTTTCCCAAGCCTTTTCTATTAGGGACGTCAAAACCAGGTCTTGTTTGGGTAAGGGTTAAGACTGTCTCTTATTATTTAGAAATAAACCCCCGAATTTTCACAGCAACTGTGCTAAACCCATTACCTTACATAGAGTATTTTTGACTCTCTAAAGGATAAATGCGTGAGAAAACAAAGTGGAAAATGAAGAAATTGCTTGTGATAAGCAATTTCTTCATTTCCCACAACTTTTTCTAGATCTACTGCAAAAGGCCATGAAAAGTAAAATTCCATGTACTTCAAATTGTCGTCAGCAACATCATTGAATTTAGACTACCGGTAGTCTAAATTTTGTCAGTTTGGGAAAGGGTTAAATAGGGGAAACATCTTACAGTTACACAAAAACATCTTGACTTTGTTTTGTTTTTCAAGGAGTTGAAGGATATCCAGGAATGACAGAATGGCTGAGGGGAGAGTTGAGCAGTGGTGAAGTTGTAGGAGCAAGTCCATTTTTGATTGGGAGCTGTAAGTATAAGTCTTGTATTTAATCCATTGCCATATGGTAAAATTATAGATGTTTCATTTTGAAAGTTGCTGCACACCTTTACTTAAGGTAAAATTGGTGAATAATATAGCAACGAAAAAAATATGGAGTAATGGTAAAGTTCAGCCTGATCAGGGCACATTATGTTACAGTTCTTATATGTCGTGACAAAGCCATTAGAGAACACCATGAGTCTTGATCAAACTACATATGTGCAGGCTGATCTATATACATGGTGTTTTCAAATGCTTTAAGGGACCCTTTTACTAGCAAGTTATTCATTTTCCACAATAATTTCTATGGCCTTTTTTTAAAGGGTGTTAAAAGATGTTATCATGTGAGAAAGGGATAACCCATTACCATACAGTGACTCTTTTTGACTCCTCACAAGAAACTGACTATGTAAAACATTGTGGAAAATGAAGAAATTGCTTGTGACAAGCAATTTCTTCATTTCCCACAATATTTTCCATACAACAAGTTGTAAAAAAATAGTTTTTCATTCAATTTTAGTTGTTGTCAGCAACATCTTTGAATTTGGACAAGTCGAAATTTAGTCGTTTGGTAATGGGTTAAAGACACCACTCTTGTTTTTTTTCAGCCAGCTGGTTGAGCCATGTGGAGGACTTGAGTCAGTCTAATATATTGATGCATGAAATAGATCCTGATCTGATAGATAGGATCTGGATCAACCCAGATAGACCCGCACAGCCTAACACACATCTATATGTCCTGCCTGAACAGTTCTCGGGTATGTTGCAATACTTTTAACCCTTTCCCAAACAACACAATTTGAGGGTGGTCTAAATTCTAAGGTGATGCAGACAACAAAGCATAATATAATGAAAAGCTGTACATTTGAACACTGTAACACAGATAGCATTGAGAGAAAGAAGAAAATGCTGGTCATCAATGCTCTTTAGAGCCTTTATGAAGATACAAAAACCAGGAATTGTCTTGGAAAGTGTTTACTTATATATCATAATTTCAAAAATTAAATTGAATATAGGAAAATATCGAATTTTTTCGAGATTTAGTGGTACGTTTGCTGCTGTGGCAGTCTGTACTGCAGTCACCCATCCGAGTTCTTAAAAAATATGCATTCACCCTTTCCCAAATGGCAAAATTTTAGGGTGATCCACTTCAAAAACTGCCAAAAATGACAAAACGGAAGTTACTAAAGATAGAGTTTGTGTAAAATATGGCATAGAAAATATTGAGACAAAAGGAGAAACTGCTGGTTATCAGCAGTTTCTTCTTTTGTTTCAATGTTTTCCCAACCAAGCCTTTTCTATTGGGGACATCAAAACCAGGTCTTGTTTGGGAAAGGATTAAAGATTAACATTTTGAAAAAAAAATGAGGGGGGGGGGGGGGGGGGGAGGGAGGGAGACAGATTACCCAGGTGTCAGGACAGGCTACCCAAGGGACAAGTTATCCCGTGACACTGGCTTATTTCTATCAAGGGTAGAGCCAGGATTATTCCAGGGGTGGGGTGGTGGGGGGGCCCACCCCTAGATCTGCCCTTGTCTATATTACAGGAAGGAGTTGGCAAGATAAAATATCAGACATGAGAAATGCCATGCAGAATGATGAAGCTGACATGATGGTAGTCACCAGTCTAGATGAAACTGCTTATAGCTACATGCAGTCTGATCTTAGTCTACACGACCATCAGGCCTATAAACAAGAACAATTAATTGTTGGTTTTCCAAAAAACACCTTGTAACTGCAGCTTGTTGTAAGCTGCAGTTACTAGGTTTTTGTTGAAAAGCAGCATTATGTAAATATGACATTAAGTAAGCTGATAGTTAACAGTATATTACAGGAAGGAGTTGGCAAGATAAAGTATCAGACATGAGAATTGCCATGCAGGAGGATGGAGCAGACATGATGGTGGTCACTAGTCTAGATGAAACTGCTTGTACGTATCAAGTTCAGGATTACTAAGTTATGTTGAAAAAAATAAACCCTAATTTTAAGTATTTTGATTTAATAAGCTCAGCCTGAGCATGAAGTACTAAGGATTAGCCATTTGATATCGATCTTAATCTGTTTTCCTTCTGTCAGTAGTAAAAAAAAATCCTTTCCTTCTATTCCCCAAAGCATGTAGCATGGCCTTGTGGCCATCTACCAAAGAAAAGCCAAATTAGATCTATCACTGTGACACTGTCAATCTAATATCAATTTGAAATTTGAAATTGTGACTACCGTAATTGTTCTAATAAACGCCCGGGCGTTTATTAGAAAAATGTTCGATAGGAAAGTTGGGCATGGGCGTTTATTAGAGGTATTCTAATTTTGTTCGTCAAAACATGCAAATCAAATGTCAATTCATGGACTAAAATTGATAAAGTAAAAGTTTGCAAGGTTTTGTTTCAAGGACTTTCAAGGAATGAAATTTCTTCATTGTAACAGATTGGGGGACGGGAAATACTTTCTTTTGTTGCTTTTGGAAGTGTTCTTTGATTATGACTTACACGATTTTAATCCGGAATCGGGGGATGGGCGTTTATTAGAATCACCCTTTCCCACTGAAATAGTGCTTGAAATATGCATATTTTTAGCAGACATTTGGGGGATGGGCGTTTATTAGAATATGGGCGTTTATTAGAATAATTACGGTATGTTTTATTCAAGCCTTAGATTCTATTTATTGTAGTCTTGTAAACAAAAGATTGTTCTTTGATAAATTGTGGTCATGACAAAAATATGCTAACATATTGATAATTGTTATTGAAATGACTTTCTTTCCTATCGTTTGTTTCGTAGGGTTGTTCAATTTGCGGGCGAGTGACATTTCATACAACCCATTCTTCATCTCCTATGCTATTGTTGAAACAAACAGAATCAGGTAGGAGACTAGGAGTATTTTGTAGTTCTTGCTTTGAGAATTTTCTATATTTGGGACCATCATCTTGTCAAACTTACATAATTAATTGTGATAAGACTTTGATGTCAAGGCAAAGGCCATTAGTCAAGGTCAAATATCAAGGTCATTGTTTTGTAAAGAAAAAGAAGTTTTATAGAGGCATTAGGATTTTATAAACTCATTTTGTTTAACCTATTCCCACATAATGAAGATTTTAACGCCCGAAAACATGAAGGCGCTGGAAAACATTGTGGAAAATAAAGAAATTGCTTGTGACAAGCAATTTCTTTATTTGGCTTTATGTCTAACCAAGAAATACCAAAAATATGAAAAACTTTATTCCCTTGAAATTATTGTCTGCAACTTTTCAGAATTTCTTTCTTTGTCTGGCAATTGTTGATATTCTTTCCTATTCAGGTTATACATGATTGACCCTTGGTCTAAATTGACTACACAGGCATCTGAGGACCCATCCAACATCACTGTGGCAACTCATTTAAACACCAATCCCAATAATGGAGGCTGTTCTGGAACTGCTGGTGATTGTGTTGAGGTAACTTTATAATATATGAGCTGTTTTGCACAAAGGGACCAAACTGGATATATGAAACGTGTCTAGCCTAACCATTCTGCACAGATTGCACAAAGTGATTTGAGTCAAAACTTTTCTCCTTAACCCTTTCCCAAACAGCAAACTTTTAAGATGACCCAATTCAAAAGCTGCTGCTTACTACAAAAGGGATGTTTTTAAAGATAGGATTAGTGTAAAATATGGCACAGAAAATATTGAGACAAAAGGAGAAACTGCTGGTTATCAGCAGTTTCTTCTTTTGTTTTAATGTTTTCCCAAGCATTTTCTATTTGGGACGTCAAAATCCGGTCTTGTTTGGGAAAGGGTTAAGCTTTTTTCTGAATGTAGAATGTTTTTCTAGATTCGTCTACATAGTTAATTTTCAAATAGCCATATCAGGGTTACACCTGCTGGAGTCTCTCATCTTGTCTCTCATGAAGATGTATTGGTTTATAGACATTCTGGATTACCCTTTTCCCGTATGACTTGCCACATAATAAATTTCAAAGTTTATTTTTAATTATATCTTTTTCATAAATGGCATGCAAGTATCATCTGTTGGTTTGCAATAGCTAAGTTAAGTTCAAGGTCACTTGACAAGGTTTATGCAATATTTCATCGTCCAACTTTGCAATTAGTCCAATTTGAAAGATGATTTATCTACATCTAAGACAAATTGAATGTAATTATATAGACCACTTTCCATGTATTTCAGGTGTTAGAATATGATGCAGACAGTGTGCTCAGAGATGTCAATACAAGTGCAGCTTCAGCTACTAAAGTACTGCTCTCATACTCCTGTAACTATGCTGTATATTCAAGAGTAGCAAAGGTAGGCCTTTTATCTTTAAACCCTTTCCCAAATGACAACATTATATGGTCAACCAATTTGAAATCTGCTGCACATGACAAAATTAATTGTAACAAATGAAGAAATAATTCACATTAAAGCCAAGAAAATATTGAGACAAAAGGAGAAAATGCTGATGATCAGCATTTTCTTCTTTTACCTCAATGTTTTCTCAAGCGTTTTCTATTAGGGACATCAAAACCAGCTAGGTCTTGTTTGGGAAAGGGTTAATTATGCTGATTTCGTTTAAATATTGATATATTTTTCACATAGAGTAATATCCTGTTCTTCTCATTGTCCAGAGCAACAGATATCATGGGGTAAAGGTATTCTAAACTTATTGTATCAATTCCAAATTATTTGTTGTGGATAGATCTACTTGTTGGAATCGTCTTTACAAGATGGTTCCAATGAGTATCTTTAATATAGGGTTTGATATACAATTAGGAAAATATTTTGTAGAGTGTCTGATGTTTTAAAAGCATTATAAAATTATATTTTCATGTACCAATAAAAGTTTTCTTCAAAATCTTGGATGTTATTTGTTTTGCAGGAGAAGATAATACAGAAGAATACTCCCATAGCCACAACAAAGACCAAGAAAAATGCAGTGGAAAGACAGGACATGAAAAATTCACATGTAAGTAATTTTTTCCTTAGGTCAGTTTGCCTTTTTTTTTTAATTTTCTTCATTTCCGTCTATCTTTTCTACACAAAGAGACTAAAAAAATGTTGAATGCCATTTGCTTGAAATTGTCGTCTGAATTTGAACCAGTCTAAAGCATTGCTGTCTGGTGATATTTTAATCTACAGTCAACACTCGTTATGTCGACATCGGAATAGTTGAATTTCCGCTTAAGTCGAAGTTAAAGTCAGGCCCCGTCCTCACCAATGGATATCAACATGTTAAATAAAATAATTTCGAAATAAATATAGCCATTGAAATTTAGTAAGAAAAGGATTGAAATTGCTCGTTTCGAGCAATTTCTTTCCTTTTCCTACTATATTTCAATTATTAAGGCACTTGGCGAGCAACGAAAATGGTCAAATGGCATTCAATTCGAAATTGAACAAAATCGGATGAGTCGAACTCCTGATATGTCGAGATCATTTGACGGCCCTTCTGACTTCAACACAACGAGTGTCGACTGTACTTGTTATATTTCAGATCAGAGATGCAGTGGCCCTGATATCATTTTTGGCTAAACTTGAAAGAGAGGCAAGTCTATTTTCAATTACTAAACACTTTTCCAATTGACAAAGTTGTAGAGTGCTGCAATTTGAAAGCTGCTGTAGACGACAAAATGGGTGATAATAAAGATTGGATTTGTGTTGAATAGAAAACATTGAGACAAAAGGAGAAAATACTGATTATCAGAATTTTCTTCTTTTGTCTTGATGTTTTCTCAAGCTATTTCTATTAGAGACGTCAAAACCAAGTCTTGTTTGGGAAAAGGGCTAAAGCTATGTCTGTATCATTTTATCTCTAAAAGAAATTTCTATGAATAGTGTCTAGGTATATCTTTTAATTTTATTTAAGAATTTCCCAAACAAAACGAAGCTTTTGAAGTTTGTAATAGGGATTGCTTGGGAAAACATAGAGACAAAAGAAGAAACTTCTGATAACCAGTATTTTCTCCTTTTGCCTAAAACTTTGCATCAAACCCAGGTCTTGTTTGGGAAAGGGTCAATGTTTTCATCCTTGACCATGACTTCAATGAGAAATAATTACAAATGCCTTATTTTGCCCCATATTCAAAGATGAGGGAGGGGCACATTGTTTTGATCTTATGTTGGTCTGTTTACCTGTCTGTACATCCATTCATCTGTCTGTCTGTAACTTAACCCTTTCCCTAATAAGACCTGGTTTTGACTTCCCTTATAAAAATGGCTTGGGAAAATATTGAGACAAAACAAGAAAGTGCTGATGACCAGCAGTTTCTCCCTTTGCCTCAATATTTTCTATGCCATATTTTACACAAATACAGCCTTTTTCAACATTCATTTTGATGTCGCATTTGCTTTTGAAATGGATTATTGCCGTTTGGGAAAGGATTAACATGAAAATTTAATGTGATAAGGAGTCGGCACATTTATGTTTCTCAAGTACATCTAGTTTTCATATCAATTTTAGGTTAAAGCTGGTATTGAGTGGACTGAACTTTCTGCTGCTGAAGATCTAGAAAAATACAGAAGGTAAACTCAATGGTTCAGGGTGTACAACGTTCGAACTGCATTATGGGTAATTTCGGCTCCGCCGTGGAGGATTTTGTTGAAAATTTCCTCGACTCGGGTAAGTGTTTATCAAATATTTTCGCCAATTCACGACCGATTTTGAAAAACTAACGTGGAGTGCCCCCGCCTTAACGAAAGCAATCATCTGATGTTAATGTCACGTCCCTGCACACAGTAATAAAAAAGTTATTGAAGAACGAAATTTGGAAAACGCGTTTTCTGATGGCACCACCGTGGAGAAATTTACAATGTTTTTGAAGAAAACGAGCTAAAATACCATTGTCCGGGTACGAAAGCATGCTGTGTGTTATCAGAACGAGCCTAACTGCGGTCCGCCTGACCATAACCCTAAAAAATCTGATCGAAACCGTGAATTTTAAGCAGTTTGCAAAATTGCTCCGCCGTGGAGAGTGCAATAAAAAGCTCCGCCGTGGAGTAAAACATGTTAAAAGACATAGATTGTGCTTTGCCACCGATAGGAAACGGATCGAACCATACAAATGCATCTTTGTATATCACCCTATTATCTTACTTAGATCATGCCCATTTAGGTAGTAAGACCGTAAAAATTATAAACCATGGTGTCTCAAAATGCAATCCATTCTTCTAGTGCAACAACTCTATGAATCCTATACCGATTTCCATGTTTTCACATATGAGTATGTAAGTACGGGAGAGTGGGTCTATCTGTTACACGGTGCAAATAGTTACACCTACAACTGCACGACAATGACCTCACGCACAATGTTCTAACTTTCATGAAATGGTATCTTTTTTATTTTACTTTTACATAAACTTCTCAAAAGTCAACCTTGGAGATTTAAATAAAAAATTCAAATTAAAATTGAAAATCTGATGATCGTATGAAGGTAAATTGTCTTCAAAATTTCCATTTGACTCCGTTCACCCGGGTAGCTGATCCTACATTATAAATGTGTTTTCAAAGAAAAAATGAATCTATGTTTCTTTGAAATCGATCTTTTCTACAAATGCCACACTGTTTAGCAATGAGATTATCTGAAAGTTCAAAAATGCGAATGGGGCAAGTTGTTACATATGGTTTGGGCTAAGTTGTTACACTGTAATGATACAGTAGGCCTATTATGAATTTGTTTGGTTTCGTAATACAAAGCGTATTCTTCTTTTCCTGCGATGATTTCTAGCGGTTTTGTGCTTCAAACACAGTTAACCAAGTTTTCTTCTCTGGGCGTAATAAAAAGGCCCCCAAGATATAAGAAACGCGTTGCGGAATAGGGTCGTGATGGTAAATGGTAGAGACACCGACCTTAACAGGTAGGACGAACTGCCCATGATGACCAGAACCGAAACGTTTAGCCCTATAATGATTTGCTGAATTTGAAATGGTCAATCTATCTATCTGTGTGGCCATCCTGGATCCGCCCTTGCTACCCAGGTTCGTCAAATATGACTGACTTCCGGATGCCATATACCTGAAAATGCCTCAATCAACGACTTCAAAGTTGGTTACAATTATTTCGTTCAGGGTCACATTAGGTCTTGTCCCAGGTGTACCTATTTTACAAAAAAGAGTGGAAGATTTATATAAAAATCCTTTAAAATTATTCTAGTCAGCCATGATTCATGAGAACTATCAGCACGAGTTTTTATAGATCTTTTGAAACATGAAAAGACAAACCAGAAAAAGCACCGATTTCTTTGATGGGATTTGATTATCATATAAAAGTGAATATATTGCTGTAATGCTTCAGAAACAGACAATCCAGCCCCCATGTAACTATTAAGGGTTATTGATGGCTAAATCACATGTTAACCATATGACATTATGTAAATGTATATAAAATGTGTATCAATACTGGTTAAGCTATGGTTAGAAAAAGAATTTGCAGAAGTAATTGCACCCTGTTTTATTCCAATAGGAATACGTTTTCAAATAAACAAGTACATTTTCAACTGTGTAATTGAAAAGAATATAAAGCTGTAACATTAATCTTTTACTGAATCATCGGAGGCCTTCCACATCATGTAAATTTTATTAGTTGCTCTTGGAGCAAAAACATTACTGGTTAAAACTTGGAAGGGCAACTTTGGGTGCTTTACCGCACGGGTTCTAGACTTCTTTCTTTTTCCTAACATTTGGCTTGACCTTTATTGCATGTCATAGTGTCACTAATGACAGTGCATAGACAATGTGACCAAATAGTAAAGAAAACTGGCAATGAGTACGTGTATACCTATTTTGGCTTCCATAAATGTAATTTTGTAAATAAAAGAAATATTTATATTTAATCTATATTTTTTTTTCAATGAGTTTTTGGGCATGAATATTGCTTTAGGTCTGTACTGAATGTTACTCTTGATTTTACTGAATTAAGGAGCATAACCAAATTCTTACTGGAAACAAGTTTTGGACAAAAACATCACCTTCATCAATTATATGCATTAAATGACATTGTTACTAGTTTTTTTGATATCTATGTAATTTAGCTCAAAGTAAGAGGAAACACGTAGCACGTTTTTGTGATAATATGGTATCTTGACAAAGACTCCAACATATTTAACTTTGGAATTCAGTTTTACTCTTTTCTCAAATCTTACCTAAACATATGCACATTTTAATGATTAATTAAATAATAAAAAAAAAACATTCACAATAATTTCCCCAAATACTTTTTCTGGTATGAATGTAATGCTTTATGTGTCTCGGAGCAAATTCAATTGACAGATTTTGAAAATACATAAAACTAAGGTTTTGGGACAGATGAAAATGGGGACATGTTTGGTGTCATAGTGGGAATAAGTCAATGTGCCTTTTTGTAATCAAGTTTTGATTATCTAAGATACTAATTGCATTTTCATAGCTTGTATATGGTCCATTATCACCATGCAGAATTAAAAGAAAATTCAAGTGTGGGCAGAAATCCCCTTTCAAAGATAATTTACTTTCATACGATTTTTTCAGATTTTCAATTATAACTTGTATTCTTATTCTAATCTTCAAGATTGACTTTTGAGAAGTTTATATAAAAGAAAAATAAAAGATAAAAGATACCATATCATCAAAGTTAGAACATTGTGCGTGAGGTCATTGTCGTGCAACTGTAGATGTAACAACTTGCCCCGTGTAATAGATAGACCCGGTCTCCCCTACTAACATATTCATACATGAAAACTTGGAAATCGGTATAGGATCAACGAGATTGTAAATTAATATAAAAAAACTTTGTGAGCTGCCTTAACCATTTCCTAAACAAGACATGGTTTCGGTGTTTCTAGTAGGAATATATTTCGATAACATTGAGGAAGAAGAAGAAATTGCTGATTATCATTTTCCAAAAATATTTTCTATGTTGTAATATTCACATTTCTTCTTATGATTTCAATTTTGTTGTTGTCTCCAACTCTTTTTAAATTTAGACAGTCTAAACTTGGGTCGTTCGGGAAAAGGTTAAAAACCATTTTATTTGAACGGCGAACCACTTAAATTGTACAAATACAGAGACGCATGAAAATCAACGGAAAATACCAAATACGTAAAATCTTGTGATTGCAGGCATATAAAGTTATTCTAAATTATGAGTTATTTTAAAAGCGTTTGGGAGTACTCTTCGAGTAAAGCATTAAAACAATAGGACGTTAACTGTGTCACGTCAAGTCTACATTTTACGATCTTACTACGTAAATAGGCATGACCTAAGTAAGATAATACATAGGTGATATACAAAGATGCATTTGTATGGTTTGATCCGTTTCCTATCGGTGGCAAATCACAGTGTATGTCTTTTAACATGTTTTACTCCACAGCGGAGCTTTTTATTGCACTCTCCAAGGCGGAGCAATTTTGCAAACTGCTTAAAATTCACGGTTTCAATCAGATTTTTGAGAGTTATGGTCAGGCGGACCGCAGTTAGGCTCGTTCTGATAACACACAGCATGCCTTTGTACTTTTACAATGATATTTTAGCTCGTTTTCTTCAAAATCATTGTAAATTTCTCCACGGCGGTGCCATTAGAAAACGCGTTTTCCAAATTTCGTTCTTCAATAACGTTTTTATTACTGTGTGCAGGGACGTGACATCAACATCCGATGATTGCTTTCGTTTATGCGGGGGCACTCCACGTTAGCTTTTCAAAATCGGTCGTGAATGGGCGAAAATATTTGATAAACACTTACCTGAGTCGAGGAAATTTTCAATAAAATTCTCCACGGCGGAGCCGAAATTACCCATAATGCAGTTCGAACGTTGTACACCCTGATGGTTGGCACAAATCTTTTGTTTAACTTTTTCAAAAAAGCATAAATTGACTATTTAAATCAGAAAACTGACAACATCATGTATGTTAAAGAAAGGATCTGTGAACAAGAATACACAGAAAAAATTTAGGCAAAATTAGAAAATGTGAATATATATTGTGGAATATAATAGAATACAGTCATATTGAAATTAGAAAAAAATCACAAAAGTTAACTCTGCATTGACAAGGAATCTAGGGAATATCTGGGTATCAAAATAAGTTGGAGAGTGAGGCAAATACTTTGTTTGGTCATTCAATATTTGGATTAAAGTATTTGAAAATGAAAATTTACAAAAAAAGCATTCTTAATGAGTGTGCTTCTTTGCAAAAGTTAGGATGATACATCATTACAAAGTCACATTATTACCACCTATGAATTCTGTTACTTGTGAATTAAGCTGCACTTTACTCTATTTTTAGCAAGCCTTGACTTTATGTCTGGAGAGCTAATGTCTCAGCCTTAGTGTCGGCTTCGCTTTCCGTCTTGTCCTGTCTGCGTTGCGTCTTCAAAAACTTTAACCTGGTCTATATCTCAGGCACTATTAGAGATACAGCCTTCATACTTCACACATGGATACATCCTGCCAAGACCTTTCATTTGGGACCATGACCTTTGACCTAGTGACTTTGACCTTGGAGTTTGACTTACTTTTAAAAAAACTTTTACCTGGCCTTAATCTCATGCACTTTTATAGATACGGTCTTGATATTTCACATGTGGATATCTCATGCCATGACCTTTTGCGTTAGATAATGACCTTTGACATAGTGACATTTGACCTTTGGACAAGCTCTTGTGTAGGTGAGCTACGTTGTCCGCAGACAACATTTGTTTCATACAACAACAATATAACTCTTGAATAAGTTTCAACAGTATCTCAGGGTCTGGTCCTAACATTGCCATTATGGGTGCCATTATACACTATAGTGTCACAAATCTTCCTGTTAAACCTTTTTTTAAGGTTGAACACCTGTGATATGGCCATTTCGAGATTTACGATAAGTCAGATTTTTTAGGGTGATATGGTAAATATTTTGTGATTTCCGATTGCTACAAATAAGTTGCAAAGAAGAAACATTCCACATGCTGAATGATTACGATGTCACTGGAAATTTGTCGACACCATGTGAGTCTCTATTACGAATATTCTACCTTAAATAAGAAATGTACATTCTCAATTTTGATGTAATTGTTTGATATTTTCAGACAACAGCAATATGACGCAATCCCAGTTAAAGGGGACAATTGATGTCTCCGGCCTTTAATATGTTCTAGTTGCAAATAGTCAACATTATATAAATGCCCACCACATTTATTTTCATCCAACACCTATAACTAAAAAAATAATCTATAATTAACGTTCGTAAGAACCCCATTTCTTATGAAAATCTTGTGACAATCAAACAAGGGGGTACAAAAAACTATGTTTCTGGGTATAAATTCTAACTTTCAAACCAAAAATGTCAATTTCAACAATTAATTATCTTAACAGAACTGTCCCAATCCTGTGCAGAACACATAGAGCTCCAAAACGATACCAAGATTTATATAAAAAATGTAATCCAAAATTTGTAGAAAAGCCTCGAGTCGTTGTCTCCAAAATTCAAAAACGTACGGGACACTTTCTTTAAAGCTAAGAAACACTGACATAAATATACATCTAATGCATCAATCAAGCGTAATCTACTTCAGTATAAATATATAATATCAAAATAAAGTCGTATTTTGATATACCTTTGTCAGTATTTTTACAAAATCAACATGATTCTTAAACAATTTACCGTAATTTTAACCCCGTAACGTACGAGGCAAGAACTAAAGTAACTGTAGTTAAAAATGTGTAGTTATAAATAGTTTAATTCTTCAAGTAACATCACTATTCGAAGTCTCTTCAAATATGATAAAAAGAATTATACCGATTACTATAATAGCATTGATACAGTAGGCCAAATAAAGTTTGGTACACATTAAAAAGTGACGTACGAGTCCATAACGTTCGAGACAATTTTTAGTTTTCAGTTTTTTAATTGCTGAAATGGAATGTTTCATGTGCTTTATTTATGTACTTTGGGTTCCTTAATGGCCCCAGTTTAAGCAAAATAGACTTTTAATGCACATAATAGACTGTACACGTACTCGTACTAGTCTCGTACGTAATGGTATTATAATTACGCTTAATTGAAACTATTTTTACAATATTGAGGAAAGTTCCACAAAATATGCCGGTTTTGTTGATATATATAGGAATATATTCATATCCATATACATTACACTAGATTGATGCATTAAAATAGATTATTTCAGTGTTTCTTACCTTTATAAAAAGTGTCCTGTACGTTTTCGTATATTGGATCCATCAGATTTAAGGATGTCTAGCAAATTTTGGATAACATTTCACTTAATTAAGCAGTAATTACACATACCTCATGTGTCAAAACAATATGAACATCTCAACTTTTATAAATTGAAATTAATTTGGCTAGGAAGTAAAACAACACACCCAGATGGCTTATAGAGTTGTATTTATTTTCATTTATTCATTTCATTATAATTTTTTTTGACAAAGTGTCTGGCAAATGGATATTGCCTAATAATATTATGATTTGATTGAAAAGGTAATAACACAGAGGCTGTGGTATTAAAGAAAAGAAAGCACATTGCGTACGGGACAAGCTGTAGTTACGTTCGGGACAGACCAGTTTTAAACTATTGTTGATTTGTAATAAATCATTGACTTTCCACTTCTGCATATCGATTAAGGGAATAACGCATTGCTTTTGTTTAATAATACAAGAGAAAATTAAAGGTTGTTTGGTGTATTTTAGAAGAGTTGGAAGTAGTCAACGTTCTAAAAAAAGGAATTGTACAAGGATAGCCGTTTTTTATTTTCATTCGCATAAGTACAATTCACCATTTTCACCCATATTGTCAATTGATTCACATTTTACAAACAAATACTCATCAAAATGTATCGGATTTATTATTCTTTAGGCATTACTTAATGGGAAATTAGACACACATTTCACAAAGGGGTCTATTTAAAATATGCATTTTTTTATGCACACATTCGATCATTTAACATTCTATAACTCCAAAACTAGGCAAGCCCACTTGACAAAACAAGAGAAATTTGCGCAGAAGATGTGATCCATGAAGAAAATTTGTCCAGAATGAGTGAATAGTAAAATGAAAAATTTCGAAAAAAATTTAGTCAATTGTCCACTTTAACTGGGATTGCGTCATATAACCGTGGACTGAGTTTCAACAGTATCTCAGGATCAGGTTCAAATGGCGCCATAATACACTATAGCGTAACAAACCTTACATACAAACCTATAATCAAATCAGAAATTTATTTGCTAGATTTTGATATATTTGTTTGATATTTTCAGACAACAACAATATAACCGTGGACTAAGTTTCAACAGTATCTCAGGATCAGGTTCAAATGGTGCCATAATACACTATAGTGTAACAAACCTTACTGACAAACCCATAACTACTTCAGATATGTATCTGCTTGATTCTGGCGGACAGTACTTGTGAGTACTTTGATCATGGGGGAATATATTGCTGCTTTTAAACAAAAATCTCGTTTCTGCAGCTTATTTCAAGCTGCAGATATGAGAATTTTTGTTGAAAAGCGACAGTTACTCACCATATTCACTGATATTTGCATTTAAGGTTTTCAAAACAACACAATTTTTGACTGATCCAATTTGAATTTGAAAACTGTTATATGCAAAAAAGAGTGTGAAATGGTCTGTTGCAGAAATGTACTTTATTTATTGAAAATTGATATGATTAGATCTACATTTGGACAAATATTTACAAAAATTTATACAAAATGGTGTGCTCTGCATAAACTTACAAATCAAATTCTTAATAAAGATTCTCTTAGTTGTGAAACATAAATGATTACACTGTTCCAATTTTAAAACTGCTGCAGACGAAAAATAAAGGATGGAATTGTAAGTAATTTAGCACAGAAAATATTGAGGCAAGGGAAGAAAATCCTGGTTACAGCCATTTTTATGCCCTTTCATAGAAAGATAGGGGGAATTTTGTTTTACCCATGTCAGTCTCTCTGTCTGTCTGAAACTTAACATTAGCCATTTGGGGGGCATTTGTGTTTCACAAACACATCTATGATCTTGTTGTTGTTTGCCCCAATGTTTTCCTAAAAATTCTTTTCCATTAGCGACATTAGAAACAAGCTTTATAGGGAAAAGGACGAAGTGATGTCACATTTGCCAAAAATAAATAATAATTATCATTGAAAAAGTGATTTCAAAGATGTATGTGTATGAAACAAATATATTTGCAATGATTTCCAGTTATAGAAAACAAAGTACCAAAAACTGTAATGAGAAATGACCTGATGATAATAGGTGTTTATTTTCGCTTGTGATCTTTTCCAGAGATGGGACAACTGATGTGACTAGAACTTTACATTTTGGACAACCAACAGAGTATGAAAAGGTTTGAACTTCTGTGTTCCAGCCAGCGCAGAGCAGCTTAAGCCTTTAAATATTAAAAACTGAATAAAAAAGAAGTTGTGGTTTCAATTTATGAATGTCTACCCAACCATATTCTACCAACTTTACGGTTAAGGTAATTCTTCCCTAATGAGATTCATGAGATGGAATTTTTTGTGCGACATCATTAACATTCGCTAGGATCCAACCTATTTGGTTAACATAGTATATATTTGATGATGGAACTTTCCACTGCTGAATGTTTACAAAACCATCCAAATAATTCATAGATTGCGTGAATCTCAGTAGGGATAGACTACCTTAAATATGTGATCCTAAATTCTCGATTCTACTGTTAGCAGTATGTGCATAGATCTTGGAACCACTGCCCTTTGGATCTACAATCGCAAATATACCTATCTTATAAACCACTTGATGAATGGAATTAGGAGAATTGCAAGGTATTTTTGCTCAATGAAAGTCTGTTACCTGGATTCCTTCAATTCTTATTCACTCTTATTTATTAGATGTAAATTTCCTTGATTGTCAGTATTTTTTTTAACCCATTACCACACAGTGACTCTTTTTGACTCCTCACAGGATAATGGCTTTGGAAAACATTGTGGAAAATGAAGAAATTGCTTGTGACAAGCAATTTCTTCATTTCCCACAATGTTTTCTACATAAAAAGGTAAAAAAATATTACAATTAAGAGTACAGTTATCTATCCATCAGGGTCTGCACTATATACATGTACATTTAGTTGTTTTTTGTACATTTCAGGAGTGTTATACCAGAGTATTGATGGGACATATAGACCTGTTCCAGTTACATTGGCCTAGAGGCTTGTATGGTATGTAGTCCTCTAGTAACACAACTACATTACATGTAACTCTTTCCCAAGCGAAATATTACCTTCGACATCCATAAGGAAGACAGCCTTAAAACAATGAGA
Source organism: Fragum sueziense (assembly GCA_963680895.1). Lineage (NCBI taxonomy): Eukaryota > Metazoa > Mollusca > Bivalvia > Cardiida > Cardiidae > Fragum > Fragum sueziense. The sequence goes on along the minus strand of OY804595.1, from coordinate 30,909,984 downwards.
GAAGGAAATTTTGTCCTTAAACTTTGGGACTGTAATTAAATGAGCTTTCATATTTTGCTGTATTTCTGATGACAAAATCTTTTATTTCCTGTGATACAGATGTCAAGGTCATCAATCAAGGTCATTATAGATCTATAATGGTAATGTTTTATAACTATTTTCAAAGGGTACCATTTAAGCATTCTTATAGTGATCCCAGAGCTTGCCATAAAGGTTTTGGGGCAGCATAGAACAAGATAGGCATGTATGTGCTGTCTTTCTGTTTTCTTCTTTCAAAAAAATTCTTTCAATAATCAAATTTTATCCTCTCCACTGGTTAAGATGTCCTTTGTATATCACAAGGTTTGGCAAATGTTGAAACAAAAGAATAAAATACCATAGTTCATGCCAATTGCAAAGTAAAGTATTAATATTAAAAAAAATACAATGTACATGTACTCTTGCACATTACACACATGTTTCAGGACGTGAGATAGAATCGTTTGCTCGTGCTCCTCTTTGGAAGGCTGGTTTAGTATACAGACATGGTACTGGTCATGGTATAGGAATGTTTCTTAGTGTACATGAAGGTATGTTGATTTGATTTACTCTTTCCTAGGTGATATGTTGGTTTGAAACAATTTGAAAAAAAAAATTGAAAGAAAAGAAGATGATGATATCCAGCATTAGTCTTTCCTTTCTCTCAAGGTTAATATGTTATGCTTTCACTTTGGCATATTCTTGTTGTAATCCAACTTAAGAGTATTCTGTCTTTGAAATTTAAATTTTTGAATGAATGTTTCTCTTTTTGTCCCTTTCAAGACCTTGTGATGACTCACCTAATGGAAAATGCTTTGGAAATCATTAAGAGAGAATAGGAAAATGTTGATGATGCTTCTTTTGCCTTGATATTAATAAAATCAGTATTTGTCATTACCATCTATTTTGTCATTAATTAACAGCATTAAAATTAGCCCAGCTGTTTGGGAAAGGTGTAAACAATGATTTCAGTTAAAAAATGTTTTAACCCTTTCCCAAAGAAGACCTTCTTTTTACGTCCCTATGAGAATAGGTTTTGAAAAACATTGAGACAAGAGAAGAAAATGCTGATAATCAGCATTTTCTCCTTTTGCCTTGATATTTTTTGTTCTAAAGATTGTACAATGGACACAAGTTGCATGTTCATCTTCATTCATTTTGTTGTTTGCAACAAGATTTGAATTGATTTTGTTCAAATTTGGGCAGTTTGGGAAAGGGTTAATTGACTTTCACTGGTCAGTTTATTTTCATTATTTACAGGACCAGGCAGGATCTCTGGTATCAGAACACAATATGCCATGGACAATATCCTGGATGATGGACAATTCTTCTCTGATGGTGAGACTTTTATCTTTTTTTTAATCCTTTCTGTAACAGCGAAATTTAAGGATGATCCAATTAACCCATTACCAGACGGAAAATTTTGGACTGATCCAAATTCAAAGGCATTGCAGACGACAATATCAAGTGTGTGGATTTTTAAATTTTTTGGTGTTTTGTGTAGAAAACATTGTGGGAAATGAAGAAATTGCTTGTCACAAGCAATTTCTTCATTTTCCACTTTGTTTTCAAAAGCCTTTATCTTGTGGGGAGTCAAAAGGCGTCAATGTGTGGTAATGAGTTAAAAAGCTGCTGCAGATGATAAAATGGATGTGGAGTAGCAAACGGTTTGTATAATTAGTGTCTTTAAAACTGGATCAGCCTGAAATTTTAACAATTTCAAAGTGAAATCCTTTATAAATCAGCAAAATGTGAGACTAGGAAATCCAGATTTAAAAGAAATACAAGTTAATTGGTCAAATTGAACTGAAAGGAGTGGCAGGCAGTACACGTTTCTTATAAGGTCAAAACTCAATATAACAGGAAATAGGTGAAAAGGAGAAAATATTGATCACCACTTCTTCCGCATTCTTACAGTTTTCAAAGATTTTCTTTGCTATGTTCATTAATACAAGGTTTCGTTTGTGAAAAGTTTATAAGACTTTACTTTGTGGATTCTGTGACTTTAATTCAGAAAAATGGAGTAAGTGCTACTTTGAAAGAACTTTATCAGAAATAATTGTGATGTTATGATATATTTTGTAAGTCTTTAATCCTTTCCGAAACAATCAAATTCTAGAGTGTTCCATATTGAAAGATGATACAGTACACAGACAAAAAAAGAACAGAAAATATTGAGACAAAAGGATAAAATGTGGTTTATCAGCGTTGTATTCTTTTGTCTCAATGTTTTCGGAAGCATTTTCTATCAGGGGCATGAAAACCAAGGCTTGCTTTGTAAAGGTTAAACAACAAAGTCAGTGTTATGTTATATTTTGTTACTGTTTAACCCATTCCCAAAATGTGACGCCTTTTGACGCTCTACAAGTTGAAGGCTTTGGAAAACATAATGGAAAACAAATAAATCGCTTCTGACAAGCAATTCCTTCCAATTTGAACAATATGTTCCAGTAGGAATGACAAAAAATGGTAAAATTTCATTCACTTGAATTTGTCGTCCGCAGCATCTTTGCATTTGAGCAAATCTAACATTTTGTCGTCAGATACTGAGTTTTAATACATTATTGCAATTTCAGAGCCAGGTTATTATGAAACTGGTAAATTTGGCATAAGACTGGAAAATATTGTCATGGTTACCAACTCCTCATTACAGGTACATATCTATAGTTGTGCTTTCTTTTAACCCTTATCCAAACAAGACCTTGTTATCATTTCAAGCAGGGACTTGATATATCTCCTTTTGCCTCAATATTTTCTATGCAATATTTTACAGTAATCTCATCTTAACCAACTGCCATTTTGTTGTCTGCAGCAACTTTCAAATTGGACCACCCCATTATTTTCTCGTTTGGGAAAGGGTTAAGCGTCATGCAACTGTTTATCAGATGACTGCTACTACTTAAGACTTGTCAAAAAGGAATGTTTTAGGTACAACACTTTTTTAGATTCAATGTTTTTCCCTGACCTTTTCCCTTTTCGCATTCTGTTAGACCGTGTTTACTTAAGATCAATGGGCATAGAACATGATTCAAATACATCTAAAAACTGTTCACAAAATTAAGAAAAATCAAACTCCACATTGCAAGAGAAGTTTTGTTTGTAAATCTAGTTATAGAATTTATTACAAAATTGTATCCTAAAGTTTGAGACAAGCAAAAAAATACCATTGAGATTGTGAAAGCTTAGATCAAAATGTATTTATATGCAGGCTGATCTATAAAGATCTTTTCCTGTGCTAAAGGCCAAGACATAATGATTTTCATGACAATAGATCGGTTTGCCATTTGTAACCCATTCCTACACATTGACGCTTTTTGACTCCCCAAAAGATAAGATAAAGGCTTTGGAAAACATTGTGGAAAATGAAGAAATTGCTTGTCACAAGCACTTTCTTCATTTCCCGACAATGTTTTCTATCCTCAAAGACCGAATGCATTTAACTTTTGTTCACTAAAAATTGTCGTCTGAAACACCTCGAATTTTGACCATTCTAAAATGTTGTCATTTGGTAATGGGCTAACCATACTATTTGACCTCCGAAAGTTTTAGTTCATTGGCGATCTTAGACTGATTGTCACCCCTGGGTATTGGTGTAAGTAAGCATGGAGTAGTTTCATGGGCGTTAACCCCAGTCTTAAGTCTTAGGCGTGGTAACATGCTTCTTAATGTCAAATGGTAAGGTTAAAATATCATGAAGAGGTCTTTTCTCATATTTTCTTGAAAGATAGTTAACTATGCAGAGATGATTGTCGTGTTGTTGTTTTTTTTTCAGAATACATTTGACGATCTACAGTTTCTCACATTTGAACACATAACACTGGTGCCGTATGAACCTCATCTGATCAAGTACGACATGTTGACCACAACGCAGATTGACTACCTTAACAACTATCACAGACTGGTGGAAGAGCGAGTAGGTCCAGAGTTACTGAGGCAAGGACAGGCGGACGGGTATAACTGGATGGTGGCCAGGGTTAGGCCTGTAACCCAATATGGCCCGGTATCGGGTGCAAGATCTATTAATTTTGCGTTTTTATCTCTTGTGTTTTGCTGTGTGCTGTGTTTTGTTTGATCGCCCACTGTAACTCAAAATAGTCCTTATCTAGTGTAACGTCAATTGATTACCAACCGTTTTAATGTGTGTCGTTTGTGTTTTCATGTTTGCTGCTATTAGTTTTTTTGTCAATGAATTCCTGCTTTTTAACAAAAACCTCGTAACTAAAGCTGTAGTTACGAAGATTTTGTTGAAAAGCAACGCAATATCAGTGAGTTACTAAGGCAAGGACATACGGACGGGTATAACTGGATGATGACTAGAGTCCGTCCTGTAACACAATCTGGCCCGGTATCCGGTGCAAGATCTATTAATTTTACATTTATGTCTCTTGTGTTTTCTTTTTTTTTTTTTTGATGTTATTTGTTTTTAATCAATAATTACCACTATATTGCGGACATAATGATAGACGGACGGAATATTTACTATGGATGATGGCCAGCAAGTTAGTCCATTCGAAATTTTCGGAACCTTGCAATGTCGAGTACAATGAAGTTTTATTTTTCTTTGTATTGTATAGGTGCTCTAGAGCAGATCTAGCTTTGTTGCCAGAATGGCAACCTTGAGGAATTCCCAAAATCGGCAAAAATCCAAGATGGCCGCAAAACGCAACTGGAAAAATCAACTTTTTGTCAAATTGTCCTAAATTGACGCGAAAAAATGTGTAACTAGGGGTTCTTTGGTATGCTGAATCCAAATCTGATGATAATTAACGTATTTGGATATCAGAAATATACTAAAATAGAGATGGCCGCCGGAAGCCATCCTGAAAATTACAATTTTATGATATTTGTCTTTAGATGGCCTATTTTCACATAATTATGAATCAAAGTTCAATTTGATTCTTCATCTGGCATTTGAATCAACCTGATGTATATAAAATTCCGACATGGCCGCCACATGCCATTTTTAAAATGATTTCTAGTTAAATACTGGTATAAAATGTGGCTAGATTTTGATATTTTTCTGTATTTTGTTGCTTTTACATTTATTTCGAACGCAAATTTTTATATTCAATGTAGATGCTACGCATTTTCTGAATGTAGAAATAAAAATAATGAATATGTAAACTAGTTGCCATCTTGAAAAAGAGCGGAAAGTAGGAGATCATTTAAGCAGAACATACCGAGGTTGCAATTTTGCTCTCTTTGCCGACGTAGACTTTTAAAATATCTTAAGGGGGAATGCTCCAGTTTCCTAATTTTTTTCCCAATAATAGATTTTTTTCACATAATTTTATGTTGAAATTACATGTTATTACCAATTGAAAAATAAAATAAAAATGGATGGTCAGCGATCTTCTTTGAATTTTATAGGCATTCGTATCACATACCCCTACATAAAAAATGCACAATTTCTTGCACCTGTCCAAGGTCACTAAAATGCTAATAAAATGCTGTATATTGATCGTTTAGTCCGGAAAATGGATTTAAAGTAACGTCTTACATTTAATAAGAACAGAAAACCCAAAATATGTGCTTCTATAAATGCGTAAATGTATAAAACAGCATGCTCACGTGTTCGGTTAGATCAACGAAGCTGGAGTGTTTTATGACAAAATTTGCATATTTTCGGAAATATTTCAAGTTCTACTTAATAGAATTTGATGAAACTCCCTCATTGTATTAAGCAGCATGTCCTGGTAATAATTCAAAAAGAAAATGTATAGGTCAGCGCACTTATTAGTGAATTACAGCAATTTTTATTAGCTACACATGAAAAAAATGACGCAAAACGGTGGTAACTGCATATACACTTACGACTGTCTTGCTCTAAATAATCAATTTCCATCTTGAGGAAATCAGTTTCACATAATAAATACATTTTTACCGTCGAAAATGGTAAATTGTAATGATGTATTATTTTATTGAAAATATGGTAGCGAAACATATTGGTACGAAACATATAATTTACTACAGTAACGACCGAGTGTTCCGAAGAACTGGAGCATTCCCCCTTTATAAACTTATGTTTATTTCAACACATTCTATCAAAATACTCTTGACATTTCGTTTCAAAGAGCGCTAATTGAAATATTTCCAGTGATTTATCGTATATTTTTATTGTGCATGTAAGATTAATTTGAAGATGTTTTGCTGAAAAAAATCAAATTTTTGTATGCAGAATAATTAGTTTATTGTTAATAACGGTACTTTTTATTTTTGCTAGCACTAAATGCATATCTAAACTTTAGTAAACATGCCACCAGTTGTCATACTGTGAAATGAAAATTAAATCTGCGCTGTAGTCTTCAGATATGTCTGTGTGTGTCACTTAGTTTATATCATTTATGGTCACCAGTTGCCATGTTGAAATATGACATAAAGTTGATTCTGTAGACATAATAAGTTGCATTAAATTTCATTGTCGGTATTATTTTTAGCATTCCAATATATTCCAATATCCAATATGTTCATCCAAGGATTTCAGATTGAACTAAAACCAAACGATATTATCCAAGAAAATAACCCACAATTGAATGGTAAATATATACTTCTGTCTATATCTATTTCATGAATCATTTTCACATTTGAACCTTCCTGTGAGTTTGGATATGATAATAATAATTATCACACCATTTATCATTTGAAGCTGATCGTTTTAACAATTATGCCCGTACTTAAGTAGTTAAAGGGGGTGATCTTTATGTCCCTTAAACGGGAATGATTTATGTAAAAAATGTTCTTGCCATACTTGTATTAATGAATGATTCTGATATATTATTCAATGTACCACTTGCAAGATCCAGACATTTTTCCCAATGGGAGGGGGTTTCCAGAGGGAACCCAACTGCATTGGCGAATGAGAAATTCCTTAAAGGGGGAATGGCACTTAAATCATGCAAATTTTCCGAGAACTTCGTACAAAATAAATATGAATTATGAAAATATGGCCTTTAAATTGCATCTATGCCAAATCTTGTCTTTCTGCCTTGTGTATTGGCTAGGATTTCGACGGATTTAAAACCCCATATGTTCCATTATTGTAAATATTATCCCCGGGACAACAAATCATGGGGTTTTAAATCCGTCGACATCTAAGCCAATACACAAGGTAGAAAGCTAAGATTTGGCGTATATGCAATTTAAAGACCATATTTTAATAATACATATTTATTTTCTTGTACGAAGTTCTCGGAAAATTTGCAAGATGTTAAGTGTTATTCTGCCTTTAAAAATCATTTTGATAAGACTTCATTTACAAATTAGAGAGGGAGGTCGTACCCAGGGCTTTCTGGTAAATAAAAGTTATTATGACAATACTCAATTGTTTTTATATGTAGATACCGTTGGATTGGTCAGAAGCATGGAATAAGTACATTCAAGGAACATAACAAACATGCTTTCGTCTTTATGGATAAGTCATATCTACATGTAGTTCCATTTCAAATTGCATAATAGATCTCAACAGTAGTCACTCAATGTACAATGAATGTTGGGACATTTCGCATGAGTGTGCAAGATCCTTCTTATCTTAAGATTCACCAAGGGATTTTTAAAAAAAATGCTTGATGGTTCTAAGAAGACTTAATATTTTAAAAATAAAATTGAAAAAATGGACTTATGATTATAATGAAATTATAGTTTGATTTCTCTTCAGTTTATAGATTATAGGACATTGGATATGATATGAATAAAATACATGTACTGAAAATAAAACCGCACACTAATAATTTGTTAATTGAATCCAGGAAACAAACGACAATACATTTGAGAATTATTGAACAGTTATGATTAAAAAAATTCTAGTAAATAGGACGAGCCCATTTGATAAGGCTCGATCTGATATCGGTAATCAGCTGTCAGTGGTTGTTCAAAAAATGGATGCTTGTTCGATTGTAGCATTTCATGGAATCATCCAGTTTGCCATTCCTTTACTTTTCTTTATATGTCAAAATTAAGAAGCTGCCACAAGTATAAGGTATTCAGGTACAGTTAAAATGAATCTAAATCAATAATTTAAAGCTACTATTTCCCAGATTTGGACCCCAAATTTGTCAAAAACAAACGAAATGTACACTTTTTAAGCTTTATATGACCTGATTAAATGGTTACGACAAACTATTGAAGCAACGACTCATTTTTTCGCAATTTGATACAAATTCATGAAGCGATGTCGAAAGTAGGTCAAAAACAGTAGGACATGCAACTTTCTTAAATGACGTCACAACATATATGATGACGTCATATTGAAATTCAAGTATGAATCTCGTTTGAATCTTGGTCCGCGCTGAATGCGCATGCGTGGCAGATAAAAAATAAATTCAACCGCATCTGTGACGTAGTTGACTTTTGGTTTGGATTCTCCCTAAATTCGGCTATCTCTCTTATAATTTCGGCTCAATCTCTGTCTGAATCGCATATTATTAACCGTTCTGAGGTGGCCAACACAAAAGTTTTGCACATTTTTTAAAAAAAAAATCATTTTTTGCAATTAGACCATCTGTTACCCTGCAGCTTTAACAAAACATTTATGGGTTTCTGAGATCTGGCTGTGGACGGACCCGGACGGAAGGAAGGAATGACGGACACATGGACGGGTAGACGGACGTTGCGGCTATATGCTCCCCCGAATTTTTTTCGGGGAGCATTATAAAATCGTTTGATGTTTAACAAATCATTTAATAACGTTTACACCATCATAAGTTATAAATTCCAACACTTTTGGCATACTCTATCAAGTAAAACTTTAAAAAAAAAATACCCTGAAATGGCAATTTTATGTCAAATGGTACACGCCGGGTTTTCACCAAATTTACGAGTAAAAGTTGTTTAACGGAAAAGAATCACATGGAAAAAGACATAGATCTAGATCTTGTTTGAATATTGTTGCATAACATAGCTATTAAAAGCAAAATGGTTCTTGGTAAACTCGTTTATGAATCTCAGAGAGTAGCCGTTTTTTAAAAATACCAAAATATTGAGCACCACGCCATTACACGTGTGTTTTTAAAATCTAATCCAGTAATAATATATTGTCCAACAGACGAGAACAGATGCTTATCTTTTCTTCTAGTATGTTTTCCTACAAAATAATGTTGCAAAAAAGTCATTTCCTGACAAAAACAGAGACCTATTTCTAAAAAAGTGTCTGGGGTCAAAATGACTCCACCTGGGAGTTTGTGGGTTTAAAGTTTGCTGGTAGCTTGATGGTTAATTTCATTAACATATTTCTTAAACTGGTCCTGCGTATAACAGTGTCATAGAGAATAATCACGAAGGGCCTCTTTTTAAAGGCCTTCGATGACGATTGTCTGCTACAACGGTTTCTAAAATCATCGAATATGGCAAGCGTCGATATTTGCAATTGAAAATGTATAGCAGAAGTATTACAGTCATTGTTTGCACCAATATTTTGCACATAAGAACGAATTATATACCGAAAGGGACAAAATGGCATCTGGTGGCCATTTCAGAATTTATCAAAGAGATCTATATTATAACATCCACATGAAGACTACAATGTCTTAGAAGTTAACACAGAGTATAGAATATGCATACAGTGTATGATTTTGGCTGTATTTGTATCAGTATTTCAACCAGTAATAATTATCAATGTGGCTTCTGGTGGCCATGTCGGAATTTTATACACATCAGCTTAAAAAATGTGAATTGAAAACTTATTTTTAACTTGACTCACGAAGTATGCCAGAAAAAATGTCTTATATAGATCATCTAAAAAGAATATCATAAAATTGTAATTTTCAGGATGGCTTCCGGTGGCCATCTCTATTTTAGTATATTTCTGAAATCCAAATACGATATTTATCATCAGATTCGGATTCATCATACCAAAGAACCCCTAGTTACACATTTTTCGCGTCAATTTAGGACAATTTGACAAAAAGTTGATTTTCCAGTAGCGTTTGGCGGCCATCTTGGATTTTTGCGGATTGTGGGAGTTCCCCAAGGTTGCCATTCTGGCAACAAAACTAGATCGTCTCTAGAGCACCTATAAAATGCAAAGAAAAAATAAAACTTCATTGTACTCGACATTGCAAGGTTGTCATATAGGCCATATAGGAGCGTCGAATGGACTAAGTCAAATGGTTAATAATCGATTTTAGTTGACCATGTTAAACGTTAAAACAAACAACCTCAGTAATATATTAGAATGTTGCGTTTTCTCTTACATAGTTAGGTCTGTACCTTAATCTGGTTTGAATTTAGTGTAAGGCGAATTAATTGTTGACTTATGTCGTCTGTGTTTTCTTTTTTGCTGGTGAATGAATTCCTTCTTTTCAACAAAAACCTCGTAACTACAGATTTAAACAAGCTGTAGTTATTAGTAACAATAGGATCATGATGGTCCTATATCGCTCACCTGAACCAAAATGATATGAGCAACACTTTTGTTCAATTCAATTAATATTTATTACTTTAAGACTGAAAGCGAACTTATGGTCAATAACGTTGTGAAAATCCAAGTCATCCGAGATCTTATGGTGCCCAACATTGTGTCCAAGTTTTGTCTTGATTGATAAATAATTGTGTATTCTAGAGTACAAACAAGGTCGAAAGCAGCCAAAAACAGCAATTTTATCAAATTCAAGGGCACGTAACTCTTGACTTCCTGATCAGATCAGACTGAAAAGCGAACTCATTTGAGATCTTATGGTCCCAAACATTGTGTCCAAGTTTTGTCTTGATTCGTTAATAATATTAGATTCTAGAATGTAAACAAGGTCTAAAACAGCCGAAAATGGCAATTCATCAATTAAAGAGTACATAACTCTTGTCTTTCTGGTCAGATCAGACTGAAAATCAAACTCATCCGAGATCTTGCAACTTTGTGTCCAAAATTTGTCTTGATTTTGTCTGATCAGACTGAAAATCGAACTCATAGATCTTATAGTCCCCAACATGGTGTCCAAGTTTTGTCTTGATTGATTAATAATTGTAGATTCTAGAGCGTAAACAAGGTTGAAAACAACCGAAAATGGCAATTTTGTCAAATTCAAGGGCGCATAACTCTCGTCTTTTGTCGATCAGGCTGAAAATCGAACTCATCCGAGATCTTATGGTCTCCAACATAATGTTTAAGTTTTGTCTTGATTGATCACTAATTGTAGATGCTAGAGTGTAAACAAAGTCAAAACTAGCTATTTTTTACATTCAAGGGCGAATAACTCCAGACTTCCAAGTCCGATCAGGCCCATAATAGAAATCATCCGAGAACCTATGACAATACTTACTTTGACCAAGTTTGATCAAGATTGGCCAACTTTTGTGGGTGTTAGAGTGTTAACACCAAATTGTTGACAGACAGACGACGGACGACGGACATTGAGTGACCACAATAGCTCACCTTGAGCACTTCGGGCTCAGGTGAGCTAAAAACTGGATGTTTTGTGGTAGCTATGCATGATTTTGAAGCCATGAATCTTATCTGTTCTGAAACATCTGTATTCGAGACTTGGTATCTCACGTTTCCCCAGTCGTTCGCTAAAATACACATATGTTAACTGTTGGATGTGTTTTAATAATTCGGCAGCCCGTCTCAGGACATTTTCTATTGCTTTTTTGTACTTCTTTAAGTGTGAGGACCATGAACTGCAGATGCGTATTCCAAATTAGGTCATACAAGTACCTTGTGCAGATTAAGGAATATATTTTTAATCTGTGTGCGCTCGCATTGCAGATTGGACATATAGACCTATTAAGATCCGTTTACGCGTAGCAACCAGATGTATCTGAAGCGATGATATATCGTCGGTGTTATTGCAAAACCTCGACGAACAGCGGACAATTATGGAACGAGACCATAAATGCCTATCTATAAGTTATTGGTCGTTTTACGATTGTTACGGGCCTGCTCAGGAATTTTGTAAATGCGTTGGGCGAGTGCCGAAGTGCACTCAGGTTGTCTTAACCCAGTTAAGCATATTCACCAAACAAGATAAACGCTTTGGAAAGCATGGTGGCAAATAAAGAAAATTGCTCATGACAAGATTTTTTTTTTCATTTCTTACAATGTTTATTTTGTACACCCGAAGAACACAAAATGAAAAATTTCATTAACTCAACTTTTTTCGCCTTTGTTTACACTCTAGCATCTACAATTATTAACCAATCAGGACAAAACTTTGACACAGTGTTGGGAACCGTAAGATCTCGGAGGACTGTGATTTTCAGTAGAATCGGACAAGGAGCGGGTTCGATGAATAATAAATGAACAAACGACACGTTGAAGAGTGAATACCCACTCTTATCTATCGACCATATCTATTATCTCCCTTTACAAAGGAATTTTGCAGAGTGGAAATGCAGTACGTCCATCTCTCCCTGTAGTACCATCGCGTGGGTCTAGACACTCAACGTCGGCCAGTTGGTAATTGCTTCCGGGATCCTTGAAGAATACCGTACAGAGTTGTAATTCTCCATTTCTGTCATCGGGATTGTTGCCATTCCAGTCCAAAACTGAAAGGTAAATGAGTGGTGAAGTATTGTGGTGACTCGTTATACGTTGTCAGTCTGTTAACAAATTTTAAATTGGCACTCAAGCATCAACAAAACTAATTTGAACAGAATCTTGATCGAACTCTGTTAAACTTGTGTGACTTTAAGTTCTCGATTGGGGTTTTATGTCAGATCGGACCAAACGTCTGGAAATACAATATACGTGCCAATGACTGTCACAGACGGCTGTTTCGGACAACAGACCTGTAGGAACCGGGGGGGGGGGGGGGCTTAGCCCCCAAAGTCGCCAAAAATGCCGAATTTTCTTTATTTTACACTGAAAATGTGGGCAAAATCCAATTATGCCCCCCAATATTCAGACACAGGCGCTTGAGCCCACCCAATATGAAATTGCTTCCTATGGGCCTAGACTAGTTTAAGGTTACTCTCTTGTATATCAGAGAAATACCGCATAATCAAGATAAACTTAAGAGGAAATATTTCCATTATAAAGCAGTAGGCCTAACTAAAAATAAATGATGTTGAGAGAAATACAGTCAACAAAGGGCCTATATGGGTAAACTTACGTTCCGCAGCTGGTTTCACCCCGGATGTGAAGAAGGTCTCGTTTCCATTAGTAGATGTCTGGAAAAGATCATTCCAGAAACCTGCAAAATGACGAATTGACACGTTATTACACAGCGACCCCTTTTTTGACTCCCCACTAGATAATGGGTTTTGAAATCATTGTGGAAGATGAAAACAAACAAATACTCTTTTTGACTCTTTTTGACGCACCTTAAAGAAATAGCTTGTGAAAGCATTGAGGCTTAAGAAGTAAATTCGGGTAAAGTTCAATTATGGAATTAGATGTTGTTACTATAATAGAGCAAAAAATTTTGAACCAACATTGTTCATGGCTTTTGTTTAAAGGATGTGGGTCCACTTCTATAGAAAAGGATGGGTTGCAATAAGGGGTAAAAAAAAAAGATTTTCTTTAAATTTCGTGAATTGATAGGGTTACATAATATCTTTAATTTGTATGTGTAAAAAATCTGGTTTCGGCTTATTTTTCGAGATATGGGTAAATAAAGTGGGTGGGGTAAGATGGACTGAAACACAGTAGGGGTCATTCTAACTCGCTTATCTTTCTTATTTTTAGCCCCAGATGCGTGAAAATTTGTATGTGTGTCTTGTGATATATGCGTTAAACATTTATGGGCTTATATTTGATATTCCATGTATATCTTTTCCGTAATACACATTCTTCTTTCTTTTGAAGAATTTCGCCATTTTTTAAAGACCAACTTTACCAAACTATCTCCACACTTTTTATTTGAAACCTGATTTCTATGAAACTTTACAGATGTGTTGTACAGATATTAATGTAACTTTGTGTGAAATTTGAAAGAAAAGCGTAGGTCCGTTTTAGAGATATTTGACCTTGACCTTCAAAATGACTTCAAAACTCGGAAAATGCCAAAATGTGATATTTAAAGCGCCGATTTTATTCATAAGGATTGGAAGCATGGTTTCTTTTTATTGTTCCTAATGAGTTTCGTAGCAATATTTAATTTTTTGTGTCGTACAACCCATTCGGAAGAATGGGAAAGAAAAGAAATTCTTTTCACTTCTCAGTTTTCTTATCAAACTAAATATTGCACATGAAACATGTCTATGCGGAAAGTGCTGTGATTAATATTACTACCACAGGTGAGTGAAATTAAATATTAGCGTTATGTTAAGATTGCTAGAACTACCAAAGCTTTATATGCAACTTGAATTGTCTAAGAGTTTATATTCACTCGTCTCATGATGGACAAGAATTATCAATTTGCTAGGAGAAAACTAATCATTTTCAGATTGTATTTCTTATATGGTTATAAAGAAGACGCATTGTGAATGATTTTACTAAATGACCAAATGTGCTTACAATTAATTAACTTAAGCTAAATATTTATATAGCGTTATATAATATCAACAAAAAGAAAATAATGTTAAATGTATACACAGGCCTTAAACAAATATCTGTCTAACAATGATTTCATTAGATGAAATAAACGGGTAACTCTGAGAGGTGACCATGTTTATTATATTGAATATATCAATTTTAATTGTAAAATCATACAATAAAAAAACCCAATCATATGTGAAATGCATTCTTTTATGAATGGGCTGTCACATGCCATTCAACCCTAACCATTTTCCCAACAATGCATAGTTTTAACGGACTTTCCCGAATTTGATGTTATTTTGAAGGTCAAGGTCAAATATCTCAACAATGAGCCAACGCTTTTCTTTCAAATTTCACACAAAGTTACATTAATATCTGGACAACACATCTGTAAAGTTTCATAGAAATCAGGTTTCATATAAAACGTGTGGAGATAGTTTGGTAAAGTTGGTCGTTAAAAAATGGCGAAATTCTTCGAAAGAAAGAAGAATGGGTATTACGGAAAAGATATACATGGAATATCAAATGTAAGCCCATAAATGTTTAACGCATATATCACAAGACACACATACCAATTTTCACGCATTTGGGGCTTAAAATAAGAAAGATAAGCGACTTAGAATGACCCCTACTGTGTTTCAGTCCATCTTACCCCACCCACTTTATTTACCCATATCTCGGAAAATAAGCCGAAACCAGATTTTTTACACATACAAATTAAAGATATTATGTAACCCTATCAATCCACAAAATTTAAAGAAAATCTATTTTTTTACCCCTTATTGCAACCCATCCTTTCCCCGTCGAGAACACGAATGAAATTTAAGGCGCGTTCCTATTGCCGACCAAATCAACTCGATCAAGCTCGATTAAGCGATCGAGTACTGATTGAGCTTGGTCGGCAAGAGTGATCGGGACGATCGAGCGTGGTCGGCAAAAATGATCGGGAATTAATCGACAATAGATAAAGAAAAAGTCGTGTAAATACATTTGATCGAGTTTGATCGGGGAATTTAGACGATCGAGTTGATCGAGTTGATTTGGTCGGCAATGGGAACGCGGCTTTATATGAATGGATGCTACATAATTATGTGTACTTGATCCTCCCGAAGTATTTAAGGATTTGCAATAGTCCAAATGGTTGTATTAGAGCTCTAAAGTATGATGGTCTGGACTGGCCATAATTGCACATTTGACAATCTTCTTTAATTTTGTCCCTATTTTTCGATGCATTTGTATGCAAAAGTATGTGAATATCAAAGAACCAACTACATTGTAATATTTGAAAGAAAAAAATCCTACATTTTCCCAAGAAAACTTGTCAAAATCTAATTTATTAGAGCTCTGTGGTAAATTCAAATAATTTTTAATTTATATTTTTGATTTTAAGACATTCAACGTAAATGATCTTTTTACTGTTTTTTACCCACCAGGGTACCAAAGGCTCAAAGTAAGCGGTTGTGGTCACTTTACGACTGTCATCCGCTCGTCTCTCTGTCCGTCCGCATGTCTGACCCTCCGCCCACAATGTAGCATTTACACTCTAGCATGCACAAATATTAACCGATTTTGATCAAACTTCGTCAAAACATGTATGGTTATAAGTTCTTGTGTGAGAATAATAATGAGCCTGATCAGACAAAAGCGCCACGAGTTATCTGCCCCATTTTCGCAAGCCAAGGGTTCTACCTACACTTTGTTCCTTACGAACGTTTGTAAGGAACAAAGTGGAGGTAGAACCCTTGGCTTGCGAAGATGTATCTGCCCTTGAATATCAAAAATGGCTATTTCTGACTATGTTCACATTCTAACATCTACAATTATTGATCGATCAGGATGAAACTTGTACAAAATGTAGGGCCCCAAATGATCTTAAAGACATGTGATTTTAAGTGTGATCTAAATCGCTCATTCTGAATTATGCGCCCTTGAATGTCACAAAATCGCTGATATTGACATTGTTCTTACTGTATCAAAAACAACTATTTACAATTCAAGAAATAGCATAAACAAAATGTTGATGAATGTAAGATATTGTGTTTGTTTAATTTAAGAATGATATGTATCAACAATCCTAAGTTATGTGCCCTTGAATTTGACAAAATTGTTGATTGGTCTTAGTTTTCATTCTAACAAGCACAATTGATAAATTTGGACAGTTCCAAGTTAAAATTTGCTCTGAACGAAGCGAATGTTGATTAAGACCAGACACTGTGTATAAGTCAAAACTGTCACATCAAGACAAAATGGGGAAAATGTTGGCATTTTCTCCTTTTGTCTTAATAATTTCCCAAGCCTTTTATATGGGACATCAAAACATGTCTTGTTTGGGAGAGGGCTAAATATTTTGAAGCACTACGTACACAGCAAACCAAGCCAGTAGCACAGTAATATTACAGCCGACGTGTACAGTTATTATATGCAGTAGATCTTATCCAGAGAAATTCCCTGTAGAATTACGTGTCCATATTACGGAAATGACGCCATGACATGTGTTGATCACATAACTTAGGATTGGTGATGCTAATTCCTAAAATTAGACTCTCATAAGATCTCATGTTCATCAATATTTTGTTTATGCTATTTCTTGAATTGTAAATATACAGTATAATGTATTCTTTGTTACTGTAAAAATAATGTCAAAATCAGCGATTTTGTGAAATTCAACGGCGCATAATTCCACGGGTGGTAAACTTCGGAACGACCTCCAAAAAGAGGAAGTGAATTTCTGTTCCCATAGCACATCCGGGAACTCTCGAGGTCGGTCCAATGGCTATAAACGTGTAAACAAAGGTAGGTGTCGGTGGTTCTTTTGATTGTTTTCTAGGTTTCTAGCGAAAAATGGATAATGCTATGTTGTATAGGCCTAAAGAAGACTTCTCGACGCATACGGCCCAAAACTGCGGTCGAAACCGAAGTAATTTCCGCTGGGTCGTTTTCAAAAGTTCGAACACGATGTTGCTTTTGAGAACAGTTCGTCAATAACTGACATATTTGTGCTACGTCGTCATGATTGTAAAAGATTTCAAAAAGTATCCGAACCTATTCGGGCGACGTCGTAATCATTCGACGGTGTCCAGAGCCAGCGTTCCACTGCCGAATGTTTACCACTTCGTGCGAATAATTTTACGTCGTGTGAATCTCATTTTGTGTTCGAGGTCGTGAATCTGGTGAATTTTGAAAAAAAAAGGCGCGGGGAGGTAATGTTTAAGCAAAATTACTTCGGTCCTGTATCTCCCTTTATCTCCCTTTATAAAATGCATGGCTAATGGTCAGATTATTATTTTTTAAGTTATTATGAATACGTACCTAGACTCGGCTGGGGCACAATGTTAGCCATCGTGGTCTTCAAAAAGTCAAGTTCTTCGACGCTTTCCCATTCAACCAAGTTCGATTCGTAGTATGCGCTGTCAAACAGGTCACAGAAACTCTGAAACACATCAATAGAGGCCACAGATAAGAGGGACGATGCCCTTTCAAAATGCCATGTTTCACGAAATGTTTATAAATTCCAGTGTGGTGGGTACTCATTAAGAATCGTCATATCCAGGCGATTCAAATGAGTACCATGAAATTAATGTTTGGATTCTAAAAATAAAGAACAAATAGAAAATCCCCAACCCTCTTAACTGTAGCTCTGAAATGAGTGCAACAAATGCTCAAGATAGGCCTAATGGAATGCGGCGCTGTTAACCATTTTCGAAACAAGACCCGGTTTTGACGTCCCTATTAGAAAAGGCTTGGGAAAATATTGAGACAAAAGAAGAAACTGCTGATAATAAGTAGTTTCTTCTTTTGTCTCAATATTATTTTCTGTGCTAAATTGTACACAAATTCCTTCCTTTTTAACATTAATTTTGTCATCTACAACAACCCCAACATTTTATGTTTGAGAAAGGGTTAAAAACGAACCCAAAGGATGTTTTTCTAAGCGCACTCCACCCCATATCTACCCAGAGGTATCAGCCCTATCATTATGACATGTACGCGGTCATCAGCACGGTGAAGCTTTAAGACATCGGGGAATCACGAGACACAATATTTTCGTGTTTTTATATTCTATTTATATATGACCATTTTGAGGAATAAAAATGAAGAATAGAACGCGAGAAAAGGTCCAGGATTTGCCAAATTAGCTGATAAAAAGTTATGGGGCAGTTACACATGACAATCGGTGATAGATCGGTTGTTTGTTTTATCCAGGTAAGGACGGAACCGACCAAAACCGATATACAACCGACGTCTCCGGTTGGCAGACGATTTGTCACTCACCACAAACTATTTGGAAAAGATGAGTTTCGTCGGTGAAAACTAACCGATCGAGATTTTTAAACTGTTTAAAATTCTCGATCGGTGAAAATTTCAAACGAATAAGCGATTGACAAGCTATTTATAACCGATATCACCGATCGGTCAGTGATACGCAACCGATTAACAAATATCTATTAGCGATGGGAAAAGATGAGGTATTTTCCAGCCGAGTATCCATTCTTTATGAATACGTTTACATTGTATTGTAGAAAAAAGGCCACCGGCCCAAAATACAACATTTTGTACAACAGTACAACAAACAGATACATTATAATAAACTGTCCCTTAACGACAATCAATCTTCTCTATCAGTTTCATTATATAAATTGCTGTAATTTTAACAGTTGTAGGATTAGTACTTCCCAATAAGCTGTTGAAAGCTGCTCGATCCCTACGACCATTATACCAACTATATAAATAATTAAGCCTCGTGTCTTTAAATTGTTCACACTCAAAGAATGCATGATATTCATCTTCTGTTTTAACAATGTCGCTTGATACGGAACAATGCATGCTATCTAAATTCAATCCTCTCTATTTAAACCAAAATTTCTTCCCAGTTCAATGTTTAATTTATGATTGAACAACGGAAACGCGCTAATGCTTTTCTGTGCTTAAAAGGTATGTCAAGCATTAAATATTTTTCAGGCTCTAAAACAGATTTAAAATGCTTGCAGGTGTCACATCGTGTAGAATTGTTAATGTCGTTGTGCCAGTCTTGTCTCGCGCAGTCCGTCACTCGTTGTTTAAACATACGTAAAAATTGATATTCGTCCCCTACATCTTGTGCGATCCAAACGTATCCAAAGCCATACCTAAACAAAATATTTCTTACTTTGGTTGCCCATGTATATCCATTTGTTTCATCAAATGACTTAATCATTTTATAACAATTTAAAGCATTTCTATTGTTCGGCATACGCAGTAAATGGCACCAAAGTTTAATACATTTTATGTAATATAGTATATAACATACATCGGAAGACGCCCACAATCGCAAAGAATCATACTACAATGTATTATTACTTGTAGAATTAATACCCATAAAATATCTGCAAAATTCTAATTGCGCCTTTTCCGTAGCTTCGCTATAGGTTGTACCCCAAATTTCAGTCCCGAAAGTTAGAATAGGAGCTACCATGCTGTCAAACACAACGAATATAAAAAAATTAACTGAAAAATTATTACATGTCCTTTTGGTGTCTTAGATTTCAAAATGGCGCATTATGGGGATTCTACCTCATATAGTTTTGGAACGCACTGATGGCTAGGATAGTGCTGTATTGCCCAAACTAAAGTCTTTTTTTTTTCGTTAGCCATTGCTTCGTCCAACATCTGCTTTGTCTCCTGTGGCGGCGACCATTTCCGCCTCGGGGGCCCAAGTGAATGTCATGTCCGAGGTTTAAGAGAGCTTGCTGTTGCAGCAATAGACCAAACTGCTGGATTGCCCTTCCAACATTCATTATATCATACACTGAACTAAAATTTATCGGTTTTCATCGCTTATGTATCATTTTAATGGAAAAACCGACGGCAGTCTGCTGAACAAAGATTTGCCAGCTATTCATCGCCGACATCACCGATCTTTGACCGGTGAACACATACGGATCACCGGTTGTATCCGATGGAAAGCGATAGACCTCTGGTCGAACACCGATCAATCACCGACTGCCCGATTGACAACCGTTGTAAAAGCGACGACAGCCGATGGTAAATTAAGCAAGTAAGCGATCATCACCGACCAAGCTCCTACTGGCCAGCTATTTGTCGCCTACGGACAACCGATCTACTTTGTATTTTACCGATCAATAAGCCATTTATCGCCGATACCCTGTTACACATAAAGTCTGAAATTCTGACACCGATGACAACCGATCACATGAGAGAAATAATTCACCGATTAAGGACCGATTTAAGTCTCATCGTATGTGTAACTGGGGTGTTAGTGACGACCAACCGGCGATTTGGAATTTGATATTTTATTGTTGTTTACAGTAACAAAGGTGTATTTTGTAAACAAGTGTCATAATAAAGTGTTACAATATCGTGACCGGACTATTGACTTACGAATATCTCAAATATCTTAACCCTTTCCCAAACTGCACATTTTTTGAGTGGTCCAATTTGAGCTGCTGCAGACGACAAAATACTAGTAGGTGTCACTAAACGTAGAATCTGTAAGTATAATTGCCCAAAAAATGCTAAGGCAAAAGTAGAAAATCCTCATTATCAGCATTTTCTTCTTTTGCCTCAATGTTTTCCGAAGCGAATTTAATAATGACGCAAAATTCATGTCTTGTTTGGGAGAGGGTTAAGGGTCCATATTCAAAATTCAAGCTCATTGAAAATCCCAAATAGCTCACGACAAATGACCTGGCAGAGCACCCCTAGCTAATCGCTATGGATGCTCTGCTAGGTCAATTATCGAGAGCTTTACCTGAGCCGCACTGAACAATGTCTCTATGGTGGCAAATAAATAACAGGAACCATCGAACTGAACGAAAGCATCATTGGGACAAACTGAAAAGGAAACAAAATTATACAAACACGTTTTACAAAGCGCTGCTTTTCAACGAAAACCTCGTAACTGCAGCTTAAAACAAGCTGCAGTTACGAGGTTTTCGTTGAAAAGCGACGAAATTATGCCAATGCCATGTCAAAGGAAATCAGTAATATAAGACATTATGAAATAAAGCCTATGAACTGCATTAATCCTTTCGCAAAGAAGACCTGTTTAGGTCCACTGGCCGTCAGGCAAGGAGGCTATTGTCATGGCGGTGTGTCCGTCGTGCGTCTGTCCGTCCGTAAACTTTTTCTTTAAAAATCTCAAAAACTACTGGATGGATTATAATCAAACTTCACAGGAATTATCCTGGGGCAACTACAAATATTGATCAATCAAGATTTGAGGACAGCATCTTGGTAACCATAAGATCTTGCATGAGTGTAATTTTCAACTTGATCTGAATTTTACATCATGAGTTATGTGCCAGTTTCGGCTTTAAATTATGACTTTGTTGTCACTAGCAACTACAAATATTGACAAATCAAGATATAAATAAGACGGAAGGTTGGTGACTGTGAGATCTTGCCAGAGTGTAATTTTAGCTTGAATTTAAATTAACATCATGAGTAGACTAATGTGCCTTGGAAAATGACAAAATAGCCATTTTGTCATTTCGGCATTGTTTTCACTCTAACAACCACAAGACTTAGTATAAACCAATCGATACAAAACTTTAACAGAATCTTACTAACCATAAGATTTCACATGCTTGTAATTTTCGCTTGATCTGAATCTTAATCCAGAGTTATGTGACCTTGAATTTAACAAAATAGCTGTTTTCGACTTTGTTTTCACTCTCTTTATCCACAAATAATTATCAATCATGTCAAAACTTTAATATTAAGCATGTTGGTGAAGTTAAGATCTTGCTTTAGTGTCTTCCTAAGCTTGATAGAAATATAACATCCCGAGTTATGTGCACTTGAATTTGACAAAATTGGCAATTGTGTCTTTGTTTTCAATCTCGCATGAATTATCTGGCCAGGGCTGTCTAATTTGACGTCCCTCATAGGAAAGGCTTAAGAAAACATTGAGACAAAAGAAGAAAATACTGATTGTCAGCATTTTCTCCATTTGCGTCAATATTTTCTTTGCTTTATTGTAAAATAATATAATCTTTATCACAATTAATTCTATCTTCTGCAGCAGAGCTTTTTAAACGTCGTCCAATCAAACTACTTGAATTTTTACCTCTTATACATCCAGACCCGAGATCGTCATACGACTCTATGCACGTGCACGTGTTAGATAGAGGGTTACACACGCTGTTTTCGTCAAAGCACTGTCCAGGCTCACAACTTTCATTCAGCGCTTTCTCTGGAAAAATGAATGAAAATATGGGTCACCGTTTCTGGCCCAGTCACGCACAAGTCCGCGTCCAAATCACGTAAAAATCCAACCATTCTTCACGGGTGACGTTTCTTGGATGGGCTCCAGCAGTTGTATACTTTAACCCTCTCCAAAACAAGACGTGGTTTTGACGTCCCTAATAGAAAAGGCTTGGGAAAACATTGAAACAAAAGAAGAAACTGCTGATAACCAGCAGTTTCTCCTTTTGTCTCAATATTTTCCGAACCATATTTTACACAAATCCTGTCTTTAATAACATCCATTTTGTCATTTGTCGCAGTTTTTGAAATGGATCACCCAAAAATTTTGTCGTTTGGGAAAGGGTTAATTAAATATGTGAGTGTGGCCGGGTGTTAAGAATAGTCATTGGGTCTTTTCGTAATTCCGGTAATACAGAGTTGTCGTTCCTGCGGGACGGTATGTTTACTTCCATTTGCCTGTATGACAAGCGGCAAATTTAAAATTTTCATCAAATCAATGAGTAATAAAATGAAAATGATTACTATTGTAACTCTATAATGGAATCTAAAAATACCTCTGCACCTTCCATCATTTTCAAACCATTCAGAGATCTACAACAAAAGAAATCTGCCATAATCCGATGAGGTTATCATTGAAAATATTTTTTCCCGTGGAGTGCCTCAAATCAGGCGAGTGTCGATATGTGACGTCATGACTTTGTATTACTTACTCTAGTCATATGACGTCATAGAAATAAAAAGTGGGGCACCTTTGGGGGGGAATACATACATGTATATACATGTACGATGCGAGCAAGTTTTCCCAAAGGAATATTTTGTAATTGTTTGTAAGAACCTTCCGCTCTATATAGTTTTCCACTGTCGGAAAACGATTAATATCGAAAATAGTTGAAGTGAATGTTAAAGCACAGAAAATATTGAGGAAAGAGGCGATATTTCTGTCCATTATCAAATTGCCTCCTTTATCTCAATGTTTTTCCAAACAATTAAAAAAGATCCATCATTTTTTCGGCACATTTGAAAACGAATTCTTCAAAATTTTAAATCCCATTCTTAATATTAAAGTCGGTAATTGACCTCAGTGCCGAAAAAATGATAGATCTTTTTTAACCCTTACCCAAACAACGAAATTTAGTCCTTTCCAAATTAAGTCTTTCTAATTATCAGAATGATACTTGATTTTGCTATTTGTGGGCTTCAAAACAACGAATTGGTTAGGAAAGTGTTAACATAATAAACCATCATTTCAAATTTAATTTAAATTTGAAGCAGGCTGTACATAGACTATAAGATACACGTGTAGGCCTAGATCTATTAAGATCTTCGAAGAACAGTTTGATGTAGATTGTAGAATACGAAATAATATAGAATACGAAATATTGAGGGAACATTATATTGTGAGCAAAGTCAGCATGTTTTTCTTTTCTCTCAAAATTTTGCGATTTCGGTCAAGTAGATCTAGATCTGTGTAATTCATTGTTTGTTCATGAAAGATTGCCCAAACAAGCCTGGCTTTGATGTAGGCCTATACTACTTAAGAGAAAATAAACATTTTGGGAAACATTTTCTCCTTCTGTCTCAATAGACTAGATCTACTTTGATATGTATTCGCTTACTGTAATGTGACTATGTTGTGATAGGTTTTCTCTTTCTTCTCTCCGCTGAGGTAACCTCTGTTGGAATCTCCCATCGATCTACGCGTTTCGGCTAATATTGTCTCTCAGGCCTAGGCCTAGGCCAGATACGATGTTTGGTTCTAATTCTTACGACTTTTTACACGAACCCAAGCTCGTCTTGTATTTGCCTCTTTCGATATACTTTGTGCAGTTCAAAATTTCCAATTCTATCCGCAAAATTATGGCATTCCTTTATGCAGTAGTGGTTCTTTCCCACTGATAGCGCTTGCTTACATTAACACCGGAAGACGGTATACCGTCCCGCATGAACGACAACTCTGTCACGACGGAATTACGAAAATCCGGAATAATGTCGTACACAAAAGGGTAAAACAGGAGAACTTTGACGACCCTGTATGTACCTGTAAATATCGCTCATTGTGCGTTTAAGGTTGTCCGCCCATAATGAGATTAAATCGACATTGGAATAATACGGGCTAAGTCGTAAACGTTCGGTGGTGGAACGTTCCGCCGCCCAATATCTACGACTTCGCCCGAATAGGTTCGGATACGTAACGAATCTTATCGACGTCGCACGAAAATTTGAACTTGAACTTATTGTTAACCTTTTCACAAACGGCAAAAAATTGGACTGCTCCAATTTGAACGCCGTTGTAGACAGGCAAATGGAAACATTTTCATCTTTTTCCTCAATGTTTTCCAAAGCCTTTGCTAACTCAGGACGTCAAAAGTTTTAAAGCGGGTGTCTCAAATCTGCCCACGCATGAATTTTCTTTTAATTCTGCATGGTGATAGAGGACCATATACAAGCTATGAAAATGCATTTAGTTTCTTAGATAATCCAAACTGGATTCCAAAAAGCCACCTTGACTTATTCCCACTATGGCATGAAACATGGCCCCTTTTTCATGTGTCGCAAAACTTTAGTTTTGTGTATTTTCAAGATCTGTCACTTGAATTTGATCCGAGACACATGAGGCATTACATTCATACCAGAAAAGGTATTTGAGGAAATTATTATGAATGTTTTTTATTGAATTAATCATGAAAAAATGCATATTTTTCAGCAAAATTTTGGAAAAGAGTAAAATTGAATTCCAAAGTTAAGTATGTTGGAGTCTTTGTCAAGATTCGATATCATCACAAAAACATGCTACATATATCCTCTTACTTTGAGCCAAATTATATAGAAATCCAAAACCGGTAATAATGTCATATAATACATATTATTGATGAAGGTGATGTTTTGGTCCAAAACTTGTATTCAGTAAAAATTTGATTGTGCTCCTAAAAACATTTTTATATTCAGTAAAATCAACTGTAGCATACAGTACAAACCTACAGCAATATTCATGCCCAAAAAACTCATTGGAAAAAACATAGAATTAATATAAATATTACTTATATTTATAAAATTACATGTATGGAAGCCAAGATAGGCATACATATACACATTGCAAGTTTTTTTTACTATTTGGTCACATTGTCTATGCACCATTTTTAGTGAGACTATGGCATGCAATAAATGTCAATCCAAATGTTATGAAATTGAAAAGACGCTTAGAACCGGTACGGTAAAGCATCAAAAGGTGCCCTTCCGGGTAACTAATACATAACCAAATAGTTTTGCTCTTAGCGCCCCTAATGAACTAACATGATATGGAAGGCCCCCTTTGATTCAGTAAAAGACTGTTACAGTATTGTATCTTTTCATTTACACAGTTGAAAATGTGCTTGTTTATATCAAAACGTGGCCCTATTGGGATAAGACAGGGTGCAATTATTTCCTCAAATTATTTTTCTGACCATAACTTAACCTGTATTGATACACAATTTATACACATTTCAATGATGTCATACGATTAACATGTTGTTTAGCCATCAATAGCCCTTAATAGTCACATGGGCGCTGGATTATCTGTTTCTTATGCATCACAACAATATTTTCACTTTTGCACGATTGTCAAATGCCATCAGAGAAATCGGTGCTTTTTCTTATTTGCTTTCTCATGTTTCAAAAGATATATAAATAACTCTTGCGGTTAGCTTTCATGAATCACGGCTGACTTGAATAATTCAAAATGTTTTTTAGACAATTTCCTCTTTTTTTTTGTAAATTAGGTACACCTGGGACAAGATCTAATGTGACCCTGGACAAAAATATTGTAACCAACTTTGAAGTCTACCCCTAAGCAAACTTACATACATGTACAAAATTCAAAACCTAATGGCTGTTTAAAGCTTTACAAAAAGAGCTTATTTTTATTATGAAATGTTTCCCCTTTTATGCTGCCACAGCAACAAAAGTTTATGACAAAAAGAAATTCTAATACACAGAGTTGTACTCCTTTAACCCGAGGATACTTTTTGTCAAGTTTCAAAAAGATTTAGATATCAGATTGGGAGAAAAAAGAATTTTTGAGAAAATGCCAACAGACAGACAAACGCACGGACAGATGACAGGAAATAACCGAAAA
This sequence comes from Fragum sueziense, assembly GCA_963680895.1. NCBI lineage: Eukaryota > Metazoa > Mollusca > Bivalvia > Cardiida > Cardiidae > Fragum > Fragum sueziense. The sequence goes on along the minus strand of OY804595.1, from coordinate 30,883,237 downwards.
AATGCATTGCATTTTGATTTATCCTCAGGTAAACTAAAATAACCAAAAAAGTAAACAAAACATTTGAAAAAAGTCATTTTTAAAAAATCTTAATTTTGTCCATTCTTGGAAATGTGCACTATTCAGGGGGAAATTCCAAAAGCAACATTTTACCGGTTTTATTTTTTCTCCATATTTCACGATAATCATCAGTATATTTGTGCGCAACTTTTACATAATTTTCAAATCTTGACAAAAACTGGAACAAAGAAAATTTTTGAACAGAATTTGCTTAAAATATTTAAAAACAATGAATTTTTGGGTTACCCCCTTACACCAGTTGATATAAAACAATTTTTTGTACATAATCATATATATATTTGTTTCATACAGGATCACGGACTACTGGGCATTATTTTTAGAATAAATTACGCGATGAAACTAACAACCAGAACGCTTGCACACTGTTTTAATCAGGGTACCCTCTTTTTTCATGGTGAAAACTTAAAATTCCGAGAAAATTGTTTTCTTGAATGTTCGATTTGAAACATTTCATGAATATGAACC